>CM076577.1:169802227-169865635 GCA_034641835.2 Pinus albicaulis | reverse complement strand
AGTGTTTGCACTCGAAGTCCCCCGGGGCTAAGGGCGAGATCTCCGACCGGAGACACTTAATGCACTAAATAGTGCTGCAGATAGGCTAAACAGCCAGCGTGCTCAAGAAGTAGAAATGACCAGCTCAATATCATCAACAATGAATGACCAAAATGAGGAGGCTCTCCTCTCTCTTATAGCGTTGGCCTCTCTCAAACCCTAAGGCCCACCTCCTCAACGTAGCCTCCCTTTGCCACGTGCTCAACCCAACCAACGCAGTCCCTCCATGTGTCTACGTGGGTCCCCTCTCTACGTGGTCTCTTGGCCCCCCTTGGCTCACTTAAGTTACAATGTTGTGTCTACTAGGGAGTGCACTTTATTTTTAGAGTGAGTTATGTCCCCCTCTACTCACTTTTATTTATAATTTAATTATATAAGGCAAAATTGATCAAAATTAATATTTCCAATTAGCTGCTGCTAATTGGGAATATTACAGTCCTCCCTGCCAAAAATTGCTTGTCCTCAAGCAATGCCTGAACAAGCCTCCTCTCTAGCTGATGCTCCCCACCGACACTGCAAAATGTTCCTGGGTCCCAGATGCGCCACTGAAACCTCCCTGTCCTCTGCATCACCCTGATATGAAGGGATCTCTCAATGCCAGGATTCCAAACTGATCTCTCATGGTACCAGCCAACCAACAATCCTCCTAGATCCCATCGCCACCATGGCCAATAATCGCCCAGGTCCCACGGCTTGGATTGCGCACTGCCTCTGGCTATGACTGATGCTCTAAGAGGCGAAGACCATGACCCTGCTGCGCTGTATCTGTGACTGTGTAAGCTATCCCATCAACTGTGTACCAACTCATCACCTCTCTCCAATCCAAGTCCTGACTCAATCCCACGCTGATCCTGCTCTGCAGAAATCGGGATGGAGTGCTGAAGAAACGACGACCTGTGCCCCCCTGCCAGCTGGCATCTATAACATCTGCTATGTCCAAGGGCCCCTGCTCCGCTGTGCTCCCTACGAAGAATACCGTACCATCAAGAAGGTACCAACTCATGATCTCCTGCCAGTCCATCCTGGAAGAAGAATCCGATGTAGCAACAACAACTGCATATGGAACACGCCTGGAGTGTTGCCGCCAGCCCGTAATCAACTCCCATTGCTCTGCCCTGTCTGCCAATGAAAGTTGCCTATAGAAGGAAGCCCCTCTCTCTATAATGGGCCAAAGTGGGCAAGATATGCTGCAAGCTCCATCGATGTACTCCTGGAGAGTGCTACCCACTGAAAGCATTGCAGCTCTATTGACTGTGTGTACATCTATCTGCGCCTCATCCCTGTGTCGACCCACAGATGGATGCTCCACCATATCCAACAACTCCTCCCACTCCTGATAAGGAATGTCATGCTCCCGTTGTCTACTGCCCCCCTGTAGAACAATCCCATCAACCTCCAACACCTCCAGAGGATATGGATCTGCAACTGCTGTCACCGTACTCGATGTCAGTGCATTTGACTGCCCCACCTCAATCGCTGACCCCAATGTTAGCCACATATCCCTCATCGGCTCAATGTGGGCGCCCATCTGGCTCTCCCCCAACAGAATATCGTGCCCGATGTGAATAGTGTCCTCCTCTGTCGACTCAGGCTCCATCACCTGTTGCTCTAGCTGAATCGTCACAAGTGACTCTTCACCCAGAGTATCTCCCACAGAGTCCCATGACTGCTGACCCTCCTCAGAAGCGTCCTCAACTGATCCTATGGACTCATCTGAAGAAGAGTCCTCACTCTGGCATACGGAAGGAATGCCCTCCTGTCCTGCCTCTGCCACATCTCCACTGGGTCTGCCATCCACCCTCTCGATAATGTGTCGATACATTGTCTGGAGTCCAGACGCATGCTGGGATGCTACCTCTGCTGAACCCAGTATCCTCTGCTCATGCATGATCTCGGCGTGCTCTGAGAAAAGAGTGACACATGTCTCCCTCATGACCCGCTCTCTGGGTGTAGGCTCAACGATGACCGATGTGCCACCCCTGCAGATGATCATCTCATCCCCTAACCTGTGACCGTCAACTAGCGTACCGACCCAGTGCCACTGCCAAGAAGTCTCTCCCCTAGGGTGCTGGGTGTCATCCAAATATCTTGGGTGAGCTTCGCGTACCCCGCTGCTCATGCCCAGAGTGCCAAAGGACAACAACAAAATCGACTGTGCTCGTGAGTGATGTCGAAGCGGGTCAGGTGTGTGAGTCCCCACAGATACCACCAAGTGTCGCTCATTTGTCTCCCCATCGATCCTGGGTGAACTACCCCCAAAGGTAAGACTGGTGTCCCTGTCCGTGAGTCTCCCTGGAGGCAATACTCTTAGACTCTGTTGTGCAGCTCCGTACGCCGTCGCATACCACCAATCATCCATGTACCCCTCGACATGCCATTGCACACTGAGGCATACCCCTGTACACTGCTGGGTACCCCCTACTACTGCTGTACCACCCTGTACCGTCTCGTGCCTTGTCTGTGTCAAGGCATAGGTCACTCCTCGTGTGTCCTCAATGCGATGTAGGACACTCCTACTCCACAATGCAGTCCCACACACTACGGTACACCACCACGCAACTCCATGTCCACCGGTAGCCCACTACTCAATGCTCGATGCTCCCACACATCCTTGGATGTGATGGCCTAGAGTTGTGTCTCTACATGTCGGACCACCCCCAATTGGTATCATCACCTCCCATGTCGCATCGCTATATCCACCGAAGAATGGATCATCACTCCAAACCCTCCCCGATGGGTCTGAGAAGTGAATCTCCATGTGTGTCAGTAGTGATACCACCACTGCTCGGCTCCGCTGTGACCTCTGTGCCCCACACAAAGGTGAAGAATCCTTGGCTCCATACAAGGCACCATCTGGTGGCCTGCCAATGGCACCTCCTCTGACAAGCTCCTGCTGAAGTATGTTGACCAGCCTGTGACCCTGCATACAAGTGTCGTACCAAGACAACCCAAGGAGTCTGCCCATAAACTGGTTGGACACTGAAGCTGACTGGGACTCCCTCGGCGAATGTGTACGCTCAACTGCTAGGCCAACTGTACCCTCCGAGACATAGTCAACCCTTCTGCCCGGGAAACGATAGGTAGTCCTGCCCGGATCCCAATGCCAGTCTGGGGTTCCTGTATTCCCCATACTCGGAAACTCCTGCTGAACTACACTCGGATCCACCACTATCTCCATAACCCACTCCACCGAGTACCAACTCAAAATCTTTCGCCATCCAACCTCAACAAGTGGATGCTGCACACTGTGCAACTCTGATCGTCTCATCCTGCTAACCAAGTCAACGTATGAGGTCTGACTAGGTGACTCCGTCTCTCTCTCTCCAATGGGAAGAGGTGAACCAACAACGCTGCTAGTCCCGTCCATGCATGCCTGAAGGGGAATGATCTGACGCTCCAACGTGCCCTCTGGTTGTACCATCAGGGAATCCAGTCGTTCCCCAATGCGGGCCAACTTGGCCGCCGACTCAGCACAAGCCACTCTCATGCCCTCCAGCTCCTTGTCCTGCAACAAAATGGCCTCCCGTACTGACGTGGCCTTCCCTTTCAAAACTAGGTGGTCTGCCTGAAGCCGATGATACCGCTGTCTGCGACCATCATCCAATACCTTTGTATCTCTTAGTGCCTCATCGAAGGTGGATACATCTCCTGACACCTCACCCATCTGTCGTGTGCTGCTACCACCCGAAGACTCGGACACGACTCTAGTCATCACCTCAATGGATGGCTCTATTGGGGTAGGCTCTACCTTCTCCACTATGATATCAACCGACACGGTCAAGGTGGTCTCCAATGAGGGTGAATCCTGTGTCACACTAGGTGTATCCTCGAACTCCTGGCAATCCTGTGTGCCCTCATCCTCCAAGTGCGAGGTAACCATTTTGATGGTTTCCCCCTCCGATACTCGGTCAAGCTGGAAAGAGGTATCCAACTTCTCCACCCAAGCTTTTTCCGAACGCTTGGATGACCCGTCAAATGTCGGTAAATGGAATCTGCCCACTGTGCGCTGCAAGCCCCCGTCATGTGAGTGCCTGTTCCCTTTGTGAAAGTTGTGGGGTCTGCTATCCCGCTGGAGCTGAACAAAATCCCTGAATGGAAGGGCATCCCTGAACTCCTGCCCATATGCCTGATACTCGGCAAAATAATCACCCATGTGGCTAGGCTTTTGCTCCTGCTGTGCTCCTGCCCCTGTGTCTGCACCCAGAAAAGTGGTCATAGTGGAATGTGTGGGTGTATGTGATGCCACATGCTGAGTGGCATCATGCTTCGGCAAATGGTGGGGTGTGCCTGATCCCTCGCTAATCTGAAACCCCTTGGGGTTTCACGCTGTCTAGCCTCCACAACGGTGAATCTCTGCCCCATCACCTCAATCTGCCTCGACAAATCCTGTACTGATTTGAGGAGCATCTCCCCAAATCTCTTCGCATCATCATCACCTGCCATCGGCTCCTCCTGCTATGTGTCTACAGGCTCCTCCTGTTCTGCGTCTATTACAGGCTCCTCATGTTCTGTGTCTACCACAGGCTCCTCCTCTCCGTAGGTGTTCTCTAACCTATGCTCAATATCTCTGTACTTCCTACCTCTGTAGCAGATGTAGGGCTTCTCCCTCGGTGTCATAGACTACTAGCTCCACAGGCTGAGCCAGATCTATGCTCTGATACCACTGTAATATCCCGATTCGGGGATATCTCTAAAACACGGCAAACTCCAACCAGAGATGGACTGGGAGGGCGTTTACCAGATATGCTGCCTTTGAAAAGAGGACGAAATCTGGAGGCTACCTGGCCCTTTCCAGACTCTGTCTAAGAGTATAAAATAAACACACCAAGTGGTATAGAACTAGAATGCTCAAATATATATAAAAATAACAGTGTAGCAGACATATAATAACATAGAAAGAATGTACGGCAACTCATCCAGAAATATAGAGGAAATGCTAAGCCATTTTATTAAACTGAGAAATATAATGAAGTACAATAGGTGATTAGAGTGATGGCACCTAAACTTGCTCAAGGCAAGTGAAGAAATGCTCTCAGAATACACCAGAAATGGCTGCTCTCTGAACTGCATCCCAGCTGCTGGAAAATTGCCGTGTAGCTGCTACCACTGAAATGAACTAATAACTAGGGGCCGCTCCCCTTGCCAGAATGAGCTGAAAATCTGGAATCCTCCTCTACTCACCAATCCCGACAAAACCCAGAAACCATATCAGAAATGGCCGACCTCCGAAAAACACCCCCTTGGGGAATTACGCTGGCCTCCAAGGCTTTGCACAGAGGCTAAATAGGAATGGCTGAAATACCGCCTCAAACTCCACCAAAATCCTCCCAAAGGCAAAGGCTGATCCTCTGCTCAAAATCTAGGCTCAAATCTCCTGCAAAAACCCCG
This sequence comes from Pinus albicaulis, assembly GCA_034641835.2. Taxonomy (NCBI): domain Eukaryota; kingdom Viridiplantae; phylum Streptophyta; class Pinopsida; order Pinales; family Pinaceae; genus Pinus; species Pinus albicaulis. The sequence continues at coordinate 169,860,208 of CM076577.1, read as the reverse complement.
ATCCGGAACACCTCCTAGATGGATTGCATCCTCTCTCTCAGTGACTGCGCAGTCTCTATGAATGCACGGCTCCTCAACAAAACCAAACACCAAAATCTCCCACAAAATACTGAAGAAATAACCTTGCCCTAGCAGGCACTCGAAGTCCCCCGGGGCTAAGGGCGAGATCTCCGACCAGAGACACTCAATGCACTAAACAGTGCTGCAGACAGGCTAACCAGCCAGCGTGATCAAGAAGTCGAAATGACCAGCTCAATATCATCAACAACGAATGACCAAAATGAGGAGGCTCTCCTCTCTCTTATAGTGTTGGCCTCTCTCAAACCCTAAGGCCCACCTCCTCAACGTAGCCTCCCTTTGCCACATGCTCAACCCAACCAGCGCAGTCCCTCCATGTGTGTTCGTGGGTCCCCTCTCTACGTGGTCTCTTGGCCCCCCCTTGGCTCACTTCAGTTACAACGTTGTGTCTACTAGGGAGTGCACTTTATTTTTAGAGTGAGTTATGTCCCCCTCTACTCACTTTTATTTATAATTTAATTATATAAGGCAAAATTGATCAAAATTAATATTTCCAATTAGCTGCTGCTAATTGGGAATATTACACTGTCAGAGGGAGCAGAGGGTTCCCAGTTCGAAAAGGACCCTAGATCCAATATCTCTAGCATAGAGAAGAGGAGCTCCGACACATTCTGTGCATATGGCTCCTCATGGACTGCGTGATCAGGATAGGCTAGAGGGCCTCTCAAACTTTTCGGTATGGAAAGCTAGGACCCTGATTGTCCCAGAGGCATATGGTCTAAGAGATCATGCAGAGCAGACCCTGGCCACGTCGACAGATGCAGATCTCCTAAGGAAGCATAGAGAAGCTGCTGGGCATGCCAAGCGGCTGATAATGACAGTATCAAAGATCATATTGTGCCACACATAGCTAAGAAGAGGACAACTAATGAGATGTGGAAGGCCTTGACTTCCCTATATGAGGGAAAATCAGTCCAAAGAAAGATGTTTTTGGAGGCCCAAATGAGGTCATTCATGATGACCAAGGGAGAAGACATCGAGCATTTTTTCTTCAGATTGCAGTCAATTAGGGATTAGCTGACTGCAACGGGTGCAATTGTAGATGATGCAGTGATAATCAGGATTGCCCTCAATGCAGTCACGGATGAGTGGGAAACCTTTGTCCAATGTATCTTGGGCAGAGCGGATCTCCCAGATTGGGACAACTTGTGGTCGATCCTGCGGCAAGAAAAACTACGAAGGTTGACCAAGAAGCAACACAACCCTGCGTTGAGAAAGGTTAAGAAGGAAGAGGAGGAAGATGCAACCTTGGCATCGAAGAAGCAACCGAAGAAGAAGAAGGATCTTTCTAAGATCAAGTGCTTCCAGTGTGGCGAAATGGGACATTTTGCCAGCCATTGTCCAGAAAAGAAGAAGGACAAGGAAGCATCTTCTTCCAAAGCAGTGGTGGCAGATGATGGGTCAGGAGATGATGTAGCCATGAGTGTTCATGAACCACGGAGGTGGGGTGACATGGACATGTAGAGGAGCTACATGGAAGTAAGACGGGATCCTTGAGCAGCTCATCTCTTGGATCACAAGCGAGCTACGACAGCCTTAAGACAGTAGCGGGACAAGTGGAGCAGTGGGTGCATAGATCATAGATGATGTAGAGGTAGAGGCAGATCTGGAGGCTGGGAGGAGCAGCGCAGAGCATAGCAGCAACAACGTAGAAGCAGTAGCAGTGTAGAGGCTGATGTGACTTCAGCAGGGCAGAGTAGTGCTGCTTACACAGTGCAGAGCTGCAACAACGCAGAGCTTCAGAGCGATAGATCAGTGCAACAATAACATGATAGATTTCAACACAAGGAGTTGATGTGACTTCAGTAGTGCAGATGGAGTTTGATTACGCAGGCAGAGCTGTAGCTGTGCATCGTTCTTTAGATGCCAGCACAGATCTGTAGCCTATGGAGCTTCAGTGATGAGGATGCAGACCATTTGACTTGTTTGTCAAATATTGGGCAGGAGATTCAGTTGTTTCTCTCAACAACTGAAGTTGTAGTGCAGCAGATCAGCAGTGGCAGTGCTATGAGCAGCACAGATGCAGCAAATTGAGAGGGAGCTGCAGTACAGTGGTTGCAGTGGCAGTGGCAGAGTCATGGGTAGCAGTATAGAATGGCAGTAGTAGTGTAGAGTTGAGTGGTAGGAGGCCAAGCTTCAGCAGCACAGAACCAGTGCCCAAAATCATGTCATGCATAAGTGTGATGTATTGCTAGAGCACACACTTGATGTTAAGCGGGAGTGTTGAGATTTTGTGTATTTGGGGTAGCATCAGTTGTGCTCTAGGTCCCAAATTTTGAGGAAGGACTAGAGTTCATCCGATCTACAAGACCCAGAAATGGATTTGGGAAATTTCATCTGGTTTAGGAGATATTAAATTAATTAATTATTTTAATGTATTTCTTAAGTTAAAACTTAGGAAAATAAAATAATTAAAGTGAATTTAATTAAACATGTGATGAAATTGTCTTAAGTCACACGAATCAAGCTTTCTTTTAATCTTAGTCATTGATTAAAGATTTAATCTTGGCCGTTGATTTGTCAACGAGAAAAGTATAAAGGAAAGGCTTGGGGTCATTTGTAAGATACACAGAGGCAGAGCACTGAAGCTAAGCTGAGATTCTAGGGCGGGGTTGCTAAGAATTCTCAAGTGTTTCCAGTTGTAGAGAGGGGAATTTAGACCAAGGGGATGATGTGATCCCGGGGTTTAGAATACACAAGAAGCAGAGAAGAGATCAAGAAAGACAACGCAGAGGAAGGCAGCAGCAGGCGGCAATAGTAGCAGCAGCAGGCGGCAACAACAGCAGCAGCGGACGGCAGCAGCAGCAGCAACAACAACAACAGCAGCAGGGACGACGTGATTTTCAGGAAACCCTTCAGGGGTTACGCAAAGACCCTTAGGGGCAGCGTAGTGACTGCGTCACCCAGTCTGGGGTAACGCAGTCCCTTCCAGTGACAACGCTGAGCATTTGGAGGCCTTCAGAGGCTGATGCAGTGTCTTTCAGACGCAGATCTGGGGTTTCTAGGCCTAGATTTGGTAGAGTTCTATAAATCCCAGTTGAGGGTGTGGATTAGTCAATATTGTTGGTCTTATATCAGCCAGGTGCTGCAGATATAGAGTTTTCTCTGTAGGGTTTTCCAGATCTGGAACCCAAAGTTGTGTATTTAGAAATATTCTTAATAATAGAGCCCTCCAGCAGCCAGAGATCGATTTTCCCACATTGGGTTTTTCCGGGGACAGTTTGTCCAGAAATAAGTGTGTCACTTTGTCTATGTGTGCATGTGCTTATTCTAGATCTGAATTGGTAGAGATTTGTTATGTGTTTTGCTTTGATGTTAACTTGAATTTATTCAGTTGATAATTTGTATAAGTAGGAGAAGCTTAACCAGATTAACAGAAATAATTTCTGCATAAGAATTAAGATTCACAAATTTCTACTCGATGAGTCTAATGTTGTTGATAATAAGAGAAATGATTTTATTCTTGTATCTACCCTCTACTGCATCTCCACCCGACACCCTGGATGTCTGGTTAATTGATAGTGGTGCTTCAAGGCATCTCACTGGTTATAAAGAAGCTCTTTTTGATTTGGTTGAGAAGGATACTAATCTAGAAATTATCCTTGGAAATAATGCCACCTATCCTGTGAAAGGGATAGGGACTGTGACCCTCCATTTATCTGAAGGTCAAGTCATCCAATTACAAGATGTGTTGTATGTATCTATTTTGAAGAAGAACGTTGTGTCCATTTCGGCAATGGAAGACAATGGGTTTAAGGTGGTATTCGTTGATGGAAAGGTACTTATCTCGAAGAAGAACTATAAGGAAGCTCTTTCTATTGGTTTTAGAGTAGATACACTCTACCAGGTTGGAGGAAGTCCATTGGGAGCTATGACTTGTGATACAACTCTTCAAATAGAGTTATGGCACTGGAGGTTTGCACACCTTCATTACAAAGCCCTTCTCGAAGCAAGGAAGGTGGTGAAAGAGATGCCCAAATTGAGAGATGATGATGAAGGTATATGTCAAGGTTGTGCTGAAGGGAAGGATACAAGGGGACCATTCCCCTCAAGTGTCACAAAGACAACTGATATCTTGCAGTTGATACATTATGACTTATCTGGTATGCTGCCTGTGACATCCTTGGGAGGATGTTCCTATTACATGACTTCTCCCGCAAGACCTAGATATATTTTTTGAAGAAGAAGGATGAAGCATTCAAATGGTTCCATACCTTCAAGGCCTTGGTGGAAAATCAAACCGAGAAGAAATCAAAGTTTTGAGGACCGATAATGGGACCGAGTATGAGTCAAATGAGTTTAATGACTTTTGTAGAGAAGCTGGCATTAAGAGGGAGACCACAACTGGGTACACTCTCGAGCAAAATGGTGTTGTTGAAAGAAAAAAACAAGACCATTGTGGAAGTTGCCCGCGCCATGCTATGTGACCAAGGTCTTCCAAAGTTTCTATGGGGAGAAGCTGCGAATACTGCTGTGTATGTTCAAAATAGATGCCCGCATTTCGCTCTGGACTCAAAACTCCCGAAGAAGTCTTCTCTGGTAAGAAACCTGTTGTTTCTCATTTTAGAGTTTTTGGTTGTCTTGTTTCCTTTCATGTGCCAAAAGAAAAGAGAAGCAAGCTGGATGCTTCTAGAAATAAGGGAATGTTTGTGGGCTACAGTGAAACTTCGAAGGCATATAGAATCTATGTAAAGAGAAGTGGAGATATGCCACGATGTCACCTTCGATGAAGATGTTGCCCTCAAGAAAGTAAGAAATCTTCCTAGCTCCAAGGAAGACAAAGAAGATGAAGAAGCAGGGAAGTTGGAAGAGCCGAAAGATGACCTAATGCCCGATGTTGAAGGACCTATGGATCCCATTGATCCACCTCCTTTGAATAGAGAAGACCCTCATGGCTTAGGGATACTCTCGAAGATGCCGAGAGACATATTGCCCCAAGGGCGACATTTCGTGAAAGCAAGAAGCCAAAGAGATACCAAGGGTATCTAGTAGCCATGAGTACGATAGTACAATCTGAGCCTGGAACATTTGAAGAAGACGTAAAGCATCAAGTTTGGAAGGATGCTATGCACGAAGAGTACGAGTCCATTATGAAGAATGATGTCTGGGAAGTGGTCCCAAGACCGGAGGACAAATCTGTTGTCACCTTGAAATGGCTCTATAAGATCAAGCATGGTGCTTGTGGGTCGTTGGGGGGGCTAGAAGGCTGGGTGATTAGGCAGCTCTTACACCATCCGATCTATTATTGCCCTTGCTGCTACGCAAGGATGGAGTCTACATTAGATGGGTGTGAAGACCACTTTTCTGCATGGATCTATAAAGGAAGAGGTGTATGTGGAGCAACCTCTGGGGTTCGAAGTTCGAGATAAAGACACCCATGTATGCAGGTTGAAGAAAGCCCTCTATGGGTTGAAGCAAGCCCCCAGGGCTTGGTACGAGAGGATAGATAGCTACTTGATGAAGCTGGGCTTCACTCGAAGTAATGCTGATCCGAACCTTTATTTTAAGGTTATAGAGAAAGGCCTCTCATTTTGGTTCTCTATGTGGACGATCTCTTCCTGACAGGTGCTGACCCTCTCATTCATCAGTGTAAGAGGGAGCTAGCTTCCGAGTTTGAGATGAAAGACCTAGGACTGATGCACTACTTCCTAGGCTGGGAGATTTGGCAGAGGCCAGGCGAGATTTTCCTTTCTCAAGGAAAATATGTCGTGAAGCCACTGAAGAGATTTGGTATGGTGGACTGTAAGTTTGTGTCAACACCGATGGAACTCAACTTTAAGAAGTTGAGTGGAAATGCTGCTGGGCCCGTGCTAGCAAATCCTACTGAGTATCGACAAATCGTAGGGGCCTTGATGTTCTTAGTGAACTCCTGTCTGGACGTATGTTTTGCAGTGAACACTTTGAGTCAACATGTGGTTGAACCTCATCACATTCACTGGATTGGTGTTAAGAATCTGTTGAGATATCTTGGGGGCACAATCAACCATGGGCTGAGATACACTGTTGGGAGTTTGAGACTCCATGGATATATTGATGCCGATTGGGCTGGCAGTGTGGTGGATCACAAGAGCACATCTAGATGTTGCTTCACCTTGGGTTCTACTTCGATATCTTGGATGAGTAGGAAGCAGAAGTTAGTGGCTTTGAGCACTGCTGAGGCCAAATACATTGCAGCGAGTATGGCCTGTTGTGAAGGTGTTTGGTTGCGAAAGCTCTTCAGTGAGTTGTTCGGGCATGTACTAGATACCACCGTTATCCTTTGTGATAACCAGAGTGGGATTCGTCTTTCTGAGAATCCCGTGTTCCACGATCGATCCAAGCATATTGATATCAGGTACCAATTTATCCGGGATATGGTACAGCGAGGCGCCGTAAGGCTAGATCATATAGGAACTGATGAGCCGCAGATATTCTCACGAAGCCCCTGGGGAAGGTCACGTTCCTAACATTCCGTGATAAGCTTGGAATTGTGGAAAGACTCTATTCTGAGGGTCCTGCTTGAGTTGGACTATGAGCTCTGGGAGCTCCAGGGGGCTTGGGGATAACTTCTTGGAGCTATAAGCATTCATGGGGCTAGGCTTGCCGAACCTTGTGGTGCTTCTTCCCCACCGTTATGATATTGAGTTGGTTCGCCTCTCCCTGATTTGTGCCTCGCACGCATCCTACCCATGGACTTTCAGACTCATGGGAAGTACCTCTCATTTGGCCAATGAGGTGGGAAATGTGGATAGAGACCATAGCAAGACCGATGGACGCATTAGAGATTGTGGTATTGTCTATGTCTAGGATGGCACATGTCCAACACCTTGATCTGGGATCAAGTATGATGAGGTTTCATCCTCTAAACTGACTTTGGGTCAGTAAACTAACTTCGGGTTAGTATGAGACTCTTTTGAGTCCGAGAGAGGTTTTTACCTCTAAGCTGACTTCGGGTCAGCTGTGTGTGATGTCTTTGTGACTCACCTTTTGTTCTGAAATAAAGAGCCAACAAAGCATGTTACGGCGGGATGACGCACGATGTTTGGTTTATGATGGATGGCACTTGTGGACAGATGGAGTTCTCCCTTGTTGAGAGGGAGTGTTAAAATTGGGCAACTAGGTCCAAACTCCATGTTGCACTGCTCATATGACGATGGTCATATTTTTGTTGGATTCCTCTTTCGGAGAGGTGCAAGATTGATTGAAAGATCATCTTAATTGGAAAAGCAAAACATTGATTTTGAATTTATTTTCCACATGTGCAAGGTCGGCCAGATTTATCTCACATTCCTAAGAGATGTGTCACACACCCTCATTGATGAATATAAATTGGAGAGACTTGGAGGTCATTTTCTCATCATCTCATCACACATTCTCTCATTGTGATCTGATTGGTTTGATAGCCTTTGGAGGCCTTTTTCCCTCACACTTGTGGAGCGACGCTGTTGTTTTCTGCGCTGATTTGTTTAGGGCTTTTCTGTTGCAGCGTTGACCAACGTTGACTGTGGTCAACCCTCGATCGTTTGACCTCAATCTTCTCCAGAAATTCCAATTTTAGGAGGCCGTACAACTGGGCACTAAAATCGAGGAATTTCGGGTTATTTGACCGAAGCCCTAGTTTGCTACGTTGACTTTTTTGAAGCTGCCCGCATTGACTTTTCTGCGCTGTCCCTGGTTTGACTTGCGTTGACTTGTGATGAGCTGTCTTTGAGGGCTGTGGGTGTGACACATGAAAGTGCCGGCTGACCGAGAAAGACTTTGCTGGTTGAAGCATCCTGCTGACCGCCATAACGCCACAATATCTCATATCTTTGCTGGACAAAAGGAATTGTAAATCTTATCTATATTTGGCTTGTCTTCTTTTGATCTATTATTGCGTTCTGTCAGCATTTTACTTTCAAGTTTATGTGATTGCTATTTTGTATTGGGCCTAAGAAAGATTGAAGTAAAAGTGCATCAAGCATAGAGCACCATGGTTATCTAAATTTAACAAAAATACTTGTGGATATCTAGCTTCCACAATCATGCCAACAACCTTGCAAACTACTGCATTATCTGTAATGATTTGCACACAAGAATCGACACCTACATATTCAATAAGTTTAATAAACAACTCACCCATATATTGTGCATCCTTGTATTGTCCAAGTGCATCCACTGATTTCAAGAAAACTGGACCATTCAAGGAAGACACCATGAAGTTGATGAGTGGGTGTCGTGCTGGATTTGTCGATCCATCAGAAACAATGCTAACCCCAGATATTGCCCATGCTGATTTAATAGGATCAAGCATTTTGTCCACCTCTTTCTTTGCCTTCGTCAACAATGTGGTTCTAAGCTTCTCTCACCTAGGAGACACATACCCTGATGGAGCTGTTTGAGTTAGAGCTCGACACATCTGAATAAATAGAGGTGAGTGTGCGACATTGAAGGATATGAAGTTTTGATAGGGAAAAAAAGCAATGGTGAGATCAAGCTCTTCCCGCTTCTCTTTTTGGAAAATCTTGTCCATTGGACCAAGTATAGTTGCCTTTCTTTTTGCTGGTTGTCCCCCACTAGAACTCTCAAATGGGAACTTGTTACTGCTTTTCCTCAAGAATGGAAGGGGGTCATCATTCTTGTTTTGCTTTGTTTTTGCAGCCACATTTTCCACACCAACAAATGCCTCTCTTTCCATTTCCTTCCTCTTTGCTAAAGACACTTGTGTACAAGCTGCAATTCCACAACTTGGTAAAGCCAACAAATGAATTTTCACACGGTAATATGTGCTCATGAAATGGTTGTGGCAATAACTGCATTTCCAAGCAACATTGCCTCCTCCCTTCATCTTGCTGCCTGGCCCTGCCTCTCTTGGGACATATTTCCACAATGGATATTTGTGGTCTTGAGGTTGTTGTCTTCTCTCAACATTTGAAGCTACTGTTGCATCCCCACTTCCAATAGATGGAACACTTGCAGATCCTTATGAAATAGGAACAGGAGGGGCATCTCCAATGGGGACATTCTTCCCCTTTCTTTGCCCCTTTCTTGCTGCCCTAGATTGAGCCATGAATGTTGTAAAAAATAAACAAAAAATGCTCAAATTTGAAAAACATATGCACATGCAAACCGAGTGAAAAAAAATAGAGAGACAATGCACTTACTGGTTACTTGAATCTCCTTGAAAACACTCCCTTGCTCCTTGCTACTCCTTGCTCCTTGTTCCTCTCTCAACTCACACACAAACACAAAGTGAAAAAAGAAGAGAGAAATCGCAATTTTATAACGTTGGGATGCTTTTTTGCGCTAATCGTGTCTGGCATATCGGGACACGATCAGATTCGTTCAAGTGGACACGAATCCGTACGAATCGTGTCCGATTCGACGGATTCGAGACACGTGGAGGGGGGAGGATGAATCCGGTTTCTTAGGTTCTTATTCTGCCTTAGATGGTGATCGAAATTGGTGCTTTGAAGTGGAGACCGAGTATCCTTTAAATAGGGAATTCATGAGCCTAAGAAGGTGTGTCTATACATTGAGATGATTTGTACTTCTTGATGGGCCGACTTGACTTTAGGAGGCAAAAATAATTTTAATTTTCAAAATTGAAATTCCCTCTTTTGAAGCCGACTTGAAATCCACATTGATATTTATCATTTCATACATATTTGGAGGGCTAAAACTTGATTTATGAAGACCAACCATAACTACAAAATTCAACATCCTTGTCTTGATTTTCTAAAGAATCATGTGCAATGTGATGTCGATCACTTCCAATTAATCTTTCATGGTTGAGAGAACATGCTAATGTTACTTTTTCCTCCGTGGACATGCCTCCTCTTTCTAGCTTACAGAAGTTCTTTAGGAATAATTTCAACTCCCAAACGACTTGTAATGAACCAAATGGTTCATCAATTGAGCATCCATAGAGAAGAGGGACAAGACCTCATAATGGGAAAATAGATAAAATAATAATGTGATTGATGTAATGATGATTGATAAGAGCACAAATGTGATGTATAAATAATGAATGAAGGGTTAAGTCACTACGAGGGAGTGATATTGTTGGAAAGGGTTAAGTCACAATGTTTGATTATGTAAATTACATGTCACACCTCCTTGAGATGCTTTGTCCTTGAAACAATTGAATAAATGATGTTAGACTATGAGTCCCTAGACAATCACAAAGTCCGAGACCACATAGGCATGAGTTGTAAACCTTATCCTTGATGAGGTGTTGTCATGATCCATTGATGAGTTGTTAATGAGATCTAGATCTAGATTGGTCATTGATATACTATAAGTTCATATCTTGAGAGCATTACAATGAGGTAATAGAATGGCTTAAGGCCTTTTCCGCCACTTTGCTTGTCTTGTTTTGCTCATGTTAATTCTTAACAAATGAGACAAAAAGATTGAAGTTTATAATAATATTGTTGTGTTGCAAAAGGACCAATCCATTCTAACACATTTTGTTGGGATTATTTGTTGATATGACTTAGATTTTTTTGGAGTGTGACTTTAGGTATGTTTTCGGTTTTGACTCAAAGTCATATTGAAATTTCAATTCTTTTAAATGTAAACGATGTTGTCTTTTTTCCAAGTAATGTTGGCACTAGGAAGTTGATTGGTCAATCCTCTGACTCTTGTTCTTAAGATGACAAGTAGGGCTTAATTTTTTTCTTCTTCTTCTCCACTTTAGGAAACTTCTAAATAACCTTAAAATCTGCACCTATATCTTCATTAGATACTTTTATTGATTTGTCGATCGATAAAAATAAAATAGTTGGATTTCAACTTCATTGGGTATGTAGATATTTTCATGGCAAGAAATTACTTTTCTACTTTTGAATTTGATATTCCTTTTTGTTTCAATCATTCGGCTTAGTCAAGCAAGGTTTGCTTGTTTTTCAAACTTTTTTTTTCCTTTCCAACTAAAGTCAACGATTTTCTTCTTTTAAAGATAGTTTTTTTCTCTTCATAGACTTGTAATTATCTTTCTAATTCTTTTCCTTCAGGTTCCTTTGTATTGATCCTCAATCACTTTGAATGATGATACTTGGATTATCATCTATACTTTTGATTAGGTGGCTTCCTATGCACTTAATTAAAACATGGTGGAAAATTATCATTATTATTTTTAATTCCATATCATCAGGTGATTGTTAATTTTGTGGTCAAAGTTCCAAGCAATTATAGCCAAGAATATTTGAGAACTATATCATAGTCTCGAATTGATGTGGCATAAAAATTGGATTTCAAGGAGTAATTGCCAATCATTAAATTTATTTTACCAAGTTTTGAACTCTTTGACCCTAACATGTACACTCATTATTTTTTTGTTGAGATTTTAAATGGTTTGCTAAATCTGTTAGATATTATATTATTATAATGTTTATTTTATCTAGGTAGTAATTCTCAGGCCAAGGAATGTAACTCCCGAAGAATTTCATACTTTGCATTAATGTAAAGATCATTATATAACAAGAAGAGGGGTGACCTTTGGGATTCAACACATTGTTTCAACATCAATTGTGAGTTTGTTTCTCAACATTCTTGCATGGCAAGTCCACAAGGAAATGAAGCCCATGTTTAATTTTTGAAGACTTTGTTGGATTTAGAGGCGAGCACGTCCAACAACTGTGAAGACTCTGTTACCGCTTGCCGCCTACACCTACCTACAAGTTAGTGAGAAAAGTCTTTAACCCCACAAGGTGTGCTTGGTGGCAAGGAACTCAGAGAAGGGGCTGTCACACTAATCCCAACTCTCTCCGTTTAAGCTATCTCTTAGGTTAGCTATGGGGGTGGTCCCTAAAGAAAAACTAAGTTAAAGATGTGAGTTTTCTAGGAGAGTTGTTAGAGTTAAATATATTACTTCTTCAAATTTATAAGCAAAAAAGTGATATGAGCAATAACCATCAATACATAAGATAAGCATGAAGCATATGAAAAACCAGTGCCTTTAGAGTATTGCTCTTAAAATGAAATTTTATTTGCTTAAATGAAGTGAAATGCTTTCAAATGGAAAACAAAAGTAATCCTGAAAAGTGAAACAAGAAACTGTTTGCACAAGATATTATAAATGCAAGACACAATAATGCTTTTAAGATAGATAAATTGGTGAATCAAAACATGTGAAGATATCTTGCCAAAATACAAACAATTTGTAATCTACTTTGGAGAATGTAAATGAGGTGATAGAAAAACTCAAATGTTAGACCAAGATAACAACGTGGAATTAAATTTGCAACACGAAATAAGCGTACTTGCCAATGAAACAAGATATATCAATCATCCATAAGCATAATTACCATTAAAATGACAACATGCAATGAAGTTGCCAATGTAAGCAAATTTCCAAGTACCATAGAATTGAACTTGTTTCAAAATTTAAGAGATTAAAATGCTTGCATCCAAAGTGCTTCTTGAAATAAGATTTGCATGTGAAACTTTAAACCATCGAGATAGCAAAAAATTGATGAGATATTGTTCTTGGTTTATTTTATTAGTTAGCTCTAAAGCAATATTACAATTGAACTCTAATCCTCAGACCTCACCTTCGCCCAAAGGTTTGGATCTCACAGTGCGGAGTCCATAGAGGTAGAGGGTCCCTAAAATGTCTATTCAATCAACTTAAGTTGGAGGTAAATTTTAGTGATGCTTGGGGCATGTAAGATCTAAAAGTAAATTAACAAGAAAATGAAAATTCAAATTCAACTTGGAATATATTTACTTCTCATGAAATAAAATGTAGCTTTACTTGATGCATCAAACTTAAGATTGTAGAGTGTGCTCAATGTGTTGGAAAGTGTAACTAGGATCGGTCTTCATATTGACTATGTAATTATGTATCTATGTAATGAAGAAGAAAAATATAATAAAATGTAATTTTGTTATGCTTGCTTCATGGGTTTCATGAGCAAGGTTTTATTATAGGTCAAAAGACTTCTTCTTGTTGTCTTTTAGGGATTTGTCATCTTGTCATAAATGTACTAATTAAGAGTCATGTATATGAGGAGTCTAGTCAAAGAAGTATGCTCAAGACATTGTCACATAAGTCTTGAAGACACAACTCCATATGATGCTCAAGTCCAACGTTAAACATCTTTTTAGAACAACAAATAAGTAGTGGACAAAGCTGACCTACAAGTTGGCCTACTTACAGATTAGAAGGTCGGCCTAAAATGAAGAAAGGATGCCACTATATATGTATGGGTCTGCGGTTCATTTGAAGAATAGATCTCAGACAATTCTGCAATAAGTTCGATCAACTAGTGGTAGGACGAGCAGGGAATTACGACAAATTCTGAGGGACACAGAAGAATTTGTCGGAGCCCCTAGGCAACCTGAAAGGTACAAAGCTTTGGTAGCGCAGGTTAGGGAACCCTCTAGTTTTTGTTGAGATTTTGGGTAGCATCGGGTGTGCTCTAGCTCCGAAACTTTGTGGAGGGGCTGGAACACATGAGATCTCCGAGACCCAAAAAGCGTTTGGAGAAATTCCATCTTGTGTAAAAGTTATTCAAATATTATTTTTTTTAATGGGGACCTTAAGTCTAACTTAGGGAAATTAAAAAATTAAAGTGAATTAATTTACACATGATGAGAACGTTCTAAGTGATGTGGATCAAACATTCTTTTAATCTTAGCCTTCGATTAGAGATTCTATCACAACTGTTGGTTTGCCAACGAGAAAAGTATAAAGGAAAAGCTTGGGGTCAGTTGGAGAACACACACACATCGGATGCACTAAAGCTAAGTCGAAATTCTGGGGCGGGGTTTGCTGAGGATTTCGAAGTGAGTTTGCAGTGCAGTGAGGGGCACAGATCAACAAGGGATGATCTAATCCAAGGCCAAGAATATAGTAGCAGAGAGGCAACATCGTACCAGGCAGCGCAAAGGCCAGCAGGAGGGACGCAGCCCAGCCAAGCTGATGCAAAGGCAGCACAAAGGTCTTCAGAGTGATGCAGGGGCAGCCTGTGCCGCGCAGAGGCTGTGCTGGGCTAGAGGGGCTGACGCAAATGCTAGAGGAGTTGCGCTGAGGGTTCCAGTGGGCCAGAAAGGGCTCGTTATCTGTAAATCCCGATTGAGGGTGTGATTCAACCATATTTTCTGTCTCCAAGTGATAAGGTACAACGACTGAGTATTTTCTCTGTAGGGAAAACCGTTTCTGGTGCCTAGAATGTTGTATTCAGATTCTGCATAATAATAAAACCCTCTAGAGCTGTTGCACCAATTTTCCCGCATTGGGTGTTTTCGGGGACATTTGTTCGAAAAATCTGTGTCCTTTGTCATATGTGCGTGACTCTCAGTAAATGCTCTGTATTTGTGTAGGTTGCTATTTGTGTTTACTTCAAAGTTTTTCTGAATATTCAGTTAAATAACTTGTGTAATAAATCAAGTAGGAGAAGTAAATTAATAGATAATAGTAGGGTTTCTGTAATAAGGATTTAGAAATTTTCACATGGTATCAGAGCATTGCAGATCAATCTGAACCATCAGTAAAGCAGCTGAAGATATTGGCTGCAGGAAGGGCAGCTGAAGCAACATTGATTCAGAAGAAGGCCGTGCAACACTAGAGGGACAACAGACCCTGCAAGGGTGATGTAGAGATAGTCTGGTCATATAGAGCATGTCGCAGCTCTAGAGAGGTGACATAGAGCCAGTCTGCTCATGCAGAGGCTGGCGCAAGCACCAGGAGAGGGACGCTGAGCCAGTCTGCTTAAGCAGAGGCTGACGCAGCCCCAAGAGGGTGACGCAGTTCGAGTTGGTGAGTTGCTGTGCAGTTTGTCAGGGCCAGAAGTGCAGTTTATGATCTTCAAAAGTTGCTGGTGTGGCATAGGTTCTGTCGGTGCAGAACAATGCCTGGCAAGGGTGACAAAAGCAAGAGGAGAAAAATCGCTCAGTAGATTTGTGCCAAAGAAATATGAGATTCGATCAAGAGGGTGATCGTAGAGGACTGATTCAGGAGATTTGACGGAGGATTTTCGGGAGGGAAATCAATTGTCAGAGGGAGCAACTACTCTAGAGGGAAACCAGTTTTCTGTTGAGTGTTGCAGCAGGAAGAGGGAGAGGAGTGCTCGCTTCGACAGTTTTTGAGCTAGATGGCCCAGTACGGACTGCGTGATCAGGATAGGTTTGATGGTGTGTCCAACTTCATGATCTCGAAGGTCAGAATCCTGTCAGTCCTGAAGGAGTACGACATCAGAGACCATGCGGAAAATGTCTTAGCTATGTTGACCGATGCAGATGCTCTGAAGAAATTCAATGAGAATCAAGCGTGGACAAAGCGCTTGATCATGGATGGGGTGAAGGATCACGTGGTCCCACACATTGCCGAGAAGAAGATGACAAATGAGGTGTGGACAATTTTGATCACGCTATATCAAGGTAGCTCCGTTCAACGGAAGATGCTTCTAGAGAACCAGATGAGGATGTTCTAGATGCATAAGGGGGAAGAGATCAATCCATTCCTCTCCAGATTGTAGAGTATCCGAAATCAACTGATTGCCATGGGGCAACTCCGGATGAAGGGCTCTTGGTAAGGACTGCCCTGAATGCAGCCACTGATAAGTGGGAGACCTTTTTCCAAAGCATTTTGGGCAGAGCACAACTCCCTAATTGGGGTGACATGTGGGCTATCCTTCGACAGGAGGAGATCTGGCGGATGACCAAGAGGGAATTCAGTAGCGAAAGTAGCAAAGTGAAGGAGGAGGAGGAGGAGGACGCAACCCTTGCATCAAAGGAACGATGACAACAAGGGAAGAAGAAGAAGGACCTATCAAAGGTTCGGTGCTTTAAATGTGGCGAACTTGGACACTTCGCCAACACTTGTCCTAAGAGGAAGGACAAGGAATCTTCTAATTCCAAGGCAACAACAGCTAGAGGGGACAGTGGTAGTGAGGATGATGTGGCTATGAGCGTTCATGTGCCTCAAGAGAAGAGGTGGGGCAATATTGATTTGTAGAGCAGCTGCAGATGGGAAGGCAGGATCCTTGAGGTGCCCAGACTCTTGGATCACATACGAGCTACGGGAGCCTTAAGGCAGTAGCAGGATGATTGGAGCAGCGGGTGCAAAAGACCACAGTGAAGTAGAGGCCGAGTTGGGACGCAACGCAGTGCAGTGGCAACAACAACGTAGAAGCAGCAACGCAGAGGCTGATGGGACTTCAGCAACGCACAGGGGCAATGCTTATGCAGTGCAGCGACTTCAGGGAGACAGCGCAACACAATAGTCGTGGGAGCTTCAACGATGAGATGCAGCCAGACTGACTTGTCTGTCATTGACTGGGTGGTTCTTCAGTTGCTTGCTTCTCAGCAACTGAGTTGTAGTGCAGCATTTGGCAGCGTGATGCAACATTTTGAGAGGGAGTTGCAGTACAGATGTTGCAGTGTTAGTGACAGAGACATGGGCAGCAGTGGATGAAGGGCAGCAGAGTAAGCATCAGTGTGGAGACCAATGCCAGAGATCAGGGCTATGCTTCAGTGTCAAAGTATTGCTAGAGCACACTCCTCACTAAGAGGGAGTGTTGAGATTTTGGGGTAGCATCGGGTGTGCTCTAGGTCCGAAACTTTGTGGAGGGGCTGGAACACATGAGATCTCCAAGACCTAGAAAGCGTTTGGATAAATTCCATCTGGTGTAAAAGTTATTCAAATAATTAAAATTTTTAATGGGGACCCTAAATCTAACTTAGGGAAATTAAAAAATTAAAGTGAATTAATTTACACATGTGATGAGAATGTTCTAAGTGACATGGATCAAGCATTCTTTTAATCTTAGCCTTCGATTAGAGATTAGATCACGACCGTTGGTTTGCCAACGAGAAAAGTATAAAGGAAAAGCTTGGGGTCAGTTGGAGAACACACACATAGCGGATGCACTGAAGCTAAGTCGAAATTCTCGGGCGAGGTTTGCTGAGGATTTCAAAGTGAGTTTGCAGTGCAATGACGGATAGAGATCGACAAAGGATGATTTGATCCAAGGCCGAGAATACAGCAGCACAGAGGCAACATCGTACCAGGTAGCGCAGAGGCTAGCAGGAGGGATGCAACCCAGCCAAGCTGATGCAGAGGGTGACACAGAGGCAGCGCAGAGGCCTTTAGAGTGACGCAGGGGCAACCTGTACTGCACAGAGGTTGCGTTGGGCTAGAGGGGCTGACGCAGTGACGCAACACTCTAAGTTGCTAAAAACCCACACTGTGCATATAGTTATGCATAACACATGCGTATGAACCACTATAACTCCAACGGAGGCAACCTTAAATGCGGAAGCTATTTACTTTTAGAATAATTATGGTTATCAACCATAATAAAATACCCACTTATTGAAATTCGTATCTACGAATTTGACTTTGGTTAAACCCAAAGTGCCAACCAACATATAAATGTGTTAACCCCACAACTATACTTGTTTCATCCTTGTCGGTGATCAATCCGCGTCATCAATCCAATGGTAATCGCATTACAATATGCACGACAATCAAAGGTTTCAACATATGCGAAATGGGTGGTTTTAAATTGTGACGTGTCAACACCTGACCGCTATCGCACGTCCTCAATATTTACTACTTACCAGTTCCACTCCACGCGAATACCATTTATCTGTTTTGC
The DNA here is from genome assembly GCA_034641835.2 of Pinus albicaulis. Taxonomy (NCBI): domain Eukaryota; kingdom Viridiplantae; phylum Streptophyta; class Pinopsida; order Pinales; family Pinaceae; genus Pinus; species Pinus albicaulis. The sequence continues at coordinate 169,842,563 of CM076577.1, read as the reverse complement.
AAAACCGCTTTCGCTATTCCACTGTGCCATTAACTCACGACTCTAAACGCCTAATTTATACTTCTACTGTTCCTTCTCTCCCGGTTCCATGCCAAAGTACGAGTTTTCAAAAGGAATATACAAATGCGATTGCGGCAAACAGAGATCTCTTCTCTGCAATTAAATCTCTTTTCTGGCATTGATCCAAGTTTTTTGACGCATTTTGAGATAAAACACACAACACACATTATATCAATTTGAAGGATCACCTTTTTAATGGCATCGATCCATTCTGTGATCGATGGTTCCTTTTTGACATATGCAATCCACACAGAATTATAACATGAATTTTCGACCTCCTAAGAACACGCAATCTCTTAAACTCATCTTCTGTCTTTCTTTCCATAAATTCACTGTTCAATTGGATGGTCACATTAGTTTGATGAGTCATCATCGATCCATTCTGTGATCGATGGTTACTTGTCTATTCTCTGAAATATGCTATCTCATACAGATTCAAACTCAAAATTTTAGTATTCATACTCAGAAATCGAATACTCTTATTTATTTCTCATTTCTCTGTCTTCTGTATATAAATATAATGCCAACCCTCTGATTCACATACAAATCATAATTAAATCCAAACTGGAACTATACTGATTTTACCTATTTGGTAAATCTTCTATTACTCAAAAGACCTAATATCAAATTGGAATTCATTCACCATGGTTACCATACAAAACCATAAATCCCCAATTATGATTGCTCAACACATGAAATGAATAACACCCATATTTACCTGAATTCCTCATTCATTAATCAAATGTACAGATACATCAAAACCTGCTTACCATCTTTGGCTTGATTTTCTATGTCAGTGGCCTCTATCTTCCTATGCCCGTTGGCTACAGTCTCCTATTTAACACCCTGAATCTCTCTCCTTTAATGCCTTGAGGCTTATCATTTTACACAAAAGTTTCTGTAACCAATTCTGATTCAAATCCTTCATCTTCTCAACAAAATCCTCAATATCCTCTAAGTCCTCATTTGGCTCAATTAATCCCTAAGGATCCTCTCTCATCCACAAAATCATGAAACTAATTCTAATTTAGGATTTACAATTAATTCTCAAATCTCTCATTCCCTATGAAATCTCAACTATCCTAATTCTCTCATGTTCTCCAACATTCGAGAACATTTACAAAATTCCTCTCAATAATTAATTAATTCCTATTCTAAATGTCTCACTTAATTCACTCAAAATATTAAAATTAATACATAGGAAACCAACTTCCTTGAAAACACAAGACTCCTATGTCTATTAAATGACAAAATTTTCTAAGCCTAATGCTCCGCATCACGCAGAGGCTGGAGGAGCTGCACTAAGGGTTCTAGTGGGCCAGAAAGGACTCGTTATCTATAAATCCCGATTGAGGGTGTGATTCAGCTATATTTTCTGTCTCTGAGTGATAAGGTACAATTGCCGAGTATTTTCTCTGTAGGGCAAACCGTTTCTGGTGCCCAAAATGTTGTATTCAGATTCTGCATAATAATAAAACCCTCTAGAGTTGCTGCACCAGTTTTTCCCGCATTGGGCTTTTTTGGGGACATTTGTCCAAAAAATATGTGTCATTTGTCATATGTGCGTGATGTTCAGTAAATGATCTGTATTTGTGTAGGCTGCTATTTGTGTTTACTTCGAAGTTTTTTTGAATATTCAGTTAAATAACTTGTGTAATAAATCAAGTAGGAGAAGTAAATCAATAGTTAGCAGTAGGGTTTCTGTAATAAGGATTCAGAAATTTTCACAGTTTTTGGGAGGTAGCTCAGGAGTTAGCACGAGGTGTGGGTCGGTGCGATGGTGGACGAATACCATCATGACGAATGATGTTTGGGAAGTTGTTCCCAGGCCTCTGGACAGATTAGTTGTAGGTTCGAGATGGATCTACAAGATCAAATATGTTGCATATGGCGGCATCGAGAAATTCAACGCCAGGTTTGTGCCTAAGGGGTACGCTGAGAAGGAAGGGATAGATTATGAAAAGACATGCGCCCTAGTAGCCCGATATTAGCCAGGTTTGTGGCTAAGGGGTACGCTCAGAAGGAAGGGATAGATTATGAAGAGACCTTCGCCCTAGTAGCCCGATATACTTCTATTAGATCCGTGATATCCCTTGCTACACAGATGGGATGGGAGATTCACTAGATGGATGTCAAGACCGTGTTCCTGAATGGGGTGATAGAAGAAGAAGTATATATTGAACAATCAGAGGGCTTTGAGACGCATGAGCAGAAAACTCGTGTGCAGGCTCAAGAAGGCCTTGTATGGACTGAAGCAAGCCCCTAGAGCTTGGTATGGTCGAATTGACAGCTACTTGCAGAAGATGGGGATTTTCAAGAGTGACGTAGATCCCAATCTCTACTATCTAAGAGTAGGGGATGAGCCTCTGATATTGGTGCTGTATGTAGATGATCTATTTCTGACAAGATCATCTAGGCTCATCAAGGACTGCAAGGAGAATTTAGCTGCAGAATTTGACACGAAAGATCTAGGGCTGATGCATTATTTTTTGGGGTTGGAAGTTTGGCAGCAGAAGGGTGAGATCTTCCTTGGTCAAGGAAGGTATACTACAAAAATTCTGAAGATATTTCAGATGGAGGACTGTAGACCCGCGGCTACTCCAATGATTACCAACTAGAAGAAAATTGACACATTTGAAGATGATGAGGCTGTTGATCCTACTTTGTATAGGCAACTCATAGGTTCTTTGATGTATCTGGTCAACATGAGACCAGGCATCTATTATGCTGTCAATACTCTCAGTTAGTTCATGGTGGAACCAAGGAGGGCTCACTGGGTAGCAACCAAACATGTTCTCAGGCATCTTCAAGGAACATTCGAGCTTGGACTGAAATACACCCGAGGCAATGACATCAGGTTGAGTGGGTTCACTGACGTAGATTGGGTTGGGAGCCCAGTAGATCGGAAAAGTACCAATGGGTACTGTTTCAGTGTTGGATCAGGAATGACATCTTGGTGCAGCAGTAAACATAAATCCGTGGCTCTGAGCTCTGCAGAGGTTGAATATATGGCATCAAGCACGACTTTGTGTCAAGCCATATGGCTCCGGAAATTGCTTGTGAACTTACTCAAAGAAAAGATGGAGGCGACCAACATTTTATATGATAATCAAAGTTGCATCAAGCTCTCTGAAAATCCCGTGTTTCATGATCGGTCGAAGCACTTTGACATTAGGTGTCACTTCATCAGAGACTATGTCCAACGGGGAGCTGTACAATTGCAGTACACTCCTACAGGAGAACAAGTGGCATATATCCTCACGAAAGCTGTGGAGAAGACTAAGTTTGTCTATTTCAGAGAAAAAATGGGGATGATCAAGAATCCATTTCAGTAGCAAGAATGGATAGACTCAGCATTCAGAGGGAGCTGTAGTACAAATGAGGCAGTGACAGTGACAGTGTCATGGGCAGCAATACAAAAGGCAACAGCGCAACAGATGAGGGGTAACAACCAGGCATCAACAACGCAGAGGATGCTTCAAGACAGAGCAGCATGCAGTAGGCATATTGCTAGAACACTTTCCTTGCTAAGAGGGAGTGTTGATTTTTGTAGCATCGGAAAGTGTTCCAAGTCTCAAAATTTGTAAGGAGGCTTAGACATCAGTTTTCCAAAGAACCCAGAAACTGTTTGTGGAAATTCCACTTGGTTTATGTTTTATTAAAATAATTAATTATTTTAATGGAGACCCTAAGTCTAAACTTAGGGAAATTAAATAATTAATGGGTATTAATAAAACAAAATGTGAATCTTCTAGAGAACGAAGATCAATTCAAGTTTTAATCTTGGCCATTGTTTAGACTTCTAATCTGGGCCGTTGATTCATTAGTGAGAAGATTATAAAAGAGGGCTTGAGGGTCATTTGGAAGGTAAGCCGGGCATACACTCAGTAACCCGAAGGAAGTCGATTCTGAAGGAATAGAATTTGATTTCAGAGGGAGAGTTGCAGGGTAGAAGAAGCAGAGGGAGTCAACAGTGACAAAGGTCGAGGAGAGAATGACGCAAAAGGCCAGAGAAGGTAGCACAGAAAGCCCACGTAGAGTGACACACTCTGACGCAGGCATTGCGCAGAGAAACACGCAAAGGGAAGTTGTGAGTCTTTCGAGTGTCAGAAATCCTCCAGAGGGTTTAGGAGAGTTTATCTCAGGTGTTTTCTAAAGAGTTCTGCTAGTTTTTTGCTTGTAAATAATTTCATTGCCAAAGAATAATATATAAACCCTCATCTGCTGCACCAGTTTTCCCACATTGGGTTTTTCCGGGGACAATTTTCCAAAAATAAGTGTGTATATGTGATTGATTCTTATGCTTGTATTTCTTACTGTTCCTTTCTTTGCATATACTTGAGTGAATGCTGCAATAGTTTTTATTTCGAAATTTTCTGGAAGAATTTTGTAAATAACTTATTGGAAATAATAAGTAGGAGAAATAAATCTATCACTGCAGAAATATTTTCTGGATTGAAATTTTCACATTTAATGTAAAGAGAAAAAAAATAAATTTATTATTGTTGTTCTTGAGGCTTGGGTTTCATGCTCAAGGAAAATTTATTTCTAGTTCAAGCACCCATTGAGTGCTTCTAGGTTAATTGAGTCATTGTCATGTATTGAAGACCCATTTGGGCTTGTTACATATTGTAAAGAATATTTTATTCTAGTCAAACTAAAGTCAAAGACCCTCCAATACCTTGACATTGTGCAAACAACAAATCAGCCTTCAAAAGAGCAAGTCGACCTATCTAGAAGGACAAATCGACCTTATTGAGGACTCAAGGAAGCCTATATATAGGAGCACTCGGCCTCATTCAAGGACACACTCATCCAACAACAAGAAGTTTGATCAAGAACAAGAAGAAGACCTAAAAAGGAGCGAAGGCAAGGAGATCCAAAAGAAGAAGAAAATCGAAGTATTTCTGATCTGTTTCTGGGCTATATTCCTCCACACGTGCGATGTTTAGGGCATCACCTTGCTATAGTCAAGATTGAGTTGCAGGAACCAAGACTTCAGTGAAAAGAGACCTAACTTGCAAGCTGAATTATCAAAGAAGAGAAGGTAAGTCAAGCGAAGGAGAAGAGAGGCAAATTTGTCTGTATTCTAGCTACTGTTATAAGCACTGAACTAGACCGGTCGGTCAAGACCGATTTGACCGTTTTGAGGCAAAAACCAGTGACTTGCACTGTTTTTGTCCGGTTTGGTACAGTAAAGCCACGTAGAACACAACAAGTGGGCCATGTTTTTCTTTTTTCTTTTAATGTTTGTCTTAGCTGGGCACTAGCCCATAATAGGTGCCTAATATTCAAGCATATGGTCCTACTATTGCTATGCATTTCATGGTAATGTTAAATTTTTAAAGTAAAAGGATAATCCTTTTACTTAAATTTTTAACATTACCGTGAAATGACTCAGGATGTTTGAGAGTGGTTTTGATCTCATTGGATTTCATTTGGAGAAAGTAGAATTTTAGATCTCACTCAAAATCCAACAAATTTATCAGTTTTACAGGATTTCAAGATTGGGGGGATTTCAACACTACATTGAATGTTCTCATGTATGAGGTATGAAACTAGTATTTAATCAAGAGCATCAAGCCCTCTATGTACCTTGATGTTAGTGACATTGGTTGTTGAACTTCTTTATCATGAGCCTACTAAAAGAAATACCCATCACTCAAACAAAAGTTTGACTTGACATGCTATGATTTTTCTATCATATTTTAATGTTTAGAGGGTGATATTGATGACAAAGATCCCAATATAGGCAATGATTTTGATTATATGTAGGTATTTGTTGTAGCATAATTTTTTTTGGATGCTAGAGGCCATGTGGAGCTTGTTTGCTGATGTATTTTCGGTTTAGAGATGGATTGCACTCAGTGCTATTTTGGTTATGTGCACCCTTACATGCTATATAAATGAGAACTTTTGCTTATTTGTGTATAAATGGTTTGGATTCATATGGATGCACATCAATATATTGTGTTTTTCTTTAAAATTTGAATATTTTATGTGATTTTGGTTGACCGTTTTTTTGGTCCAGTGTTTTTACCGGTTTCTATATGGTTTTGACTGGTTCTCAGTTCAGGGGGTCTACCGGATCAATGACTGGTCTGATTCTGACAACTATGATTCTAACCACACGTGTGAACTAGGGTTTCTTAGAAGAGGGCAAAATTGCAGACCTGCAACAAGCAGCTGAAATTTTGAGGAAGGGCAGAGATCTGAAGTTGTGAAGCAAGTTTGACCAATGTTGACTTGGAGGAATAGGAGCTCATCAAGTAGAAGTTTTGATTTGGGTTGGAGGGGTATTGGTCAAAGGTCATAGGTCTTGGAATTCGTCAATTTAAGATTCTATAAGAAGAGAAGAATTCTTGCGGGTTTTCCTCTCAAGAGGAGAGGTTTTGGCCCTGGGTGATCGCCTACATCTTGTGTCCTCTTGTCTCATGATTTGGTAGCTGTTTGATGATAAAAATACTAAATATAATCAAGAGAAACAAGAAGCTAATTAAGATAAGTAAAGATATATCACAAGCAGTTATCAAAGTAAGAGAAATCACTTAATTTGCTGCCCTTAGATTTCTCAACATGAATGACTGACCCATTTTCTATGGATATGGAGATTTAGTTGTGAAACACATTTCTGCATTTATTGAATACTGCTATAAAAATGACTTTGTCCATAAGGTTATCTTGATGAAATATTTCTACATGAGTTGAATGGGTTTGCAAAAGAATGATGTGAAAGCCTTGGCAAAGGCATGTTTTCATCTTTTGCAGAACTTCTGGAAGCATTTTATGCAAACTGGGACCATGATTCAGGAGGATGGTTGCCTCTTGTTTGAGATATTGAAAATTTATACGCTGCACAACATATCATTGAAGAGAGTCCTGGCCCTCCTAGGGAAGACACAAAGGCCATCATTGAAGATGGAGATCATAGAACTTGTGTAGAAGAGGACGTGGCCAGCATTATGACAGAGCTTGTGGAGGAAGATTTCAGCCCCTTGCATGGTGGTTTACAGCTGGACAGTAATGAGTTTATAGTGTAGAAGTTTGATGATGATGATCTTGTCCAAATAGTGGAAGATATTGCAGATCTGAAAACAGATGGAAGCAAGGAGAAAAATGCAAATTAGATGGAATTTTTAGATCTGCACAACAGCTATATCAGCCCACTTCAAGGATATATTGACGAATCTTGTTGCACCTCCTCTTTGTTTGCAGGTTCAGTGGAAGACGTTGTTGTTATGTAGGTGCCCAGATGCATTTTCAGCTTGGTGGTTACAGAGATTTCAGCATAGAAGCAATGGATTTTTAGCATGTCTTTGTTTCACATAATGATCAAACACAGAGGAAGAAAGCAGCCAACTCATGCTAGAGTAGGATAGGAGATGAATAAGTCCATCTGGAAAATAGCATAGCAGTTTTGTTTTTTGTGGAGGTTATAGATACAGTGATGAGATTCTGCGGTTCTCACATCCTCCTGTGTGAAGCATGTGTCCTGTAGTTGGAGCCAACTGTTACTACTGTTTTAGAATGGGTATTTTTGATTTTTTTTTTTAAGTTTTACACCATCTTTGCTGTTAGGAAGATTGATGGCATGGCTGATTTTTGGGTTGCCTTCATGGAAGGAAGTGGACGTACTTAGAGGTATTTCATGTATCTCGAGATGCTGTTGGAGCTATTTGCACTCATGGATGCGCTCTTGGCATGCCATGTGGAGGAATCTTAAATGATGTCCTAGTTAGCATGTTGAGTTGATTCTTGTATATTATTTGGAGGGCTGATTTGTACACATGGCAGCCATGGGGGTACTACAACTTTTGAGGACAAAGAGTGGTGATAGGGCATGCACTTGGAACTTTGTTATGATGTTATTTCTCTTCAATTCATTCTTAACAATAAGTTGGAGTTGAAGAGACTGTTTCCACAGAGTGGTGTGCTAAGCCATTCAACGAGAAACTCAATGGGAGAGAAGGTGACTTAGAGCCAGAGGTTATGTAGGCTTCCACCGAGAGTACTAGAATATTTACTACATCTTCAATCATCATGACACTTCAAATGTCTTCCACTATTCCATATGCATTTGGAAGGCATTCAACACGGTACCAAGGAAGGATTTATTTCATAGGCTTTTTAGAGACCCAAGTGACAACCTTCATGTGACTCTACGAGTTGGTCATTTGCCCACCTCTCATATACATGGCCTTTTTGGCTCATCTAGAGTATTATTGGAGTTAAGCAAGGGTGCCCTCTTACCAATTCTCTTTGGGATATACATGGATGAGCTCATTAGGGGAATTTTGAGGTAGAAAATGGGCCTCAAAACAAAAAATGTACTAACAAAATTAACTTTAAAAGGACGAGTGGGATTCAAGATGATGATGTCAACCCCAATGGTAAATATTTTGGAAGGAAAAGAAGAAAACTAATTTTTTTAATTGTATCTTCAGCTTATCTCCTTATAGGGTTACTCAATGTTAAGTGTAGACACTTGTTGGATGTATAATTAAATGCCACGTGGAACGAATATCCACTTTGCATACTTCTGTGTAGAGCCACATCGAAAAAATTGAAAATACATGAAAACATATTTTTTTCATGTATTTTCAATTTTTTTCAATGTGGGTTTACTCAGAAGTATGCAAAGTTGGTACTTGTTGGAGGTGGAATTTAATTCCGCATCCAACGGGTGTCTACACTTGACATTGAGTAAACCTATGAGAAGATGAGCCAAAAATACAATTAAAAAAGCAGTTTCATTTCTTTTTGTTTAAAATTTCATAAATCTTGTTTTATTTTTCCGAGGAAAGCAATCCACCTCCCTCTAAGCTTGAGGGCCAAAGTGAGGTTGCTGGTACTAGAGTCTAGGCCAACCCATAAGTATACTCACCTAAGAGTTAAGTACAACAATTTTCATCAAGGAATTATAGCTCATCATGTCACTAGCAAGGGTTTGAACTTGAGAGGAGAAGGTAACAACCATTCTGCTTAACCACCCGAAATAACCCCAATTGACATAAATCTTGTTTTATTATTTTAACTATTGTTTTATTTTTTCCTTAGGATGCCCATTTTAGACCTCAAAATTCACCTAATGGAATTCTTTCATTCATGAGAACATTCAAGATGACAATGGGTGCATTCTACTCCATGTGTTGATATCTTTGCTCCTCTTTGTTGATGGGCTGGCAGAGACATATGTGAAAATTCCAAGTCTTAGATCTGAAATCCTATTGAAGCAAATTGAATTAACTTCTCCTACTTGTAAATTACATTAACAAGTTATTTGCAAATTTTTCTGTAAACATTGAAGTAATTATTGCTACAACCTTCACTTAATTAATTTAGATGCGGAAACATGAAACTGAGCAAAAGAAAAACATCACACAAGACACCATTAATTTTGGACAAACGTCCCCGGAAAAACCCAATGCGGGAAAACCGGTGCAGTAGATCTCAGGGTTTTATTATTAAGCAACAATTATATCTGAATACATCTCTGAATGTCTCACCGGACAATTCAGTTACAGAGAACACTGACAGAGAAAAAATAGTGAGAATACCTCACTCTGCAGTCCAAGCTGATCCGGTAGCTGAATTGACGAAACCCCAACACCCTCTGTGCTGCCTCTGCGCAATAGTTGCGTAGGCTGTTGATTTTTGGGTTGCATCGGATGTGCTCTGGCTCCGTAATTTTGTGGAGGGGCTAGAACACATGAGATCTCCAAGACCCAGAAATCGTTTGGAGAAATTCCGCCTGGAATGGATTTTATTCAAATAATTAATTATTTTTAATGGAGCCTAAGTTAAAACTTAGGAAATTAAAATAATTAAAGTGAATTAATGTAAATGTGGGTGAGAAGCTTCTAAGTGACGAGGATCAAGTCTGTTTTAATCTTTTAGTCGTTGATTAAAGATTTGATCACGGCCGTTGATTCTTCAACAGGAAAAGTATAAAGGAAGGCTTGAGGGTCAGTTGGAGGACACACACATAGAGAGCAATACTTGAGCTAAATCGAAATTTTGGGGCATGGTTTGCTGAGAATTTCGGAGTGAGTTCTAGTGTAGAGAGGGGCAGTTTGGCAGTGGGACTTCAGCGCACGGCCGAGAATACATTGTAGAGAGGCAGCGCAACACCAAGGAGAGATCAATGTTGCACGAAGCAGGGACGAAGCAGGGACATTTTTTGGAAGTGGATATGCGGAAGCGTCATTTCCCAAAAATCTAGGAAGCGAAGGGTCTCGGAACCGTCTACTATATATATATATCTATATATTTATATTTTTTTTCATTTATATTAAAAAAAACATCCAAAATACCAAACTAGTTGTAGAAGACATGGAAAAAATGCATATTTGTATACAAATCAAGATAGATATGGCATCCATTGTACATCAATGGTTAATTATTCGAGCATCAACCATCTAGAATCTAGATTCTTCTCCTCTTGTCTCGCCTTTGCCTCTACCTCGATTGTCCAGGGATATTAGTCAACATTTCCCAATTTTAATCAAACTACCTAATCCAAGCCTTAAAATATGGTGGAAAAAGCTTAACATGCTTGATCAATGATTTTGACTTGATTGAAAGGTAATTTTTTGCTAAGGCCATGACAAAGGAGTTCAACAATTAACACCACCAACACTAAGGTACATGAGCACATAGAGGGCTTGGTGCTCTTGATTAAATGCCAATCACATACCCTCATACATGATATAATCTAATGAAAAGCCACAATCTCATTGATCCTGAATTCCTTAAAATTGTTAAGTCTGTTGAATTTTGAATAGGATATGAAATTCTATTTTCTCCATATGTAGCTCGATGGGGCTGGAACCACTCTCAAATATCCTGAGTCATTTCATGGTAATGTTGAAAATTTAAGTAAAAGGATGAAAATGAAAGATAAAGGAGAATATCTCTTTTACTTTAAAAATTTAACATTACCATGACCAGGTATCTAGGAAGCATTTAAGGAGCATCAAGGGAGCACCTTGGGAGTGTCTGGGAAGCCTCATTCCAACTTAAGTCAAAGATTTTTTTTTAAAACAATTTAGAACCTTGCGGAACTGCCCATCTCCCTTTGGATCAACTGGCGATCCGCGTGATCCATGCCCAAACCTCCATGGATCCCCAACGGATCCTTTTTTGGATTCGCGGATTGAGAATCCAGAACCGCGGATCGGGCTTGTGTAGTTTCATATTTCTAGGAATCTCCTCAAAATGGCGGAACTGCGGATTTGATTTTCGGATCCGCGTTTCTATTAGAGGATCGCCCAAGGATCGGTACGGGTAGTGGTTCCGACCTTGGGTCCTTGGGGGGGGAAGGATCATGCAACACAAGGAGAGACAACGCAACACCTGAGAGGGTGACGGAGAGCTTGGAGAGATGACACAATCACTAAAGAGGCAACGCTGGGGTTTCTGTGAGGCAGACCAAGCATCAATTCAGCAGATCGATTTCGGAGCCGGGAAGGCTCACGTGGAGGGTGACACAGCTTGTAGAGGGGTGACGCAGTCTCAGCGCAGAGTTGGCAGTAGTTACTGCTGCGCAGCACTGGGATAGCGCAGTCACCTGTGGGGTTTGATCATTTTGTAGCTGGATCAGCCAAAATATCTTTCTGCAGATAAAGGTACTTTTCGGGATATTTCTTTGTTGGGTGAGCCAGATTTGGCACCCTAGTTGTATTTAGAAATCTGCTTAATAATAAAACCCTCATATCTGTTGCATCAATTTTCCCGCATTTGGTTTTTCTGAGGAAGTTTAGTCCAAAAATAAGTGTGTCCTTTGTGTGATTGTCTCATCTTATTTTTTAGTGCTTGTTTTGTATATTGGTGAAGGCTGCAAAGTATTTGCATTAATGTTTACTGAAGAATTATGTAAATAACTTGTTAATTGAAGAACACAATGTTGGAAATACTGAGAGGGGGGGTGAATCAATATTCCTTTCAATTAGAGCATTAGTTAATCTTCAATTATTATCAGTGTTTGTACAATGATAGCAGTAAACAAAAGGAATGCAAATGCACACCATTTTTAACGTGGAAACCCCCTACGGGACAAAAACCACTTGAATTATTTCCAATAATTCTTTAATATTCAACTCCAATTAAAAAGAAAGCTCCAAATCCCTAGAATCTAGAAAAGCATTCTTCTATAGCTCCCACTAGATGGTTGTTCCAATGCCTGAGATTCTTCAATAGTCAACCGAATGGATGCCCCAATACCCAATGAGCTACAACTCACCCTAGCACCACCCTACCACCCTATAGAAGAATAAAAGAAGAATGGACTTCCGTACCAGGGAAAATGGTCCACTTTACAATGATATAGAATGATGTAGAAGAAGAAGACACACTAGACCATAACCCCAACTATGACACAACCACTTAATGATGATCCTAGACCTCTCGACACTGCCTCTTCAACTCTTGGCGGATAGACACTAGTACAATTTTTACAATAATGTATTTACAATGACTTAGTACAATGATACCTTTACAGTGACTGTATGTAGTGCTGCCCACTTGAAGACTTCATGTGATGAACTTCTTGCTGCGGTTCTGCACCTTGGTTGCTGCTCTTGTCATGCTACCCTCTGCTGTACCTTGCTTTGCTTTGCTGCCCTAGAAAGTCTGGTCTTTTGTAGCCCTTGACAACACATGATCTAGCTTTTTCTTGCCTTCTAGGAGCTCGAAATTGAATCTGGTGTATCTCTGTTATTTCAGATCCCTAATATGTGATTTTCGGTCCTGTAGTAGTCCTCTGAGTCGTCTTTCCAATGCCATAGGTCTGACCCAATTTGGGTTCTTCAAGGGAGAGTTATGCCCAATCTCTCACAATGCCCTAATTATGGACTGTTTTAGTAGAGCAAACTTGTACGACGTGCTACATGTCACTGTTTCTTCCTTCAGCTTTGAAATTGATAGAGCAAAAACTACAGTCTGTGCACTATCTGCCACTTTTTACAGAATTCCAATCCGATACTCAGAGAGAGAGTTATGACGATTTTCCCAAGGTCACTTCTTTGAGATGAATTTCAGGAGCCTGCAAAAACACTGACTTCCACAGATCATATCTCCGAAAATATTGCGCACCTTGATCTGAAATTTTTACAGGAGCTTCCTCATAATTTCGGCTTCGCCTCATAAAAATTTTAGCTTATAAACCTCCGTAGAAAAAAAGTTAGAGCGAAAATGCCACGATGACCTGTTTCAGATGGCGAAATCCCTTACATAAGGAGGATATGAGGATCACAATTTATATAAATGCTTAGGATGAGAGGGGCTTCAACAAGTGAACGTGGGAGGCATTTTAGAAGCTCAAAAAATATTAATTATGACTTTTCAATGACCCATGCCGCAACCCCATGGGGTTTTAGCCCACTAACTGGGGGTACAAACTTCAAACATGAATATCTCTCAAACTGTGAAGAATTACGTGGCATGCCATATATCAACAAAAACATCTCGACAAGTAGAAACCATCAAAAGCATTCTTGATCCAGAATATATTAAATTGGTAGGTCAAAATTCCCATGCAATATTGGGGTAGCCCCTGGTGCTGCTTGGGTTGACATCAATGACAACCGCTGATCAACAATCTCCCCCTTTGGCATTGATGGCAACACAAGTACTCCCCCTACGATCATGACACCTCTTCCTACAACATTCTCTCCCCCTTTGACATCAATGGCAAAGGGTAACTCCCCCTGACACACAACCATCTTGGGGACCTATACACACTTCCACTCCCTCTTTATATTCTGAATAAGGAAAATCTATTGAGAACTTGGGAGAATCCCAAGCTTCTGGCGAAGATATTCCAATGCTTCATGAGTACTCTCACAATAATCAACGCTTCCTGCCCAATCTGCATCTGTAAAGGCATGAATAACGAAATTGTTACCTTGGGATACCACAAGCCATATTCTATTGTTCCCTTTAGATATCGAAGAATTATTTTGATGGCAATAATATGTGATTCTTTTGGTGTTGCTCTGAATCTTGCTACTTGTCCAACTGCTTGCATAACATCTGGCCGAGAGGCTGTTACATATAGAAGACCACCAATCATAGATCTGTACAAGCTTTGATCCACATCCTTAGATGAGTCGTCTATGCTCAATTTGGAACCTGTTACCATCGGAGTAAGGATGGTTTTGCAATCTTCCATTTTGAATTTTTTAAGCATTTCCTTGATGTACTTAGCTTGACATATAAATATTCCTTTCTCTTGCTGAGATATTTGAAGCCCTAAGAAGTATGTCAGCTCACCAAGTAAAGACATCTCGAAATCACTTTGCATCTTTGTAGCAAACTTCTTACTTAGTCGATCATCATTGCTACCAAATATTATATCATCCTCTTCAGCTATTAGACATGCTTTAGTTGCTTCATCCGAAACATATATGTTGTTTGGAGCTTGACTTGCTGTAGTCACAATTTCACCATACCTGCCTTTCCCGATTTCACATTTTGTGGAGTTGAATAGTATTGTGTGTCCTTGATCACACATTTGTCCAACACTGAGTAGATTGTGATTCATGTTTTCAACCTATAGAACATTCTTGGCTAGAGCATCTTTGCTTCCGAGAGTGACGGTACTTGATCCTATAACATTTGAAGATCCATCATTTCCAAAGGACACGGTTCCATCCTTCTTCTCTTTCAGAGATACAAATTTCTTTCTATCTCTAGTTATATGCGTTGAGAAACCACTATCAACATACCACACATCTTTGTTGTTTTGAGCCTTGAGAGCGAGAGCACAATTATCAATCTTCTTCTTCTTCCATGTTTGTTCGTTCTGTGGCTTTGAAGATTCTTCTGGAGGATTTTCAAGTCTGCAGTCTTTGGCTATGTGTCCAAAGTTTTGACATTTGTATCATTCAATATTATTTCTTAAATGTTCAAATCTATTGACGTCACTGAGCCCTGGGAGGTTCATATTTGACAGATCTCTTGGAATTGTATTCGTTCCTGGGGTATGTGCGACAGTCTATAGCTTTATGACCAAATTTTCCACATATATAACAGTAGCCATAAAAAATATGTTGGTACATGGATGGAAATCTTCGTCGAGGAATTGTCTTCCAAGGCTTTTCTTGCGAATCTTGTCCAATGATGTAATATCCAAAATGGAAATAAATAGTAATATAAAGCACATAAACAAGAAACTACAACAACTAGAGAGGCATCACATGAACCAAACACAATATGGAGAACGTTGAGCCATTTGATTAAGTACTGAAAGATAAAATGAATACAAAGGTGATTAGAATGATGGCACCTTGGCTTGCACTAGGCAAGCATAGAAATACTCTCAGAATATATCGTGAAATGGCTGCTCCCTCAATGACTGCGTAATCTCCAAGCTGCTGGTGCTGTTGCCGTGTTGCTGCTACTGCTGGAATGGACTGAATCTTTGGGGCTGCTCCCCACCTCAGAAAATTCTGAAACTTCGGGAATGGCCTCTACTCCCAAAACCCAGAAAAACCCAGAAAGCTTTTCAGAAATGGTCGACCCCCGAAAATAGCTCCCTTGAGGCTCTGCACTGCTCCTCAAGGAGGGACGCTGGCTCTGAATGAACGGCTCCAAAAGTTGGTCCGTAACTCCACCAAAACACTGGAATAGGAAAGGGCTGGCCCCTTATCCACTATCTCGGGTTGAATCCACCTCAAACTCCCAATCCGGAACAACCTCTCCACAACACTGTGCCCTCCCTCTCACTGACTGCGTTGTCTCTCTGCGTGGGTGCTCCCGTGATAGCTGCAACTCCCATTGACAAAATAAGGATGGAACTCCTCACCCAAGCAGGCATTCGAAGTCCCCTGGGGCTGAGGTTGGGATCTCCAAACGGAGACACCCAGTGTACTGAACAGTGCGTGCAGACTTTGTTAAACAGCAAGCGTGCTCAATGTCAAGAAGACAATTCTCAAAATGCATAATCAGAATGAATGAGAATGAGGGGACCCTTCCTCCTTTTATGCTTGGTGAGCCTTTCCCTCACCTAGGCCCCACCAATCCCTGCGCTGCCACTTGGCCACTAGGCCCCACCTTGCTAATTCGATATGTCTCCTTAGCGACTTTAGGGAATGCTTTTATCCTAAGTGTGAGCTAAGTGCTCCTTCACCCACTTTATTTATATTTTAACTTTATAAGTCAAAATTAATATTTCCAATTAGCTGGACCCTTCCTCCTTTTATGCTTGGTGAGCCTTTCCCTCACCTAGGCCCCACCAATCCCTGCGCTGCCACTTGGCCACTAGGCCCCACCAATCCCTGCGCTGCCACTTGGCCACTAGGCCCCACCAATCCCTGCGCTGCCACTTGGCCACTAGGCCCCACCTTGCTAATTCGATATGTCTCCTTAGTGACTTTAGGGAATGCTTTTATCCTAAGTGTGAGCTAAGTGCTCCTTCGCCCACTTTATTTATATTTTAACTTTATAAAGGCAAAATTAGTCAAAATTAATATTTCCAATTAGCTGTTGCTAATTGGGAATATTACAGTCCTCCCCGCCAAAAATTGCTTGTCCTCAAGCAATGCCTGAACAAGCCTCCTCTCTAGCTGATGCTCCCCACCATCACTATCAAATGTGCCTGGGTCCCAGATGCGCCATTGAATCTTCCCTGTTCTCTGTATCACCTTGATATGGAGGGATCTCTCAATGCCGGGATCCCAAGCCATCCTGTCCAACATGAAGCTCCACCTGCTCCACTCACCATCCTGCCATGCTAATGAAGTCCACCACTTCATCAATGACTCGCTAAAGCCTGATGGAAGATATACATGATCTCCCCATGTAGTATACAGCTCACCCCGAGAGTTTATCGAGCTGTGTAGAGCTGTAATGCTCAAGTATCCTGCTAATCTCTTAGAGGTACCACCATGTTGATGTTGTGCTACTATGATCATGAGATACTCCCTGTTATGCGCAGACTGTATCCTCCTCTCCTGAGACCTAGTGGCAGGAGATCTATGAGAGACAAGCTCATCCAGATCAGGAATTTCCATGATGCCAATACCTACCCCTCCAAATGTAGCTCTGAATCTATGCAGCAATAGAGAAAGTCTACTTGCCATCCGATGAAGGCCTCTATGTATCCCCATGTGCCAACCCAACAGTGAACTAGATCACTCTCTGTCCTGACTCCGACCATCATGAGACAGAATGGGCTATCAATCAACTGAATCTTTGCATCCCATAGTCGGACTTGCTGCACCATAGCTTTGACAACTGCGGGAATTCCTTCGTGCCTCATCTCTAGTCCCTGCTCGCGACCAATATAGAGGGTCCATATATCATGGGAAAATATGATGCATGCTAACCTGCCGTGTGTCGACCACTGTGTAGTACCGATGACCGCTGGAAGCCATATGTGACAAATAGCCACCCCCTGAATGTAATCAATAGATAGATATCTGATACTCGCAATTGACTCAAGGTATGTGGATCCCGCCTGTCCCTGCCAACCATCTCCGCTGGATCTGCCATCCACCCTCTCGTAATATGTCGATACATTGTCTGGAGCCCAAACACATACTGGGATGCTACATCTGCTATACCCAGTATCCTCTGCTCATGCATGGTCTCGACATGCCCCGAGAAAAGAGTGACGCATGTCTCCCTCATGACCCGCTCCCCAAGCGTAGGCTTAGCGATGACTGATGTGCCACCCCTGCAAAGGATCATCTCATCCCCTAACCTGTGGCTGTCGACTAGCGCACCGACCCAGTTCCACTGCTGAGAAGTCTCTCCCCTAGTGTGCTGAGTGTCATCCAAATATCTTGGGTGAGCCTCGCGTACCCCGCTGCTCATGCCCAAAGTGCCCAAGGACAACAACAAAATCGACTGTGCCCGTTAGTGATGTAGAAGAGGGTCAGGTGCGTGAGTCCCCACAGATACCGTCAAGTATCGCTCATCCATCTCCCCATCGATCTTGGGTGAACTACCCCCAAAGGTAAGCCTGGTGTCCCTGTCCGCGAGTCTCTCTAGAGGCAATACTCTAAGGCCCTGCTGTGCAGCACCCTACGCCCTCGCATACCACCAATCATCCATGTACTCCTTGACATGCCACTGCACACTGAGACATATCCTTGTACACTGCTGGATACCCCCTACTACTGTTGTACCACCCTGTACCGTCTCGTGCCTTGTCTGTGTCAAGGCATTGGTCACTCCATGTGTGTTCTCAATGTGATGTAGGACACTTCTACTCCACAATGCAGTTCCACACACTATGGTACACCACCATGCAACTCCATGTCCACTGGTAGTCCACTGCTCAATGCTAGAGGCTCTCCCACACATCCTTGGATGTGATGACCTAGAGTTGTGTCTCTACATGTCGGACACCCCCAATTGGTATCATCACCTCCACTGTCGCATCGCTATACCCGCCGACGAATGGATCATCACTCCAAACCCTCCCCGAGGGGTCCGAGAAGTGAATCTCCCTATGTCAGTAGTGATACCACCATTGCTCGGCTCTGCTGTGACCTCTGTGCTCCACACAAAGGTGAAGAATCCTTGGCTCCATACAAGGCACCATCTGGTGGCCTGCCAATGCCACCTCCTCCGACAAGCTCTTGCCAAGGTATGTTGATCACCTGTGACCCCGCATATACGTGTGCCAAGACAACCTAGGGAGTCTGCCCATAAACTGGTTGGCAACTGGAGCTGACCGAAACTCCCCTAGCAAATGCGCATGCTCAACTGCTAGGCCAATTGTACCCTCCAATACATAGTCAACTGACCTGCCTGGGAAACGATGGGTAGTCCCGCCTAGATCCCAATGCCAGTCTGGGGTTCCTGTATTCCCAGCACCTGGAAACTCCTGCTGAACTACACCCGGGTCCACCACTATCTCCATAACCCACTCCACTGGGTACCAACTCAAAATCTCTCGCCATCCAACCTCAACATGTGGATGCTGCACCCTGTGCAACTCCGATCGTCTCATCCCGCTAACCAAGTCAACGTATGAGATCTGACTATGTGGCTCCGCCTCTCTCTCTTCAATGGAAAGAGGTGACCCAACAATGCTGCTAGCCCCGTCTATGCATGCCTGAAGGGGGCCGCTCTGACACTCCAATGTGCCCTCTAGCTGTACCATTAGGGAATCTCTGAAGGGCAAAGCCGCTCTGAAGTTTTCCCCCATGGATTGCCATTCGCGGAAATAATCTCCAAAGGGTTTATGATCATGCCGCCTACCTTTATCACTTGGTACTGGAGGTAAGAATGTAGGCATCGTGATCCTGGTTGGCCTACTGAAGGCTAGTGGGTGAGTGGCTGGTAAAGGGTGGTCACACTGTTGTGAAACCCCCAAAGTCTCCCCAACTAGGGATTCCTGATGGATGCTCTCATTCTTATTCTGTTGTTTGAATCTTTCCAACATTCCCTTCTGTCCTTTGGCTAAATCATTTAGGGCCTTAAAAATGTTACCAAAAGTTGCTTCCCCTTTTCTCTTTAACTCTTGGTGGGTAAGATTCTGCCTACCCTCTTTGTTCATAGAAAAATATCCCCACGACTGAGCCAAGAATGAAGCTCTGATACCACTGTAATATCCCAAATGGAAATAAACAGTAATATAAAGCACATAAACAAGAAACTACAGCAACTAGAGAGGCATCACATGAACCAGACACAATATGAAGAACGTTGAGCCATTTTATTAAGTACTGAAAGATAAAATGAATACGAAGGTGATCAGAATGATGGCACCTTGGCTTGCACTAGGCAAGCGTAGAAATACTCTCAGAATATATCGTGAAATGGCTGCTCCCTCAATGTCTACGTAATCTCCAAGCTGCTGGTGCTGTTGCTACTGCTGGAATGGACTGAATCTTTGGGGCCGCTCCCCACCTCAGAAAATTCTGAAACTTTGGGAATGGCCTCTACTCCCAAAACCCAGAAAAACCCAAAAAGCTTTTCAGAAATGGCCGACCCCTGAAAATAGCTCCCTTGAGGCTCTGCGCTGCTTCTCAAGGAGGGACGCTGGCTCTGAATGAACGGCTCCAAAAGCTGGTTCGTAACTCCACCAAAACACTGGAATAGCAAAGGGCTGGCCCCTTATCCACTATCTCGGGTTGAATCCACCTCAAACTCCCAATCCGGAACAACCTCTCCACAAGACTGCGCCCTCCCTCTCACTGACTGTGCTGTCTCTCTGCGTGGGTGCTCCTCCTGTGATAGCTGCAACTCTCACTGACAAAATAAGGATGGAACTCCTCACCCGAGCAGGCACTCGAAGTTCCCTGGGGCTGAGGTTGGGATCTCCGAACGGAGACACCCGGTGTACTGAACAGTACGTGCAGACTTTGTTAAACAGCAAGCGTGCTCAATGTCAAGAAGACAATTCTCAAAATGCATAATCAGAATGAATGAGAATGAGGGGACCCTTCCTCCTTTTATGCTTGGTGAGCCTCTCCCTCACCTAGGCCCCACCAATCCCTGCGTTGCCACTTGGCCACTAGGCCCCACCTTGCTAATTCGATATGTCTCCTTAGTGACTTTAGGGAATGCTTTTATCCTAAGTGTGAGCTAAGTGCTCCTTCACCCACTTTATTTATATTTTAACTTTATAAGTCAAAATTAGTCAAAATTAATATTTCCAATTAGCTGCTGCTAATTGGGAATATTACAAATGAAGTCTACATGCATGTCAGATCTCATAGGTTCATTGTATTTTGTTGTAGAAGGTCCAACTTCTTCTTCTTTGTAACCGATGCCAGTTCTGTCATTGTAAGATCGTTGATTGTTGATGAGTTCTTCCAATGCCCTTGAGTTGTTGGCATAGTTTTGGATAGTTTTTCCTTTCTTCACTTCCTTACGCAGTGAGACTACTTCGACTTCTAATTCTTCCCTTTCTTGGTTGCTTTCTTCCAACTTCTTTTGAAGTGACACTTCAATGCATTTGTGTTCTTCAACTTCAATTTTGAGACCTTGAACTTGTTCTTCAAGAGTATTGGAACAGACCTTCTATGCCTTGAGCTCTTTTATAAGTTTGATTGCTTCCTTAGAAAATTCTTCTATGGTTGATCCTTCTTCTTTGTTGTTTGATACCTCTTGTTTATTGTGCTTGGCCATAAACAATACTCTCCCATTGGCTTCTTCTTCGCTGTCATTGTCTTCATCGGATGATGAGCTATCTTCTTTAGAGAGAAAGTTCCTTTTGGATCCTTGCTTGTTGAATTTATTAAAGCCTTTCTTTCCTTTTGAGTTTCCATCACTTCTGTTTGGACATTTTGCTGTGAAATGCCCAACCTCACCACAACCGAAACATATCAATGGAAGTTTACCTTTGAATTTTCCCTTACCAATTTTTAGTTTTCTCGTAAAGTAAGCATATTCTTCATCTGAAAGACCTTCTTCATCATCTCCCTTTTGTTCGCACTTGTAGGTGCATGTCTTTTCAATTGAAGGTTGTTTGTCCTTATTGGTTTTCTTAGATGCAACGAACGTAGTTTCTAGATACGAAGTACCCTCTTCTTCATCAAGTCTCATTTCATATGCTATGAGAACTCCATGTAATTCCTTTTTGCTGAGTTTGTCCAGATTTGCACTGCATTCTAAGACCGATACCTTTGGGTTGAATATCCCTGGTAATGTTCTAAGAATCTTTCGTATAATAGTCTTCTCGTCAACTGGCTCTCCCAATCCTTCCAGAGTATTGGTTATTTCATCAACATATTGGAAGTATGCAACAATGTTGCAATCTTCTTTCATTCCGAGTTGCTCAAATTTTTCTCTATAGGTTTGAAGCTTTGCTTCTTTGACATTTGAGTCACTTGCATATATATTCTCAAGCTTGTCCCATACATTTTTGGCGGTTTTACAATCCAACACCTTATGATAAGCAGATTCAATAAGTCCACTGATAATAATATTCTTTGCTTTTGCATCATTTACCAAATTCTTCTTACCTTGTTCATCCGTGGTTGATGTAAATCCATTTTGAACAGTGTCCCATACTTCGTAACCTTACGCTAAGAGATAGACCTCCATTCTTACTTTCCAGAGTGCGTAATTATTTTCATTGAACAGAGGTACACCATTCTTGGTATGCTCCATGACCTCCTTCTAGCTGTTAAACTGCCATCGAAGGAACCAAGCTCTTAAACCAATTGTTGGAAATAATGAGAGGGGGGGTGAATCAATATTCCTTTCAATTAGAGCATTAGTTAATCTTCAATTATTATCAGTGTTTGTACAATGCTAGCAGTAAACAAAAGGAACACAAATGCACACAATTTTTAAGGTGGAAACCCACTCCGGGACAAAAACCACCTAATGCTTTTCTAATAATTCTTTAATATTCAACTCCAATTGAAAATAAAGCTCCAACTTCCTAGAATCTAGAAAAACATTCTTCTCCAGCTCCCATTGGATGGACGCTCCAATGCCCGAGATTCTTCAGTAGTCAATTGAACGGATGCCCCAACACCCAATGAGCTACAACTCACCCTAGCACATAAAAGAATAATGGACTCCCATACCAGGGAAAATGTTCCACTTTACAATGATATAGAATGATGTAGAAGAAGAAGACACACTAGACCATAATCTCAACTATGACACAACCACCTAATGATGATCCTAGACCTCCCGACACTGCCTCTTCAACTCTTGGCAGATAGACACTAGTACAATTTTTACAATAATGTATTTACAATGACTTAGTACAATGATACCTTTACAGTGACTATGTAGTGCTGCCCACTTGAAGGCTTCATGTGATGAACTTCTTGCTGCTGTTCTGCACCTTGGTTGCTGCTCTTGTCATGCTACCCTCTGCTGCACCTTGCTTTGCTTTGCTGCAATAGAAAGTCTGGTCCTTTGCAGCCCTTGACAACACATGATCTAGCTTTTTCTTGTCTTCTAGGAGCTCGATATTGAATCTAGTGTATCTCTGTTATTTCAGATCCCCAATATGTGATTTTCAGTCATGTAGTAGTCCTCTGAGTCGTCTTTCCAATGCCACAGGTCTGACGCAATTTGGATTCTTCAAGGGAGAGTTATGCCCAATCTCTCACAATGCCTTAATTATGGACTATTTCAGTAGAGCGAACTTGTACGACATGCCACGTGTCACTGTGTCTTCCTTCGACTCTGAAATTGATAGAGCGAAAACTACAGTCCGTGCACTTTCTTACAGAATTCCAATCTGATACTCAGAGAGAGAGTTATGACGATTTTCCCAAGGTCACTTCTTTGAGATGAATTTCAGGAGCCTGCAAAAACACTGACTTCCACAGATCATATCTCCGAAAATATTGCGCACCTTGATCTGAAATTTTTACAGGAGCTTCCTCAGGATTTCGGCTTCACCTCATAAATTTTTTAGCTTCTGAACCTTCATAGAAAAAAAGAGCGAAAATGCCACGATGACCTATTTCAGATGGCGAAATCCCTTGCATAAGGAGGATATGAGGATCACAATTTATATAAATGCTTAGGATGAGAGGGGCTTCAACAAGTGAACGTGGGAGGCATTTTAGCTTAAAAAATATTAATTATGACTTTTCAATGACCCATGCCACAACCCCATGGGGTTTTAGCCCACTAATTGGGGGTACAAACTTCAAACATGAATACCTCTCAAACCGTGAAGAATTAGTGCCATATATCAATGGAAACATCTCGACAAGTAGAAACCATCAAAAGTATTCTTGATCCAGAATATATTAAATTGGTAGGTCAAAATTCTCATGCAATATTGGGGTAGCTCCTGGTACTGCTTGGGTTGACGTCAATGACAACCAATGATCAACACACAAGTAGGAAATGCAAATCAGTTAATTGCAGTAAAATTTCTGTTTGTTAGATTCAAAAATTTTCACATATGCTTGCATGGGGACTGCTCTGGAACTGTGTCACCTCTTCTGCTGGATCAATATGCTCTCAGAAAATCCGATTCCAACCTTCTCGGCTCATAATCTTGCTCTCCTAGCAAAATCTCGAACTGTAGCTCGGAAACACTGCGCTGCCTTTCCGTGAGACCTGCGTGGCCCTGCGCCACCCTCTCTGGGTGCTATGTTGCTCCCTCTGCGTCTTTCTCTGCCTCTCTGCTGAGTATTCTTGGCCCCAGAGAAGATCCTTCGACCAAAATTGCTTCTGCCCCCCAATTGCGTGAGAATCTCTTGATCTTGTTTTCCTCGAAGTACTCCTCACTTGAGAAAAAATCGATCTCTTGATCTCTCAGTGTATCTTCCAAATGACCCTCAATCCTTCCTTTATAGTCTTCTCGTTGCGACTTCAACGACCAAGATTAGATCTCCAATCAACGACTAAGATTACATTTTGACTTGGTTTTCTTTTTCTAGAAATTACACTCATAGTTTAGATTAATACCTTTTAATTATTTTAATTTCCTAAGTTAGACTTAGGGCCCTCGTTAATAATAATTAATTTATCAAATAAAACTGTTTCTGGGTGGAATTTCCCAAAACAATTTCTGGGTTATCTAGAATGCATGTGTCTAAGCATCTCTACAAAATTTGAGACTTAGAGCACATTTGATGCTACCACAAATCAACACTCCCTCTTGGTGAGGAATGTTCTCTAGCAAATATGCCCTGCTGCACGCTGCCCTGACTTTGGAGCATCTCCCTCTGCGCTGCTGATGTTTGACATGCTGTCCACCAACCACTGCGCTTCTGCTGCAATTGTACTGATGCTGACCCTGCCACGATCAACACTGCATCCATACTGCAACTCTCTCTCAAATGTTGCATCTGCTGCTAGCACTGCCACTGCTAACTCTACACGACAACTTAGTTGCTGAGAGAAACAACTGAAAAACATCCATGAATCTGAACAAGTGTTCAGGATGCATCTCGATGCTAAAACTCTGACTGCTTCTAGTCCTACGCTGTCTCTCTGAGGCACTGCGTTGCTGTTGCTCTGCATTGCGTCCCTCTGCACTGCTGCAACTCTACATTGCGTTGCTCAGATTCTGGCACTGCCAACTACGACATTTGTCGCTCCATCACTCCTTTGCACCAACTGAAAATCCTCCGACCTGCTACTACTGATATTGGGCTCCTATAGAAAGGTCATGATCCAAGAGGTGGACTCCTCAAGGATCCTGCCCAACTGAAGTTCTTGCGAACTTACAACTCAATGTCGCCCTATCCCCCTCTTGGAGATGCATGGGCACTCATGGCATACTCATCCTCCTCAATCTTTTCGGGCGCAACCTTCAGATCGTGCTTCTCGTCCTTGTCCTTTTTCTTCAAAGGACACTGGGTAGCGTAGTGACCAAGTTCACAACACCTGAAGTACTTTATCTTCGAGACGTCCTTCTTTCGTCCCCGCTACTCCTGCTGTCCCTTGGATGCAAGGGCTACGTTTTCCTCCTCCTCCTTCGACTTTGACCCACTGCTACTACTGCCATCAAATTTGCACTTGACTAGGTCCCTCCTTAGCTCTTCTTGCTCAAGAGCAGCCCACATCTCTTCCCAGCTCAGAAAGGTTGCTCTGCCCAGGATGCTTAGGACAAAAACCTGCCATTCTTCTGTGATTGCGTTGAGGGCCAACCTTACCATCGCGGTAGGCTGAGGTGTGGACCCCACGGCTGCTAGCTGATCATGGATTTCTTGAAGTTTCGACAGGAACAGATCAATACACTCCCCTTTCTGCATCTGCATCATCCTCAGTTTCTACTCTAAGTACATCTTCTGCTGCTCGGAAGAGCCTTCATACAACGTTGCCAAGGCTTCCCACATCTGCCTAGCTGTGTCCTTGCTGGTTATGTGGGACACAATATGATCTTTGACTCCATCAAGGAGCAACCTTTTAGCGTTCGCCATATCAGTTGTGTACTTCTTCAGCGAAGCTGGATCTACAGAAACCGTTACCGTACTCATCACGAAAAGCTTAAGATCGTATTCATCTAGAAGACATGTAATTCTCGCCTTCCAGATTACATAGTTGGAGGCTCCCTCCAACTGGTCTTGATCTCTAAGCCCGTGAGCTGGCATGGCCATCAAGAATGTCGAATCTGCTCCCTCTTCTTCCCCCTCTGCGCAACACTGGATTGGCTTACGCACTCCTTGCCTGAGCTTGTAGATCTGCCACCCGGATCTGCTACTCAGATCTTGGAAAAATGAAATTCCTCGGCTAAGAACTTCCTGAGGAAGAAAATTCCCTCATTGTGCTTCCGCTTCCTCTTCTGATGACTTTCTGCCCAACAAAAACAAATTTTGCCTACAGAAAACTGCGTTCCACTAGCTCTACATTGAGGATTTGCGCTTCTCCCTCCGGCTCAGCAAAATTCTGATTTGGAAGCCCTTCCTCTTTGTCGACTCACTCAGAGAGAGACTTTCCCGGAAATTTCAACCCTCCAGGCCTGGACTACGCAATCCCTCTGGGGATTTGAACTGCTGCTTTTTGCAGCTATTCGTCCTCCTTCTCAGTGCTGGATCTGCTCTTCCTGTTTCACCTGCAACGCTCCACAAGCTCTGATACCATGTGAAAATTCCAAGTCTTAGATCTAGAATCCTACTGAAGCAAACTGAATTAACTTCTCCTACTTGTAAATTACATTAACAAGTTATTTACAGATTTCTTCTATGAACATTGAAGTAATTACTGCTACAACCTTCACTTAATTAATTTAGTTGCGGAAACATGAAAGTGAGCAAAAGAAAAACATCACACAGGACACCATTATTTTTGTACAAATGTTCTTGGAAATACCCATTGCAGGAAAACCGGTGCAACAGATCTGAGGGTTTTATTATTAAGCAACAATTATATCTGAATACATCTCTGAATGTCTCACTGAACAAATTAGTTACAAAGAATACTAACAGAGAAAAAATAGTGAGAATACCTCACTCTGCAAGTCCTGGCTAATTCGGTAGCTGAACTGACAAAACCCCAACATCATCTGCATTGCCTCTGCATAGTAGTTGTGTAGGCTTGCGTGGGGACTGCCATGGAACTGCGTCACCTCTTCCGCTGGATCAATCTGCTCTCAGAAAATTTGATTCCAGCCCTCTCGGCTCAAAATCTTGATCTCCCAGCAAAATCTCGAACTGTAGCTTGGAAACACTGCGCTGCCTTTGCGTGGGGCCTGCGTGGCCCTGCGTCACCCTCTCTAGGCATTGCGCTGCTCCCTCTACTTCTTTCTCTGCCTCTCTACAGAGTGATCCTCCAACCAAAACTGCTTCTGCCCCTCAACTGTGTGAGAATCTCTCGATTTGGTTTTCCTCTGATCACTGCTCACTTAAGAAAAATTTGATCTCTTGATCTTTTGGTGTGTCTTCCAAATGACCCTCAAGCCTTCCTTTACAGTGTTCTCGTTGAGACTTCAATGACCGGGATTAGATCTCCAATCAACGACTAAGATTACATTTTGACTTGATCTGCTTTTTCTAGAAGTTACACCCACAGTTTGGATTAAAATTTAATACCCATTAATTATTTTAATTTCCTAAGTTAGACTTATGGTCTTCATTAAAAATAATTAATTTATCAAATAAAATTGTTTCCAGGTGGAATTTCCCAAAACAATTTCTGGTTTATCTGGAATGCATGTGTCTAAGCCTCTCCACAAAATTTGAGACTTAGAGCACATCCGATGCTACCACAAATCAACAACATATTGATGCCCTATATTTTTTTTTTGACCTTCAACAATTGATAATCAACTTGGGTTAAACCAAGGCTATGACCTTCAACATGTCGAAGAATGTTCTCTCTATAGCTTTCATCTACTTCCAGGACGAAGAGATAGTGATCCCCATGGCCTATACTTACTTGCAAGTCTAATTTGTGAGACTATGTTTCAACATACACTAGGCCATTTCGTCACGACTCAATAATAGATATGGATCCCTCACCTTCCTTGAGAGACAATGCCTCTAGAGTCAATTCTAGGGCATCCGATCCAAGTTACACATCTTGGATACCCTCATCAAACCCACAATCCCATATGGTTCATAGGTTTAGGGGCCGAATTTACTATAGATTTCCATCCTTCTTAGATGCGTCATCTAATACAAGAGGACTACCTTCCACCACATTGTTCAAGTGAGTTCGAAGCCCATCCCTTCAAACTCGAGGTCATCTTCCATTTGGTATCTCTACGTCTTAGAGTTCAAATCTTTAGGGACTCAACATCTAGGGGGGATTGGTAGCCCTATCCTGCACTTTGTTCTTTTGAGGCCATTTCCTTTGTCAAACCCCCTAGGTGTGCTTGTTGTTGATTCATTGAGGTTTCTTGACCTTTTTAGTTGGTGGTTATCTCTTTAGAGCATCTGCCCCCTTTTAGGTACTCATCAAACACGTCAAGGCATCTCTTTCTAGCCAAGTAGGAGTTGAATCATGGGTCTTTTTGGGAGGATATTTTTGTTCTTTTGAGGCCATTTCCTTTGTCAAACCCCCTAGGTGTGCTTGTTGTTGGTTCATTGAGGTTTCTTGACCTTTTTAGTTGGTGGCTATCTCTTTAGAGCATCTGCCCCCTTTTAGGTACTCATCAAACGCGTCAAGGCATCTCTTTCTAGCCAAGTAGGAGTTGAATCATGGGTCTCTTTGGGAGGATATTTACAAATAGATAATCTAGATCACTTGGATAAAACCTTCAAAAGGTCTTGGCTTAAAGATGGATTTTTACCTAGAGCAATTTCTAGAGTTGAAAGGTGGCCTTATCGTGATTCGCACGTCCTTTGTAAATATGTAGACTTTGGATACATGTCCTTAGGATTTCCTTGGGTTAGTTTTTGTTTTGGTGGGGTGGGGGGGTGCCGAGGTGGGGGTGTTTCATGTACTTTGAATTAAGACTGATCACCACCTTCTATGGTTGGACATGATTTGCTAACTTTTCTAGATATATGAGTTAGAGTGGAGGTACATCTCATATTTTGCTTCCCACTTTAGTGAGATCATGGCAGATATTAGTATTTATTTTAGGATTTGGGAGGTTTCCTTTACACTTTCTTTGCTATCTCAACTAGTTTTTCCTTGCTCTCTGTGCAAGAGAGTTATCGAAATTAAATCTTAGTGTTTATAAATCATGCTTCGGCCAAAGGCCCTTAGGGGGATCACCTCCTATTTCTTGGTTTCCCCCTCTAAGAGGAGCAACGAAGAATAGCTAGAGACCTGAAGGCTGAGATACCTTGAAGCCTAGGTCTGTTAAACCTTGTGCTTCCTCTATGCGCTCCCCCAAGAGGATGCCCATCTTCCTATTGGAGAGCTATGACAACATCCCAGTATAGATCATAGTGTGCAAATCAACATACCAACAAATGGACTAGTTTCAGGTGATCGTATAGGTGGTCTCCCCTCAATCAACCCACCAGTCACTAGGTTCAATCGAGTACCCAGGTTTCTATCTGAGGTTTCTTCCCATCAACCTCAAATGTTAGAAGTGTTAGGATCATATGCTCCACCCCCCTTTGTGCTGGCTACTCCCTAAAGGATGTCATCTGCCAGTGCATCGGCCACTACATTGTTCTGGATGACTTTGATGGTGAGCCTAACTTTCAATCTCCTCACTCATCATTGAACTCCAATCAACCTTGATATATTCCTAGAACCTTTAAGTTTTAGCACTTTTATTGTACCAACAATGTATCCCATACTCTCTTTTAGCTAGACATGTTGAGGCTAGTCTCTAACTGGCTTTCAGATCTTAGACATTATTATCTTTCTGTTTTTAGTATTGTTCTAGGAGATGCCTTGGCACTCCCACTTCGTATTGATATTGGATTTACTTATAGTAACTCTGACCTACTTTTGTGGTCTTTTGTTGGGCATTAGTGAAATTACCATAACTTACCTATAGGGGCTTGGAAATGTCCTTATCAACTTTTTTCTGATATTTCGACTAGTGGTGCCTTGCCTCATAAGAGAGGCATTTTCTCTGAGTGTTTACTTTAGAGCTCTCGTATGGTTGTTACACAGATTACTCATTTACTTTTAGGGGAAGCTTTTGGTGTCCCCTTCTTCTCCTTGGCTATTATTTATGGTTGTATTTCATCAACCCTATGACCTATTTTGGTCCTTAGTGGACATTGATATAAATTTCTATTTCAGTGGTTTTCCTTTGCTTCTGTTGCATGGGATTTTTTGGCTGACAGTAATGCTTCTCTGAGTTCTAAAGAAGCCTGTGAAAAAGTGTGTAAATTTTAATAATATTTCAGTATGGCTCAATTGGAAGACACACAATGCATATATCTGTGTGTTTGTGTGCTGGTTATATTTTACTCTAGATTTATATCTTTGTATGAGGCAGACTCTGTTTGTGTGTGCATATCTGCATGTGAACACCTATAAACACTTGTTGAAACAGTTGCAATGACAAAATATTTTCAACATTTCTCATGCTATTTCAATAGCATTCCTAACATTTCCATTATTGGTGTTGTAAATTTAATTTTCTTTACATATACTGCAGAGCTCTCTCTCTCTCTCTCTCTATATATATATATATCTATATATATTGCATACATGGAATTTTTACGGACATACACTTATATGTTTGGAAATGCAAAGTGCAAATCTTTGACTTGATATTTTGTTTCTATGCCATGCTTTTGCATGGGCTTAACATAGGTCTGCTTTCTACCACTATGCAATTCCAAATTTTAATCTGTATCCCTGGCTATTCTTCTTACTTTTTACATTCTTTCAGTTCTGATGTACTTGCATTTTGCCATGCCATATTTTTGCGTTGGCTTAACGTAGATCTGCCGCCTACCAGGCTACCACTATATGGAATCCTTATCTTTACCATGGCTAATCTTCTCTTCTTTTTACTCCTTCAGTTCTCATGTATTTGTCTTAAAGCTGTGCAAAAGCTCTGAAAGATTACGGCTTTGTTCATTTTGTGGATTTGATATAAATTGTAAGTTAAAGAACATTTTTCTGCTGGAAAGAGATAGTGGAGCTAACCTGTATTTTTGTCACGACAGATGATAGTGGTGAGGCCCAATCTGGTGGACGAGTATATGCAGCTGAAGCTGCAGCCTCTGGTACGAAATGTAATATTATTCAAATTTTATATTTATTCCCTTATATTATATTTTTCTCTGATCTGAGTTTTTGGTCCCTTGCAGAAAAATTTCAGCATGGTCATACTCACGTTGCTGCTTCCATTGAAGAAAAGAGAGAAACAAACATGGCCATAGACATTAATGGAATAACCAATTCCTGTAAAAGTTTGGGACTAGAGATTAGTTCATTCATCCCGGTAATTGTAGTTTTTTAAAGTTGGAGTTTTTAACATCAGTTCCTATGTTGTTGGTTTAATCAGAATATATGTGGATATTCTCAGAATCCTAGGATTCATTCATAGCTATTTTTGAATTTATTCTTAAACAGGTTTAGGAACATGATCGGGGATATATTTTCCTTCAACTTAATTAATATTCCTATTTGCTGCCTTATGAACTTGTGTAATGCAGAGGAGAGCACCTGCAGATTCTGAAAGGGACTGGAGGACTCTTAATGACATGGATATTATAGAGGCAGTGATGCAGCAACATCTGACATTTATGGGCCTGATGAAATCTCGGCTTACAAAGTTGCAGGTAATTTCTTTCTTTTAGAGACTGCATCAACAGTCTCTGAAAATGTTTCATATCATTTGTGCTACTGATCTAACAACTATGAAAAAGTAATAAATTCCAATTTGTGGGCATTCTGTTAGTCACTTTTCAATGAGAAGTATTGATGGAGTTTGCAATGCCAAAACTTTATTGTAAAAATGTGGTGGCTAGATTTCTTCAAGAAGCTAAGAATCAAGAGATCAACGGCTTTGCCAAGTTTCAGCTGGCCATTAAGAATGTTTGCTGAGAGCTTGAAAATATCTTAATCCCATCTCTTATGATATATGTTGGACCAATTGCTATTTATATTTAGCATTTCCAACCAGTCACATGAAATGGGGAAGAAATTTCAGTTTCTGAATGTGTATGAGTTTTAAAAGCAATTTTATTGAGTTGAATGTACATGTAATAGGGGTCAGCCTAATAGGGGGCATATACTGGCCAACCCCTATTACAATAAATTCATCCCCAATACATATATATCCGTTTAGTGTCATAAGAGCTTTCAAAATTTTAGGAAATGGAGAATGGCATTAAAATATTTAAAAACAAAACCTCTATAAAATATTTTATAACTCCCGAAATAATTTAATGTCATTTTGTTGTTTTATGTTTATTTAGATATAAAGAAGTCATGCTTGTGTCCCATTCCTTTGTGGTGTCTCTGTTTTCATATTTTTATGGTTACCAAGTGCCACTGGCTTTCTTTTTGCTGCTTGACCTACACCCCCACCAAAACTCTCAAATAGAATTTTGCTGCTGCTTTTCCTCAAGAATGGAAGGGGATCCTCATTCTTGTTTTCTTTAGATGATGTAGCCACCCTTGCCACACCAACATTGACCTCTTTTTCCATTTCTTTCCTCTTAGCTACAGACACATTTGGACATGCTCCATTCCACAACATGGTAAGCCCAACAAATGAGCTTTCACACAGCAATAAGTGCTCTTGAATTGATTTTTGCAATAGATGCATGCCGAAGAAACATTGCCTCCTCCCTTTAACTCGCTGCCTGACCCTTGATCTCTTATGACATACTTCCACAAGGGATATTTACTTTCTTGAGCCTGCTGTCTTTCTAAATTTATTCTGCCCTCAACATTTGAAGCTGCTGTTGCAACCCCACTTCCAACGTAGGGAACACTTACATACCCTAATGAAACTGGAACAGGAGGGACATCACCAATGGGGACTTTCTTCCCCTTCTTTTGCCCCTTCCCTGCTGTCCTTGATTGAACCATGAATGCTGTAAAAAAATAAAGAAAAAATGCACTAGCATGTAAACAAAATGGACAGGCTAATTGCTGTAGCAGAAATGGAAAAAAATGGAAGCAAAATGCACTTATCGGTTGTTTGAATCACCTCCAAAATGCTCCCAAACCCTTTTCTAGTCGCTTCCACACACCCACAACAAGAGAGAGACACAAGAATGAGGAAAAAATCGGGCCAAATCAGGCTTTTAAAGACCCACGACACACTTTTTAGAGGGGCACTTGACCTGAAATCAAGATTCGCTGGTTGGTCAAATCTGATTCGCGTGCCCATCGAATCCCATGTGTAAGACACACTCGAGCCACGAATCGGATACGTGTCCCTCAAGAATCGTGTCTGTCACGTGGGATTCAAGACACGAGGGGTGGAGGATGAATCCAGTTTCTTAGAGGTTGACCTTGAAGGATGTAAATTTTCCACTGTTCTATGCTGTTACAATCATTTTAGCCCAATACTTTTCTTTAATTAGAAATCTTTCAAAACAATTTAATCTTTCAATGATCAATGGCAATTGTATATAGAACAATAAATGTAATAGACAGTAGAAGACAATCAAGAGAAATAAGAGACAAGGATTTGGTCAAAAGCCAAGGAAAATCCCACAATGGGGAAAACCGTTTCAAATTCTTCTTCTTATTAGATTGTCATAAAATGTTCAGCAAAGAGAGAGTACAATGTTCCAATTCACCAATCAAAAGACTATCCAGCAAAGCCAATAAAACAATATCAAGAGATGAGATCAATAGAAAAATCTGATCCAAATCAAAGTTTCCAAGCCTGCGGTCAACGAACAAAGTCTGCGGTCAACAGTCAAAATATCTTAGGTCACAACCGCATGAAGCTAGTAACTATCATTGCATTTGTAGCAGTCCAGTCGCAAGGAGCACTCTGTCAAGGGAGTGGATGTAGCTGAAAATTCCCTGTTAACCCTGCAGCCCCAAATCAATTTCCCCTTTTCACACATGCGAGCTCAGACCCTGCAATTTCAGACTTATACGAATCAATTTCACGAACCAAATTTAGACCTGTATGAACCAATCCAAAGAAGAGAGAGAAGGAGATGCTTGATGATGATGTCCAAATGAGGTTAACTTGACTTGTATTTATATGCTTCCAAGTGTCTTTAAAGTCGACCTGTATTTTTGTGCACATGTGGTTTCCTCTTCAAAAATACATCTTTCCTTAAACAAATTAAATTCTTCCAAGGGCTAGGAGGGGTCTTTCTTGATGAGGAAGGTTGTCCAAAGGAGGAAATTTGTCCTTGAGTTGCCAAATTAACAAAGGAGTATGCCAGGGATGTGCTAGTGGGAAGAATGTCAAAGGACCATTCCCTTCTAGCAGCAACATATCTAAGGAAATCCTTCATCTTATTCATTCTGATCTTTGTGGGCCCATGCCAGTGAAATCTCTTGGAGGATATGTTAAATTTGGACAACTAGGTCCAAACTCCATGTTATGATGCTCAGATTAAGAGGCTAATATTTTTGTTGGAATCCTCTTTCGGAGAGGTGTAAAATCCATATATACAACACAACTCACAACAACTTCTCTCATCTGATTTAGTACGAGCTTCTTGGAGGACGAGTTCAGCCACACGTGTGAAGGATAAGAAGGACAAAAACAGTACGGCTGAGTTGAAGGACGATTTTCTGCAGTTAGGGTTTTGCAGAAAGTTTGACCAGCGTTGACTTTGGTCAACGCATGGTCCGATTGGGCTGAAAACTTGTGGGAAGTTCGATTTTGGAAGGTCGTACTACTTGGCACAGAAATCGAGGTCAAAGGGTTGACCAATCTGCTGCTGCGTTGACTTTTAGCTTGCTGCCCTGCGTTGACTTTTTCAGGACATCGTTGACTTTTTTGGAGTTGACTTGGGTTGACTCGTTTGCTGATTGGAGGACTGTTGTGACACATTCTGGGTTGGCTGACCAAGGAGACTTTGTTGGTTGAAGCATCCTGTTGACCGCCGTAACGCACCACCACATTTTTCCTGTTTCTGATTTGTCTTCTATAAGATCCACTTATATGTTCTATCTGCATTTTACTTAATTATTTGTATGATTGTTGTGAAAGAAGTAAAGTTGCTCCAAGCATAGAACATCTACAAAAATTTACATGGTATTAGAGGTGAGGTGAAGACAAACTCTATCTTCAGCAATCACCACCGGAAGAAATGGGTTCCACTAGTCTTGAATTCAAGGAGAATGACAAGCTGACTGGAAGGGATGACTTCCATGCCTGGAAGATGATATTAGATCTCAAATTGGAGGATCATGATCTCTTGGATCATGTGACAGGGAAGATTCAAGAACCTCCATCCAATGCCTCTGCGGCTGTTAGAAACAAGTATAAGAAGGAAGAAATCAGAGCAAAGTTGTTGATCAGGGAATCCATAAATAAGACTCTGGTTGCCTACATATCTGAACTAGGCACATCCAAGGAGATGTATGACAAATTGATCCTTATGTTTAAGGTAAACAATGTGAACCAAGTGCTATTCCTCAAGAACAAGTTGAAGAATATGAAGAAGGGCCGGGATGAGTCTATTCAAACTTACTTTCTGAAGTTGACCGAAACCAGGAACAATCTGCTAGCTATTGGGGAGACAATAGCTGATCGTGAGATGGTTCTCACCGCACTTGGAGGACTTCCATATGAATGGCAAGTATTCACAACTACCATTCTCAACAACAATACCATTCCTAACTTTGATGAGCTTCTGTCTAGATGTATGCAAGAAGAAACAAGGATGAAGGAATTCGATAATGACAGAAATGCTGCCTATGGTGCTCATTCCCGAAAGAAGAACTCTGGTGGTTCTAAGGACAAAGGAAGAACAAGGACTCAAGAGAAGAAGGGAAAATTTTTCACCTGCCATAGGCCTGGTCACTATGCTAGAGAATGCCCCTTCAAGAAGGATTCTCCCGATAGTGATGATAACAACAACAACCGAAGGAATGGGAATCGAAGAAATGACAAATCCAAAGGAAAGAGGAAGGCTCACTTTGGTGGAAACAATCAACCTTCTAAAAGGTCCAGAAACACCAGGTATGAGGAGTCTAATGTTGTTGATAAAAGAAATGAGTATATTCTTGTATCTGCTCTCTCAGCTGCATCTCCGCCCGACACTATGGATGTCTGGCTAATCGATAGTGGTGCCTCAAGACACATCACCGGATTCAAGGAAGCACTTTCTGACATGGTTGTCAGGGATACTAATCTAGAAATTATCCTTGTGGATAATGCCACTTATCTGTGAAAGGACGGGGAGTGACCCTCCACTTGTCTCAGGGGACTAAATTCTCCCAGTTTGAATCTAGTACTCTATCACCCTATATTGAAAGAACCTTGTGCAACACATGTATACGCCATGGAAGACAAAGGATTCAATGTAACTTTCTCTGATGGAAAGGTGCTCATGTGGAAGAAGAGCTTCAGGAAGCTATCTCAATTAGTTTTAGGGTTGGTACACTCTACCAGGGTGAGAGAGTCCGTTGGGAGCTATGACTTGGCCAGTACTATCCGTCTAAAACTGAACTATGGCAGAATTTGGACTGCTTCTCATTTAGCCTTCAGAAGCAAGGAAGGTGGTGGCAGGGATGCCTGATTTTGGAAATAATCATGAAGGTGTATGTAAGGGCTGTGCTGAAGGAAAACATACAAGGGGACCTTTCCCCTCAAGTGTCACAAAGACATCTGATATATTGCAACTGGTCCATTCTGATCTTTCTGGTATGTTACCCGTAACATCCCTGGGGGATGTTCTTACTATATGACATTTACTGATGACTTCTCTCGCAAAACCTGGATATACTTCTTGAAGAAGAAGGATGAGGCTTTCATGTGGTTCCGTACCTTCAAAGCCTTGGTGGAAAATATGACCGGAAAGAAGATCAAGATTTTGAGGACTGACAATGGCAATGAATATGAGTCAAATGAGTTCAAAGACTTTTGCAGAGAAGCTGGCATTAAGAGGGAGACTACCACTGCATATACTCCTGAGCAGAATGGTGTTGCTGAACGCAAGAATAGGACTATTGTAGAAGCTGCCCGTGCCATGCTATGTGACCAGGGTCTACCAAAGTTTCTGTGGGGAGAAGCTGCAAATACTGCTGTGTACATTCAAAACCGATGCCCTCATTCCGCTCTGGACTCCAAAACTCCCGAAGAGGTTTTCTCTGGTAAGAAACCCGATGTCTCACATTTTAGAATTTTTGGATGTCCTGTCTATTTTCATGTGCCGAAAGAAAAGAGAAGTAAGCTGGATGCTACTGGGAAGAAAGGAATGTTTGTGGGCTACGGTGAGACTTCTAAGGCATATAGAGTCTATGTACCTGGTCAAAGGGAAGTAGAGATAAGCCATGATGTCACTTTTGACGAAGATGCTTCCCTGAAGAAAGTAGTAGATCTTCCTAGATCTGAAGAAAATCATGAAGAAAGGCCTGAAAATCTGGAAGAACCCCAGGATGAGACTATGCCTGATATTGAAGGGCCAATGGACCCTATTGATCCAACCCCTACACTGGGAAAGAGACCATCATGGCTCGGGGACACCCTCGAAGATGCTGAGGGTCATGCTGCCCCAAGAGGGACATTCCGGGAAAGCAAGAAGCTGTGTAGATACCAAGGGTATCTAGCTGCCATGAGTACTATTGTACAATCTGAACCTGGATCTTTTGAGGAAGCCGTAAAGCATCAAGTTTGGAAGGATGCTATGCACGAAGAATATGAGTCCATAATGAAGAATGATGTCTGGGATGTGGTCCCGAGACCGAAGGACAAATCTGTTGTCACCGTGAAATGGCTCTACAAGATCAAACATGGATCTGATGGGAGTGCTGAAAAGTTCAAGGCAAGATTTGTTGCCCGTGGCTTCTCTCAAAAGGAAGGAATAGACTATGATGACATATTTGCACCTGTGGCACGATATACCACCATTCGATCAATCATAGCCCTTGCTGCTACGCAAGGATGGAGTCTTCATCGGATGGATGTTAAGACCGCTTTTTCTGCATGGTGCAATAAAAGAAGAGGTGTATGTAGAACAACCTCTGGGATTTGAAGTTCAGGATCGAGACACTCATGTCTGCAGGTTGAAGAAAGCCCTCTATGGGTTAAAACAAGCACCCAGAGCTTGGTACGAGAGGATGGATAGTTACTTGATGAAGCTGGGCTTCACTCGAAGTAACGCTGATCCGAACCTTTACTTCAAGGTTGTGCAGGAGAAGCCTCTCATTCTAGTGCTGTATGTGGACGACCTCTTCCTGACAGGTGCTGACCCTCTCATTCCTCAATGTAAGAGGGAGCTCGCTGCTGAGTTCGAGATGAAGGACCTAGGATTGATGCACTACTTCCTAGGCCTGGAGGTCTGGCAGAGACCTGGAGAGATTTTCCTTTCTCAAGGAAAATACATTGTGAAGCTTCTGGAAAGATTTGGTATGGTGAACTGTAAGTCCGTGTCGACACCGATGGAACTCAACTTTAAGAAGTTGAGTGGCAGCGCTGCTGGGCCTATCTTGGCCAATCCTACTGAGTATCGTCAACTCATAGGAGCTTTGATGTTCTTAGTGAACACCCGACCGGATATATGTTTTGCAGTGAACACTTTGAGTCAACAGATGGTTGAGCCTCATCACTTTCATTGGGTTGGTGCCAAGAATCTTTTGAGATATCTTCGGGGCACGATAAACCATGGGCTGAGATACACTGCCGGGAGTGTGATACTCCGTGGATATACTGATGCCGATTGGGCTGGCAGTGTGGTGGATCGTAAGAGCACATCTGGATGCTGCTTCAATCTTGGTTCTGCTTCGATCTCATGGATGAGCAGGAAGCAGAAGTCGGTGGCTTTGAGCAGCGCGGAGGCCGAATACATTGCTGCTAGTATGGCCTGTTGTGAAGCAGTTTGGTTGAGGAAGCTCTTTAGTGAGCTGTTTGGACATGTGCTAGATACCACTGTGATACTCTGTGATAATCAGAGTGGGATTCGTATGACTGAGAATCCTGTGTTCCACGACAGATCCAAGCATATTGATATCAGGTACCACTTTATCCGGGATATGGTACAGCGAGGCGCCGTAAGGCTCGATCATATAGGAACTGATGAGCAGGTCGCGGATATTCTCACTAAGCCCCTGGGGAAGGTCAAGTTCCTAACCTTCCGTGAGAGTCTTGGTGTCGTGGAAAGACCCTATGATGTGGGTTCTGTTGGACGATGAGCTCTGGGAGCTCTGGGGGGCTTTGGGGATAGCTTCTCGGAGCTATAAGCACTCATAATGCTTCTGCCCCACCCTTGTGATTATTGAGCTGGTTCGCCACTCATTTATCTGTGCCCCGTATGCATCCTACCCATTGAGTTCAGGGCTCATGGGAAGTACCTCTCATTTGGCCAATGAGGTGGGAAAAACTAGAGACTATTAGCAAAGACTGATGGACGCATCAGAGATTGCCGTACTCTCTATCTAGGATGGCACGGTCCAACCACTTGATCTGGGATCAAGTTTTGTGAGGTCTGGGACCTCTGCCTGACTTCGGGTCAAATGAACCAACATCGGGTTGGTTGGATACTCTTCATGAGTTTGATAGAGGTTTGGAACCTCTGGACTGATTATGTCAGTCGGGGGGATGATGTCTTTGTGACTGACCCACTTCTGTTCTGAAATAAAGAGGCCAGCAAAGCAAGTTACGGCGGGATGACGCACGATGTTTGATTGCACTGATGGATGGAGTTCTCCCTAGTTGAGAGGGAGTGTTAAATTTGGACAACTAGGTCCAAACTCCATGTTATGATGCTCGGATTAAGAGGCTAATATTTTTGTTGGAATCCTCTTTCGGAGAGGTGTAAAATCCATATATAATATGTCTTAATCCGATGAGCAGAACATTTATTTTGAATTTATTATTCTTAATAAATTATATGTGCAAGTCGGCCTTAAGGTTGCACGCCCCCAGCAGATGTGTCACACGCCCCAATGATGGATATAAATACAGGCAAAGTTGGAGAGCATTTCATCACAACACAACTCACAACAACTTCTCTCATCTGATTTAGAACGAGCTTCTTGGAGGACGAGTTCAGCCACACGTGTGAAGGAGAAGGACAAAACAGTACGGCTGAGTTGAAGGACGATTTTCTGCTGTTAGGGTTTTGCAAAAAGTTTGACCAGCGTTGACTTTGGTCAACGCATGGTCCAATTGGGCTGAAAACTTGTGAGAAGTTCGATTTTGGAAGGCCGTACTACTTGGCACAGAAATCGAGGTCAAAGGGTTGACCAATCTGCTGCTGCGTTGACTTTTAGCTTGCTGCCCTGCGTTGACTTTTTGGGAGTTGACTTGGGTTGACTTGTTTGCTGATTGGAGGACTGTTGTGACACATGCTGGGTTGGCTGACCAAGGAGACTTTGCTGGTTGAAGCATCCTGTTGACCGCCGTAACGAACCAACACATTTTTCC
>CM076577.1:169366451-169802127 GCA_034641835.2 Pinus albicaulis | reverse complement strand
TCCTGACTGGTGATGACCCTCTCATTCATCAATGTAAGAGGGAGCTTGCTGCTGAATTCGAGATGAAGGACCTAGGATTGATGCACTATTTCCTAGGCCTGGAGGTCTGGCAGAGACCTGGAGAGATTTTCCTTTCTCAAGGAAAATATATTGTGAAGCTTCTGGAAAGATTTGGAATGGTGGAGTGTAAGTCCGTGTCGACACCAATGGAACTCAACTTTAAAAAGTTGAGTGACGGTAGCTATTTGAGCCTATCTTGGCCAATCCTACGAGTATCAATTGACTCATAGGAGCTTTGATGTTCTTAGTGAACACTAGTTTGGGACATATGTTTTGCGAGTGGTGGCTTTGAGTCGACGGATGGTTAGGCCTCATCATTTTCAGGTTGGTGCTGCAAGAATCTTTTGAGATATCTTGAGACACGATAAACCATGGTGAGATACCTTTGCCGAGTGTGATACTCGTGGATATCTTGATGCCCGATTGGGGGCAGCGGTGTGGTGGATCGTAGAGCACATCGGGATGCTGCTTCAATCTTGGTTCTGCTTCGATCTCATGGATGAGCAGGAAGCAGAAGTCGGTGGCTTTGAGCACCGCGGAGGCCGAATACATTGCTGCAAGTATGGCCTGTTGTGAAGCAGTTTGGTTGCGAAAGCTCTTTAGTGAGTTGTTTGGACATGTGCTAGATACCACTGTGATACTCTGTGATAACCAGAGTGGGATTCGTATGACTGAGAATCCTGTGTTCCACGACCGATCCAAGCATATTGATATCAAGTACCACTTTATCCGGGATATGGTACAACGAGGCGCCGTAAGGCTCGATCATATAGGAACTGATGAGCAGGTCGCGGATATTCTCACTAAGGCCCTGGGGAAGGTCAAGTTCCTAACCTTCCGTGAGAATCTTGGTGTCGTGGAAAGACCCTATGATGTGGGTCCTGTTGGACAATGAGCTCTGGGAGCTCTGGGGGGCTTTGGGGATAGCTTCTCGGAGCTATAAGCACTCATAATGCTTCTGCCCCACCCTTGTGATTGTTGAGCTGGTTAGCCACTCATTTATCTGTGCCCCGTATGCATCCTACCCATTGAGTTCAGGGCTCATGGGAAGTACCTCTCATTTGGCCAATGAGGTGTGAAAAAGCTAGAGACTATTAGCAAAGACTGATGGACGCATCAGAGATTGCCGTACTCTCTATCTAGGATGGCACGGTCCAACCACTTGATCTGGGATCAAGATTTGTGAGGTCTGGGACCTCTGGACTGATTATGTCAGTCGGGGGATGATGTCTTTGTGACTGGCCCATTTCTGTTCTGAAATAAAGAAGCCAACAAAGCAAGTTTCGGCGGGATGACGCACGATGTTGATTGCACTGATAGATGGAGTTCTCCCTAGTTGAGAGGGAGTGTTAAATTTGGACAACTAGGTCCAAACTCCATGTTATGATGCTCAGATTAAGAGGCTAATATTTTTGTTGGATTCCTCTTTCTGAGAGGTGTAAAATCCATATAAAATATATCTTAATCCAATGAGCAGAACTTATATTTTCTGATGGACGCATCAGCGATTGCCGTACTCTCTATCTAGGATGGCACGGTCCAACCACTTGATCCGGGATCAAGTTTAGTGAGGTCTGGGACCTCTGCCTGACTTCGGGTCAGATGAACCAACTTTGGGTTGGTTGGATACTCTTCATGAGTTTGATAGAGGTTTTGAACCTCTGGACTGATTATGTCAGTCGGGGGATGATGTCTTTGTGGTCTTTGTGACTGACCCACTTCTGTTCTGAAATAAAGAGGCCAGCAAAGCAAGTTACGGTGGGATGACGCACGATGTTTGATTGCACTAATGGATGGAGTTCTCCCTAGTTGAGAGGGAGTGTTAAATTTGGACAACTAGGTCCAAACTCCATGTTATGATGCTCAGATTAAGAGGCTAATATTTTTGTTGGAATCCTCTTTCGGAGAGGTGTAAAATCCATATATAATATGTCTTAATTCGATGAGCAGAACATTTATTTTGAATTTATTATTCTTAATAAATTATATGTGCAGGTCGGCCTTAAGGTTGCACGCCCCCAGCAGATGTGTCACACGCCCCAATGATGGATATAAATACAGGCAAAGTTGGAGAGCATTTCATCACAACACAACTCACATCTTCTTCTCTCATCTGAGATAGTACGAGCTCCTTGGAGGACGAGTTCAACCACACGTGTGAAGGAGAAGAAGGACAAAACAGTACGGCCGAGTTGAAGGACGATTTTTCTGCAGTTAGGGTTTTGCAGAAAGTTTGACCAGCGTTGACTTTGGTCAACGCATGGTCCAATTGGGCTGAAAATTTGTGGGAAGTTCGGCTTCAATCTTGGTTACCCTTGAATCTCATGGATGAAGCGGGGAAGCGAGTCGGTGGCTTTGAGCAGCGCGGAGGCCGAATACATTGCTGCTAGTATGGCCTGTTGTGAAGCAGTTTGGTTGCGGAAGCGCTTTAGTGAGCTGTTTGGACATGTGCTAGATACCACTGTGATACTCTGTGATAATCAGAGTGGGATTCGTATGACTGAGAATCCTGTGTTCCACGACCGATCCAAGCATATTGATGTCAGGTACCACTTTATCCCAGGGATGCTTCTCTTCCCGTGTGATCATCGTCGGCCAAGAAGCTGTGTGGGCTCGATCCTCTCAAGGCCCGATGGCTTGGTCGCGGATATTCTCACTAAGCCCCTGGGGAAGGTCAAGTTCCTTACCTTCCGTGAGAGTCTTGGTGTCGTGGAAAGACCCTATGATGTGGGTCCTGTTGGACGATGAGCTCTGGGAGCTCTGGGGGGCTTTGGGGATAGCTTCTCGGAGCTATAAGCACTCATAATGCTTCTGCCCCACCCTTGTGATTATTAAGCTGGTTCCGCCCTCATTTATCCATGCCAATGTCATCCTACCCATTGAGTTCAGGGCTCATGGGAAGTACCTCTCATTTGGCCAATGAGGTGGGAAAAGCTAGAGACTAGTAGCAAATACTGATGGACGCATCAGAGATTGCCGTACTCTCTATCTAGGATGGCACGGTCCAACCACTTGATCTGAGATCAAGTTTAGTGAGGTCTGGGACCTCTGCCTGACTTCGGGTCAGATGAACCAACTTTGGGTTGGTTGGATACTCTTCATGAGTTTGATAGAGGTTTTGAACCTCTGGACTGATTATGTCAGTTGGGGGATGATGTCTTTGTGACTGACCCACTTCTGTTCTGAAATAAAGAGGCCAGCAAAGCAAGTTACGGCGGGATGACACACGATGTTTGATTGCACTGATGGATGGAGTTCTCCCTAGTTGAGAGGGAGTGTTAAATTTGGACAACTGGGTCCAAACTCCATGTTATGATGCTCAGATTAAGAGGCTAATATTTTTGTTGGATTCCTCTTTCGGAGAGGTGTAAAATCCATATATAATATGTCTTAATCAGATGAGCAGAACATTTATTTTGAATTTATTATTCATAATAAATTATATGTGCAGGTCGGCCTTAAGGTTTCACACCCCCAGCAGATGTGTCACACGCCCCAATGATGGATATAAATACAAGCAAAGTTGGAGAGCATTTCATCACAACACAACTCACAACATCTTCTCTCATCTGATTTAGTACGAGCTCCTTGGAGGACGAGTTCAGCCACACGTGTGAAGGAGAAGAAGGACAAAAACAGTACGGCTGAGTTGAAGGACGATTTTCTGCAGTTAGGGTTTTGCAGAAAGTTTGACCATCGTTGACTTTGGTCAACGCATGGTCCAATTGAGCTGAAAACTTGTGGGAAGTTCGATTTTGGAAGGCCGTACTACTTGGCACAGAAATCGAGGTCAAAAGGTTGACCAATCTGCTGCTGCGTTGACTTTTAGCTTGCTGCCCTGCGTTGACTTTTTCAGGACAACGTTGACTTTTTTGGAGTTGACTTGGTTTGACTCGTTTACTGATTGGAGGACTGTTGTGACACATGCTGGGTTGGCTGACCAAGGAGACTTTGTTGGTTGAAGCATCCTGTTGACCGCCGTAACGAACCACCACATTTTTCCTGTTTCTGATTTGTCTTCTGTAAGATCCACTTATATGTTCTATCTGCATTTTGCTTAACTATTTGTATGATTGCTGTGAGAAAAGTAAAATTGCTCCTAGCATAGAACATCTACAAAAATTTACAGGATATTTATACTATGCGATATTTATTGATGACTGCTCTCGTGAAACTTGGATATTCTATTTGAAGTCCAAGGATCAGGTTTTTGATGTATTCAGGGATTTCAAAGCCCTTGTGGAAAATCAAACAGGGAAGAATATCAAGATTCAGAGGATAGATAATGGAGGAGAATATACTTCAAACGAGTTTGAAGACTTCTGCAGTGAAGCGAGGATTAAGAGGGAGTTCATTGTTCCATACAACCCTCAACAAAATGGAGTTGATGAGAGGAAGAACAAGACCATCACAAAAGCAGCCAAAGCCATGCTTCATGATCAAAATCTTCCAATGTTTATGTGGGGAGAAACTACAAATCCTGATGTGTATGTCCAGAATAGTAGTCCTAATCATGCCTTGGGAAACAAGACTC
Organism: Pinus albicaulis; assembly: GCA_034641835.2. Lineage (NCBI taxonomy): Eukaryota > Viridiplantae > Streptophyta > Pinopsida > Pinales > Pinaceae > Pinus > Pinus albicaulis. The sequence goes on along the minus strand of CM076577.1, from coordinate 169,797,533 downwards.
TTGAAGACGTGTTCACAGGTGTGAAATCGGAAGTTGGACGTTCGAGAATCGTTAGCTGCCCTGCCCAGTGTCTACTTTCATGCACCAAAGAAGAAGAGGTCAAAGCTCAAGGCTTCAGGAAAGAAAGGTACGTTTGTTGGTTATTGTGAAATTTCTAAAGCTTCTAGGATATATGTGCCAGGCTGGAGGAATAATGAATTAATCCGGGATGTAATAATTGATGAGGACGTTGCCCTTGGGAAAGCAAGGGAATCTCTTGTCCTTGCCAAGACTGAGAGATGGGATGATGTTATGGATGTAGATGCTGATCCATCCATGCCCGAGCTTGACCTTGTAGATGAGCCTATGACACGCATGGATCCTTTGGATCCTCCTCCGTGTGATCCTCCCTCTAGGAAGAGACCTCTGTAGCTTCGTGATACATTATAGGATGCTGACACTTAGCCCTGAGAGGCACCTTCAGAGAAAGCAAGGAGCCTTGAAGATATCAGGGATGTGCTACTTTGATGACTGACATTATATAATCTGAACCTTGCAGCTATGAAGAAGCAATGAAGGAACATGTTTGGAAAGATGCCATGGCTAAGGAATATGAGTCCATCATGAATAATGACGTATGGGAGGTGGTTCTGAGACCTTAGGGGAAGTCTGTTGTGACTTCTAAGTGGTTATACAAAATGAAAGATGTAGCTGATGGTAGCATTGAGAAGGTCAAGGACAAATTCGTGGCTAGAGGATTCTCCTAGAAGGAGAGAGAAGATTATGACGAGTTTTTTGCCCTTAGTTGCTCGATACACTACCATCAGGTCCATCATTTCTCTTGCTGCTAATCAAGGTTGGAGTCTTCATTAAATGTATGTGAAGATTGTCTTTCTTCATGGCATACTTAAAGAAGAGTTGTACGTGGAACAACCTCAAGGCTTTGAGCAGCATGACAGGGAAACCCATGTTTATAGATTGAAGAAGGCTATCTATTGATTGAAGCAAAGCCCCTGGGGCTTGGTATGCTTGGATTGATGGATACCTGATTAAGCTGGGATTCACCGGAAGCAGTGCCAATGTGAACCTCTATTTCAAGGTTGTCCAAGGTATGCCCTTGATTTTGGTTTTATATGTTGACGACTTATTCTTGATAGGAGCAGAGCCTTTGATCCTTTAGTGTAAGAGGGAGCTTTCCTCTAAGTTTGAGATATAAGATCTTGAGTTGATGCACTACTTCTTGGGCTTATTAGAGGTCTGGCAAAGCCCTAGTGAGATTTTCCTTAGCCAGGGAAAACATGTTGTCAAGCTTTTGGGGAGATTTGGAATGGTGGATTGTAAATCCATGGCCACATCGATGGAGGCAAACTTCAAGAAGTTATGTCGTGACACTGGGGGATCGGATCTAGCAGATCGTTCTTTATATCGTCAACTAAATGGGGCTCTGATTTTTTTGGTCAACACAAGACCAGACATATGTTTTGTTGTTAACACCTTGAGTCAGTTTATGGTGGAGCCTTTGCATGCTCATTGGGTGGCCGCAAAACATGTGCTAAGATATCTACATGGGATGATCAACTATGGATTGAGATACACCTTCGACGATGAGTTGAGATTGCATGGATATATAGATGCAGATTGGGCTGGGAATGTTACAGACAGGAAGAGCACATCAGGATGTTGCTTTAGCTTGGGCTCTGCCATGATTTCCTGGATAAGCAAGAAGCATAAATCTGTTGCTCTCAGTATAATGGAGGCAGAGTACATTGCAATGAGTTGGCTAGCTACGTGACAGTGTGGTTGCGGAAGAGCAGGTGATTGATACGATCGTGATATACTGTGACAATCAAAGTGGGATCTCACTTTCAGAGAATCCAATATTCCATGACAGGTCGAAGCGGTGAGGCTCCAACACATCTCGACTTATGAGCAGGTTGCATACATTCTCACCAAGTCGTTGCCAAAAGTGAAGTTCTTATTCTTGAAAGAGAAACTTAGATTGCAAAAGAATGTATCCCTCCTCGAGAGGGAACATTGTTGATCGAGAACATTGAGTGTGTGCTCTTCCCCTGTCTTTATGACTAGCCATGGACTTGGTGAATTGGGAATGAGTAGCTCTTGGGTGTGAGGGTACTCCTTGAAGCCATGAGCTTGGCTAAGTACATGCTGCACTATGCATCCTACCCACAAGTCACCTTCGTGTCATTATTGACCAAGGGCCATGATGAGCTGGTTAAGCTTTGTTGGGATTGCCTCCAATCTTGGCAACATGGGAGAGGAGACTTAGAGTTTGAATGATCTTTACCAAGGGTGGACATGCTTGCCATGGACTTGGTTGTCATAAACTAATCTCCCCTAAGTATTGGATGTGGGTGTTCCACCACTTGATCAATGAGAATGTCAGTCAGTGGACATAATGTTTGGATAATCTCTACCAAGGTCATTGATGACTGCCATGGACTTGGTTGTGGTAGATTGATCTTCCCTACTGTCACGTGGATCATTCTTCTTCTTCTATGATCACGTCATCAATTGTTCAACTGAGATGAGATGAGATGAGATGAGTGTTATGAATATAATTCATATAAAAATAATAATAAATATAAATATAAATGTAATAATAAATAATAAGTATTTAACTAATGGTTAGTTAGTTAGGCTCATGAAAGGGCACCTACCTAGGATATATAAGCAGACCCTCATTCTCATTTGTACCATCCTACATCAATTCTTTTATACAATACACAATTACAATTACTATCTTAAATGGATGTCTGTCTATGAAGTATTTTAAATATTTCCGCTGCGTATACGACTATTGATCGTTGTCAATTTGGTTGTCGTCATAATCGAAGCGTTTCGCTACATACTTGGAGTTTCTTCATTCTACCAGATTCACTGTCAAAAAAGTTAGAAGAAAAATGGATTATAAATTTATATAAAAATAAAAAAATATATTATAAAAAAACAGGAAAAAAAAATTAAAAGGAAAGAAAGAATACATTAGAAAAAAAAAGTGACATATATTATAGAAAAAAATTAAATTAGTTAAAAAAAAAAAATTCAAAGCAAATTTAAAAAATATATATAAAATAAAATTAAAAGATTTAAATGAAAAAAACAACTTACCACTGTCATGGCTGCTCCAACATAGCACCAAAACTGACCGCACCCAACAACCAATGTCGCAACCAAAAGACCCCCACTCACCATAGCCGCTGAACATACACGACCCTCGACCCCGTGCTACAAATCCTCTCGACCACTGGTTTGCTCTCTGTTGATTTCACTTGTCTGCCCAATCAAGAACTCTGTCATAGTGTAAGTCCACATACCAACGTCTGTTAGTTGAGTACACTCTCCTCATGAGGTATTCGCAGTTGTAGAGCACCTGCAGCCGCAGTCCCCAGTTAACCATACACAACAGTGTTCTCGCGGCCATTTTCTGTTTGGCCTGCTCGATTGCACCTGCCACCATCCAACTGCACTATTAGCACGTCCACAATACCACTGTTAACTTCGTTGTCCGTTGTTGACCCTTATCCACCGTGCCCTCCACTGCAAATGTCATGTCCCTGTCGTTCCATTCCACACCCTCACAAAATCTACATCATTGAAGAGCTCTCCTGATTATTCACAGTGTTATAGAACATTCTTTGACGTTTTGAATCCCAAAGGGGATCCATCTTCAGAACAGGTTGTTGAATGAAGGATTTAGGTCATGGATTAATAGTGAAAAGAGAAAATAAAAAGACCCGACAATAACTAATTAATATTTAATATTCTATTTTATTTTAATTTAATAAATTTATTTCTAAGTAATAATTTTATATTTTAATAATTTATTTTAATTTAAAAAATTATTTGTAAGTAATAATTTTATTAATTATTTAATTGAATTTTGAGACAATTAATAATAATAATTTACTAAGTGATAATATTTAATTATTACTAATATTTGTTATTAATTAATAATTAGAATTATAACTAACTAATTGTTTAAATTCTATATTAAGTTGATTAGGATTAATTAATTAATAATTAATAATACTTAATAATAATTATTGGAATTAATAAATTTGTGTGTTCATATAAATAACTTTTTATTATTTATTATTTAATCTATTAATTAATTTCAGATTTGATTTTAGTACTTATTAGTTAAGAATATTTTGATATATTTTAATATCTGAAATTAATTAATAGAGTAACTAATAAAAAATTATTTATATGAACACACAAATTTATTAATTCCAATAATTATTATTATTAATTTTTATTAATTATTAAAATCTGAAATTAATTAATAGATGAAATAATACAAAATACAAATTTATTTATATGAACACAAATTTATTAATTCCAATAATTATTATTATTAATAATTTTTATTAAGTATTATTAATTAATAATTAATTAATCCTAATCAATTCAAATATAGAGTTTAAGCAATTAGTTAGTGTTAATTCTAATTATTAATAACAAATATTAGTAATAATTAAATATTATTACTTAGTAAATTATTATTATTAATTGTCTCAAAATTGATAAAATAATTAATATTAATTGTCTTAAAATTAAATAAATTAATTAATAAAACTATTAGTTAAAAATAATTCATTAAATTAAAATATAAAATTATAACTTATAAATAAATTTATTAAATTAAATTAAAATAAAATATTAAATTATTAGGAATTTGGCTTTTGGTATCCATAAATTATGTATCAAAATTTTTGGTGAAAATCACATTCGAGTAAATTTACTCGAATGTGCTTTTCACCAAAAGATTTGATACATAAAATATTAAATATTAATTAGTTCATGTCGGCTCTTTTTATTTTCTCTTTTCACTATTAATCCATGACCTAAATCTTTCTTTCAATCCTTTATTCAACAACCTGTCCTAAAGGTGGAACCTCCTTGGGATTCCAAACGTCAACGGATGTTTTATAACACTGTGGATAATCCAGAGAGCTCTTCAATAATTGATAACCATAGGAGCTTGAAAACCGAAATCCACATCGTTGTAAATTCTTAAACGTGTGCATTCATATTTTTTTTAATCTGTGCTTTGTCCAACGTGTACGACCCTTCAAATATTAAAGCAAAGATATTAACACATGAGGAACCGAGAAAAAATTATTGAAGATTTCTTAAAGTATTAAAGAATCATTATTAAGGCTCTAAGGTATATAAAAGGAAAAAGGTTATTAAATGTTTAAGTATTGGAAAAGTGGAAAGAGAGAATAAATCATTATATTTTTAAGGATTTTATATAAAAAATTGAATATATATATAAAATAATTTGAGCCTCTTGAGAAGATTAGTAAATGATTCATTACCAAAGATTGAAGGAGTAATAAAATTTTGAAGGTTATAGTTGTTATTTAAAAAAAAATTATATAAAAAAGAAGAAGGGAAGATTAAAAATATATATATTTTTTTATAAAGGTGAATTCCAAGATTCAAGGAAGTTATAAATTTTTGAAGTCATATAAAAGGGATTACTTTTAAAGACCCCAAGTTCATCACTGAAGAAAGATAGAGTCTAATTTGAAGATGAACAAAGAACCTATGGATTCCACACATAACTCTACATTTTGAGCCATAATATGTCCATTTTGTGGAGCAGGAAACCGATATTTATCAATTTTTAAAAATCGTACAATACCTTGTCCCAAATGTCGAAGATTGTTTACTTTAGAAGAATGCCAAGATAACGCCCAGCCACAAATTAAAAAATTAAAGGAAGAGATCGCGAAACTTCAACAAAAGAGCGATGCCTCAGAGAAGAAATATAAAGATCTTGCAGATCGGTTTCATGCAAAATCAACAGAATGCAACGAAGAAATTTGGCATCTAAGGAACCACAATGAGAAATTACTTTCACAGAGTAAAAAGTCCAAGGTTAAGAAACAAAAATTAAAGCAAGAAAAAGAAAGTTCTAAAGAGAAATTTAATGAGAATATCTCGAAGAAGGAAGAAGAAAATTTACATTTAAAGACTTTGAATCAAAGATTATTAGAACAAATTAAAAATTTAAAAGATTGGGAGAGGGATACTAGCGACAAGGTTAACGATTCAGAAAAAGAAGAACTTTTATGTCTAAAAATTCGTAACCAAAATCTGCTTAACCAAATTAAAAAACTTAAAACTAATAAGAAATCATTGAAGAATAGATTCAAAGAACTAGTCACAAAGGAAACATCAAAATCTCCAAAAGTAGCAGTCCAAGCTGAAGAAACAAACACCGATTCCACTAATCTCACAGTTTAGGCAAATCCAAATCCTACTTCAGTATAGACATACTCAGAGATTACCATTCAAACAATGGACATTCCAAATGATGATTCAGTCATCAACTCAACAACAACAACATTTGAAGAAAAACATTAATCAACTACTAACATGATAAGGGAAAGCCAAACCAAAGGAGCTATGTATCGACATCCGAATCACAAGAGCAGACTTTCCAGTCAATTTATGTACCAGTATCACTCAGAAAATAAACAACAAGTTTACATTTCCAGGAATACTGAAGTTTGCAAAATCTAGTCCCACGATAACGATTCATCACAAAATTTGACTCCACAGAAGATCGATCTAGGATGATCTGATCCGTTCTCAATACGACCATTTTGTCTATCACTTAGAGTATCATATCGTCTTGTATCGACGAAGATGAAAATTCAGAGATGGGAAGATGTTCTCAACATATGTATCCTTTGCTTAAAGTAATATGATTCTGTCAATCATTTATTCTTCCAGTATGATTTTTCTAGGGCTCTCTAGGATGCTGCTCTCAGTTTATTTACTATATTGGATATTGGCCCTCTATCTCCTCTAGATCACTGTCTCCTATGGTGGGAGCACAATATGGGCAACTTTAAGGCCTTGCCAATATTCATCGCTTGGAGCATATGTAAAATTCGGAACAAGCATATTTTTGAAGGTAATCCAATTGAAATCTCAGGTATCCTGCCACAGATAATGGATTTCTTCTCTGACTATATCAGGCCTCTGAAGTGTTTCAAGAGTCGTTCTTCATGTTTTCCTCCTAGTTCTATTTCTGCACATGTAGGCTTCTTTAATGGCACTTTCCAGAATGGCATTTGTGGAGGAGGTGCCGTTTTATTTCCTCCTGACAATGTGACCTTCCAGATCTGGCTGAATACTGGTCCTGGATCAAACACCAAAGCAGAAGTTTCAGCTGTTTGGGCTCTTTTATACATTGCTGCTTCCATGAACATCGTCTCACTTCATATTCATGGAGATGCAAAGTGCATGATAGATTGGCTTGTGGGGAGAGGAAACCTGAAGGTTCTTTCCTTTCATCGTTGGATGGACCGAATTCAATTCCTCAACGGCCTCTTTCACAACTTTTCCTGTCAGCACATTTTAAGGGAATGGAACCAGAATGCAGATCAGTTGTCCAAGAAAGCTCTTCAGGTGGAGGAAGGGCTCATTTTCTTTGAAGAACGAAGGGGCTTTCAATTAACGAGGAGGGGATCGATACAAATCCCAAGTGATATTCAGCTGGCTGCAATGTCTTGACGTGTCTTGGTGCTATTTCCTTTTCTGTCAGTTTATGAATTGTTTAAAGTGACTAGAACTGGTTTTGCTTTGTCACCAGGAGATTGTAATGTAGATTCTCTGATTTTGTACTGCTACTCTGCAATTGTGTCTTTGTGATTCTCAGCTTAATGCTGGTTTTATTATGCCCACTTTTGCTCCCTGTCAGTCAGCGCTGTGCTGTGTGTTTTTTGATGGAAATATTGTCGTTCTATATGCCGTAATGGGGGGCAATTTTTTTGTAACTGTACTCCTTTTCTATTGAACAAGACGATTTTTCTTCTCTGGAAAAAAAAGGTATTATGATCATGATGTGTTCTGGAGAACATTGTTTTAGACCACGTGTCTAGTATAGACACATTTACTTTCTGAACGTGCTTGTTCTTTTATGTGTGAATTCTGATAGGTAATAAGAAGATTCTGGGATGGTACCGACCTCAAAGGTGCTCTCGAGACAATGGGGAAAATGGGAGATCATTCTGTAAGTATTCTGCATTCCCGCTATTTTCAAGCGTGCTACATGGATTACAATTGGTATTAGTTGTTTGTTTTATTTGAAATTTTTGCAGGTTGCCTCTCAATGTTTGGTATAATTTTCTTTTGTTAATAATTGTGTCTTTATTCAACTCTCAATTTTTACTTTCGTAACAATGGACATAAATATGTAACGAGCAGGTCCTGGTAGATGTCGTGAGTGTCCTGATTGAGAGGACTGAGGTTTTCACGCTGGAGATTTGTGCAGTTATCCTTCCATTGCTTTCTAATTTGCTGAGTAGTGAGATTGACAGGTATTTGTGGTTTTACAATACATTGTTGAGTTGTATAGAGCTTATTCATGTGATTGTTTAAATTTGAGAAAAAAGACAGTCAATTAGTATAGATATTACTAACTTGGATGGAAGTTAAATTTTCATGAATTAACAATTAATTGCAGCTAGAGAGCTTTAGATCATTTTGTCTTTTCTTTTGTATATAAGAAAGAATTACAATCAACATAGATCCATCTAAAACACGGATCTAACATGAGCCTAAAGGGATCAAATTTCTTTTGTTGCAAACTTAATTTAGAATACAAAAAACAATGTGTATTTTTTCACTGTTTAAACATTTTACCCATATTTTTTTCTTTTACTTCTAATTACTCTACATGTTATTAGGTCATATGGACAACTAATTAACAATTCATAGCATATATATTTTTTTTTCATATTTATTAAGTCGACATCGTTTTTCTATTTAAAGAATATTTTATTTTTATTTTAAGAGGGACGAACATACTTACAGGTAGCCTTCACACTGAGTTGTAGAAACAGTGTAAACACATTTTAACTACAAATCTACCAAGAGTTTAGAGGAATCAAATCTGAAACTTGAGAAAAAAATTACACATCAATTAATACATTTTACTGCTTCCTAAATATGTGATTAATATAGATCTATGTGGTAATTTTTCATTGTTTAAATTGTATAATTTTATATTTTATCATTATTAATATTTTGTATTAAAAATTGAATTAGTCACACATTTTTCTTTTATTAAAAAATAACTACTCTACTTTACCTTCAATTACTTTTTAGTATATATAAATACACATTTTCTGTAGAGAGAGAAAGTTCATACTGAAATATATTTGTTAATATGGATATTCAAACAGTTTCTTTAAGTTCTATATATATATAAAATTTTATCTCTGTAAAGTTGTATACAATTATAATATTAACAGTTAATTGTTGTGTTAATAGATTTTTAATTGTTTAAATTATTTTTATTATCTTTTGAGAACGTGACATATTTACACATATCTCTCATACTGATTGTAGAATGAGCCTTTCTGCTCAATAATATGTTTAGAGCATACCTCATTATTTTGATAAAAGTTAAATTTTCATGAATTAACAATAATTGCAGGTAAGCAGCGTTAAATAATTGTCTTCTCTTTTGTCTATAGCAAAAAAATTCCATAATATGTTTAGAGCATACGTCATTGCTTTGATGGTTTATTTTCTTGTTAAAATGAATTTTAGGTACCTTAATGTGGCTCTAGGGACATTATTATTTCTGGTGAGAAGTTTTGGTCATGTCATTTGTTCAACAAGGTTGGCATCTCTTTCACTTGGAGTTGATATTCAAGCAGACGAAAGGTATTATTAGCATTTGCTTCAAGGATAATTAATTGACTGCGTAAGTATAATTTTGATCTATACTATGGATGTGAAATCTGATGGCTGATCGTGTAATGGTTATAGGCGTGAGCGTTGTAATATATGCTACAAACAACTGGAAAAGGTGAAGCGGAGTCTTCCTCACTTAATAAGGTGCGTTAGCTATCTATATTACTTCCCACTACGGAAGATGGGTTCCCCCAAACGTTTTGTGATATTAAATGTTGGATTCTTGTTACATCTAAATTTATTATGTCCATTTGTTACAGAAAGAGTGGACCTGTTGCGCAGTCTGCACAAGAATTAAGTGTGACTCTTCAAGAAGTGTAACTGTTAAATATAACTGTTCAGAAAGTGTGAAGTGTGACACATCATGTCCTGATATTCTTCGAAAAGATTTTGGTGCATTTCTGTTACATGGTATTGGATCCACATGAGCGAACTAATTGTTTTTCCTGCTTCCGACCTCCTCCCTGTTTTGTACATTGTACATATCTGTCTAGTAAGGTAAAGGTGGTATGTGAAGTACAGAATTTGGTGCTGATTGAAATTTCAACCACCGTTTCTCCCTGTTCAAAAGTGCCCTCTATTAACAAATTTTGTCCCATAGGAACTAGTTTATATATTTGCGATATTCTTTTCATACGCAGAGGCAAGAGGCTACAGTTGGCCCAACAATATATCGGTGTATATCGGTGGGAAAGATGAACATTTATATCTTCACTAAAATGGTCTTTTTTGTTAGAAAGAAATATCTAAGTATAATGCATTATCTCTAAAATTTATATGCGTTAGCTTTTCATCTCTAAGTAGGCTTGTTAAGGAGCCTAAACTTTCTGATGCTTGCATCTAGCTACAATTATTCATTTCAAAGAGAGCTATTGAGCAGGTTTCAGTATTTTCTGCTAATTTTCTTGTTAGTGCTTCTCATATCTGCTTTTCCCTACTAAAAACTTCTTTGCTCACTTATTTTCTTAATTAAAACATGCGGTGGAACATTTGACGAGTTGTAAAACAAAGCAAGAAAATACGGATTCTTCAATGCCTCTCGATGATTTGGAATTTTGCACAAAACGCGGAAATAACTTGTACCGTCATGTTTTGAGCAAGTGTTGTCTTCAATATACAAAGGTTATAAATAATAAGAAGCAATGCAAGTAAAGAACATCCATATCCATCAATAGTATCATGTTTCTCATCACAACGTTTACATTTAATATTGTTGAATTATTTTAAAATTATTATTATTATTATTAATTTTTCCCTATATATTCAATATTTTTAATTGTTATTTACATGCAACAAAGGTTTTATTACTTTATGGATTTTATTTCTTTTTAATATAAATAAGGTTTTCTAATTTCATGTGTAGCTTTTGCAATTTTAGTATTTTTGATCTATACAGCAGTTTGGGGTGCTCACTATTTAATGTTTTTTTAGCTCTTTATTTATGTTATTTTTAGTTTTTAATTCCATTTATTCACATTGTAATCAATGAACAATTAATAAACTACAATTAATTTACAAGGTTAGCAAATACACAAGGGTACAAAGCTCCAATTGACATATAATATTGGAAAGTAAAAACATTCAAAAGATAGTAAGAAATTTATAGCTAATCTAGATAACAAAAAAAAATTCATTGGCAATCTAGATAATAAAAATATATAAAAGGTTCAGGTGAGAATGATTTACAAGCCTCCTTGGGGTTTGATCAATCTTAGATCAACCATTTTTTTTCATTTTTGTTTTGTACCTTATCTTTAGTTTTGTTGAATATAGAAGGTGGAGTGTTAAGCATGGCATAGTATGAAGACAATCTAGAGTGGAGGGAAAAACATGATAGACTTCTCACAAGTATGCTAGAGAGAAATAGTTTTAGTGCACTAGAGAGTGTGAAACCTAAACAAAAGTGTTAGAAACAAAAGTATGCAAGTGTCCCTAGGCTTAATTGAGTTGTGTATAAATCAATGTTCCACTGGGATGTGTCCCCCAAGGTGGGGGGCACGCTCCCACGTTTGCCACTCTCTTGAGATGGGGGGAGGCTTGGGGAAATGTTTCATCACGTCTCCTTTTTGGGGAAACTTAGGGAGACAGAGGGGAACATTTCCCCAGAAGGGGTGCTTGTGGGCACCCCACGTCAAAAAGAGTTGGCTGCCCCCCTTGAAATTTGCATGAAAACAATAGTTTATGAGTGGGGAAGCCTAATATTTAACCCTATGGCCCTCTACTAATGTTATGTAATAATAATAATAATCCAATTTTAAGGTCATGTCCAAGCCAGACACCAAATTGGTGTACGAGACCCCCTTGTTTTGTGGGACAAGGGACCCACCTCCGCACAACGATTTGGTCGCTAAGTCTACGAAGGCATACATACTCTACCCCCCTTTGGTTTTGAACCTGTGACCTTTTAGGAGGAAACACATGCTCTTAACCATTAGGTCCACTCAAGTTGTAATTAATGGTAATGTTTAAAATTTAAGTAAAAATTCAATATTCTCTTTTATTATTCATTTTCATTTCCTCTCTCCTTCCCCAAACTTATATAATTATATTTTCCTCTTTTTCAACCACTTTGCTTCGTTTGGTCCTTGATGGGTGGTGATCACTCAAAACATTATTCTTAAGACAAAATCGTTGTACCACACACACAATAAAGACATCCTATAGAAGTATACATGTTCTTATTACCATTAATTGGTCTAAGATTCCTGAGATGGTTCCAACCTCATTGGATTTCATATGGAGAAAGTAGAATTTTAGATCCGACTAAAAATTTAACATCTTTAATAGTTGTCAGGATTTTAGAATTGGGGTATTGCAATGTTTCGTTTGGATTTTATCATTATAATGTTATAGAACTAACATTTAATCAAGAACACCAAGCCCTCTAACAATGTTACTAACTTAACAAGAACTTTATCGAGTTCTCGCTTTTTTGGAGGTCACATCAAATTAAGATTTCATGTTGATTTTGAAAAGTGATGATGCAACATCACACTTTTTTCATTTTAGGGTTGAATTTTCAACATTTTTAACCATAACATTAAAATTTAAATATCATGATTGCAAAATATATGAAAAGCCACATTGAAATGCAAAAGTGGTGATGCAAGATCACTATTTTTTATTTATTTATTTTTTTAAAAATTTATGGGTTAAAATTCAAACATTTTTTAATCACGGAATTGAATAGCATCTATCATGATTGCAAAAGACATGAAAAAATATGTTGAAATACAAAACTGGTGATGAAGCATCAACCTTTTTTTAAGGTGAAAATTTAAACATTTTTAAACCATGCTATTAAAGGCCAAATATCATGAATATAAAAAACTCAGAAGCTCAACACTTAAAGTTTGTCTACTGTTTTATTATTAATATTTTTTAATGTTTGTTTTAAAGTGTTTCCAAAGTTTTTTTTTTTTCTCAGGAAAAAAATGTACATGTATTCATATTTGAAAGAAAACACATTTTGCATATACACACTTGAACGAGTGCATCATCAGGATCTGCCCAGATCCATGAGTGGTGAAAATAGAATTACAATAACATATGCTTATAACCATTTGGAAAGATCAACCAAAATGCCTTGAAAAGGAACCAAAAAACTAAAAAAAGAGAAAATAACATTATAAGACGAGGGGGGAGATTAAGTATTGTAGAAATCCCTTACCTTCCCCTTCTTTCCTTTCTTTTTTTGGACATGTTGCCATTCCCCAACTTTTTGGTCCATTGCAACCAGAGCCATATCACTCACAGAGGTCTTTGGAGGAAGCTCTTTGTTCCAATCAGAGATTTTTGATACATGAACACGCTTTGTGCTCACCGTGCCATCCTCTTTGTGTACCATATTTCTTTGTTGATTTGACTCCTGAATTTTTGCTAGATCTATTCTGATAGGGAGTAGAATTAACATTCTCATCTTGGATGCCCCCTTCTACTTTTGATGTGTTCTTCATGGTATCTTCTTCTTATTCTTCTTCTTCAAAGAGATGGATCTGAAAATTGCTATCCTTTTTGTTTGTGAGCATTTTTATTTTTTGGGTTTGTTAAGCTTGTGGGCATGCATTTTGTAGATGTCTTGTTTGAAAACAAAAACATCTGAATGCCATATTCTCATAGTCTAAAGCTTGTAACAATTGGAAATTTTTATGTTTCAGAGTTATGCGATCTGGTAAGCCTTTGCTAAGGCCATTCTTCACACATATTCTAGCAAAGGTAAAAACAACTTTCTCTATTCTTTCCATGCCCCTCTTTTTTGAACTTGCCCAAAGTATTCCCAGTATCCTATAGAACTTGATTGTCCCAAAAAGGAAGAGGGAGGTTTGGGAGTCTCACCCATACCGACAGTGTTGTGACGACCATATTTGTTGCATTAAAATATGAAAACCATGGAGTAATAAAGAGCCTTGCTCTACCCCAAAACCATGGCCCTTCATCTAGAGCAAAATCCATATCCTTACGTGTATCAAATTATACAATGAAAAAACCTTTGAAGCATAAATATACATCATAATTGGGTGTCAAAGAGGAAAAAATCCACTGGTGTAAGTCTTCTAATTTGGGCCATAATCCATTAAATCTACAGATAACTGCCTTGGAATGGAGAGTAGTGAATAGAGAATTTACCTCTGAAAGGTTAATTTCCATGGCAGGTTGATGCTCCATTCGGTCAACAATGTAGGGGCCTGGAATGCTTTATATCTGTTCTTTCGGGGAAGGAGACTTCCCTTCCACAACATCTTTGAAAGTGGTAGATTTCCCATTTGAATTCCTGGATCTTGAAGCTCCAGTTCCTGAAGCTCCTGCTTTTAGTCTTGAGTTCATGATTAAGGTTGAGTTCCTTTTGATGTTGTAGTCTTGGATCTGGGATGAATCTATGAGCATCTTCCCTTCATATTGTGTCTACTTCAAAGAAAGGAAAAAGGTGTGGCTCCTAGTCCATATAGAGCAAGACTTCCCACTTAGGCTCTTTATAAAGATTTGATTTTTTTTTTTGTTCCTTTGCAACACAAGGCTCAACCTATGCATAGCCCAAAGGGTGTATTGGATCACTTTATGGGTAACAAAACCATTTGTGCACAACATATGGAACCACCGACTCCACCGCCCAGGAGACAACATAGTTTATAAATCAAAATAGAGGGAGAAAAGGGCTCTAAACAATACCTTTGAGAGCACAACCATCGCGTTGTTCTCAAAACTAATAGATCCCAAGCTAGACATGCCACATTTGCACCCTTGGACAATATTTTGACCCTGATGCAACAAAAAAATAGGCCAATCCTCCTCAAGCTCGCTTGCAAATCCCCCTTTTTGACTATGCCATCATGATAGTAAAATACCAATTCTGCGTCGCTCAACCCATACGCTGAAGCAAGCCCCAGTTGAGTAGCAACACCGAGATAACACAACTAGAGTGAGTGAACCCTAAAAGCAATCATGCAGTCCATTTTTTTCATAAATAAGTATCAAAGTGTTTTCAAAGTTGTGTAGCTTTTATTTTATTTGATTTTTTTATCTTGGGGGTTAAAATTACCAATCAATTGACAGTATAACCTTCACCATTAGTACCATTGAAAAAAGTATATAAAGTCGATTGTGAATCTAAAAGTGACATTACATAATTTTTGTTTTATTATTACTATTAATATTTAATAATTTACAATAAAAAAAGTGAGAAAAAAATTGCAAATTTAAAAAAAAAAAATTGAGAAAACTAAATTTAAAAAAAAAAAATCACTTTTTTATTATAAAAAATATTGAAAAATGTTTGTGTTTTTAAAAGAAATTAAGTGATTTTTTGTAAAGGAAAAAATAAAAATACAAAATTTAAAAATTTAGAAAGGATAAAGTTTACAATAAAAAATACCAAAAAAATCCATCAAGCAAATAAAAAAATAATAACAATTAAAAAAAAAGAAATAAAAATATAAATTAATACAATATTTTGAAAAATAAAGTAAATAATTAAAAAAGAAAACAAAAAATTAAAAATAAATCTGGTTTCCCTTGTGGTATATTGAGACCGACTTTGATGAACCAAAAAAAACATGATGACCAACTAATGTATTTTGATGTTTTGATATTTTGAGGTAATATAAAACGAAATATCAAAATGTGCCAGTTTGTGTTTTTTTTTTTTTGAGTTCACGCCAGTTCATGTCTTTTCTTTTGAGTTAACCGAAGTTGGTTTGAATATGCCAAAAGGGAAACCAAATTTATTTACCACCTTTTGAGGAGATAATCATGTCAATACAAAAACAATCGCTAAAAGTAAACCAACCTATCAACTATAAAACTGTAAAGAAGGATGTCATTGAGATACATAGTAGAAAGTTAGGAGTTCGAGGAAGTCATTGGAGCAGGGTCTTTGGCACTAGAACCTGAAGGAATTGGAGGTTTAATCTCGCACTAGAGATGGATTTCCAAATGAGCTAGCCAGACATCCAGACTATCCAAGCATGAATGCTGAAACGATTGGGCACACTTGATATCATTCAGGGCAAAAAAGATGTCATACTACTTCTCTTGCTTCTCCTTTAGAACTCTGCCAACGAGGGTTTTTAGCTTCTAGTGAAGAGTATTTGAATTAACATTGTTTCCATCTTCACCTAGTATGACCAAGGTCAGGAACCCAATTGGCAACATCTTCAAGGATGCTCAAGTCAGAGAAAACTCGACGATCATCAACAACAAGAGACTCAAGGGAACAAATCTCAACATAGATATCATAGGGGACAACATATTGGTAAATGTATATGGCCTCTTGTGCTTGTGCTTGGGCACTTGTTCTTCCTTGAGGCCCACAACCCCCCCCCCCCTCGTCGATGGTTGCGCATGCGTTGCCGAGGCATGGAGCTCAAAATAAGATGATGCCGAAAGAAGAGATCGAGAACCAAAATACTAAGGGAACATAAATAGAGGAAGAGTTTTTCTTGCAAACTGCGAAGGAGAGAACTGTTGGGAGGTCTAAGAATGGAGTAAAGGCAACAAGATGAGAGGGGAGAAAGGCGAAAACTAATATTGCAAGACTTAAAACCATATTCAACATTCCAAAAATCTTAAAGCCAACATTCAATAACTACATACTACCTATCTGAGTTGAAGCCAACAATTATGCAATCAAATGAAAAAGGAATAGGGCTAGCAATCACAAGGAGTACCACCAATATTGAAATGCTTAAAAACTGAGGGTTCGAGAGGTGGAAGACAACTAAAGGCACAATTGCTACAATGGGAGGAAAAGGTGGCTCCATAGGAATCCACAACATCATAAACAATGGTCCAACAACATAACCTATAGTGCTCCTGGAAGCTCGACTCCATTCTTGCCATAAATGCACAACCACGAGATATACTGTTCCAAAAGTAGATAATGCACAGAGTAACACCCATGCAACTCCACTGGCTAGAGCGAATTGGTTCAAGTCCGAAAAAATCTAAGGAAAAACCTCCAAGAGAGCACAAGAGTTTCCCTTCAAATATTACTCGTTAGGGGAATTTTGAGGTCTATAATGGGCCTCCTAAGAAAAATGTACAATAAAAATAAACTTAATAAGAACCAATAGGATTCAAGATGATGATGTCAACCATGGGGGATGATTCACCAGTTTTGGAGTAAAAAAGAAAAAATATAAAAAAAATAATAAAACTACTTTTTCAACTCGTGTTTTCAACTTATCTCCCTAAGGTTTTACTCAAATTCGAGTAGGAGTACTCATTGGATGCAAAATTTAATCACTCATACAAGGAGTACTCATGTTGAATACTTTCAATAGACTCTAATACATGAAAAAATGTGATTACTATCACATTTGTCATGTATTTCTCATTTTTCGTGTAGCAAGGGCCATAAAAAGTATGAAACATGGGTACTCCTTAGATAAGGATCAAATTATGCATCTAACCAGTGTTTCCGCTCGAAATTTGAGTAAATCCATAGGGAGATAAGTTGAAATTACGAGTTGAAAAAATATTTTTTTTCTTTTTTCCCTCTAAAATTTGATGATGTAATCTAATCTTATTTTATTATTTCCACTATTATTTTATAATTTCCTGAGGAGGCCCATTTTAGACCTCAAAATGAAATCCCACTTGCATCGGGGAGGGAATTGATTGGCACCATTTACCATGATTTCAGGATGAACCTTTGAAAACAGAAGGCGGTTAAGAAGAGAAGCTTTCCATAATCATAAGCACATGGAGAAGTGTTCACATGCTTTTGCTTGTGGGGGGATAGCCACACCACCCCCCTTTTAAATGTTGCATGAGGGGGTGGGGTGGCGAGCTTTCCCCCCAATGACCCGCTCTCCCTCGTTCTCCACCATGATTGGGAAAATTATTAATTTATCTTAAAAAATTATAAAATAGAAATACACTTTTAAATAAAAAAAATTAAACAAAAATATATATATATATATATATATATATATATATATATATATATATATATATATATATATATATATATATATATATATTTTAAATAAAATCATATTATAATTTTAAATAAATAAATAAACTTCAATTTCTTTTTTTAAAATTTTAAAATTAAAAATAAAAATAAAATTTTAATTAAAAAAATCTAAATAAACTTTAATTAAAATAATTTTTTCGCTTAAAAGAAAGAAATAAAAACAATGATAAAGTGGAGTGGCGATGCCTAACATCGTCCTCCCCCACACACAACATGTGTTGGACATTACATACCATTGGTGTTGGCTAAATGGTACTACAACTGCTGTTTTAAATCAATCTTTAGAAGTTATCCTAATTTTCCAGAACCCACTTTTCATTTCAAACTTATTAAAAATATTGTTTTGGGAAATTTTAGCAAAAAGTAAATCCTTTGAGGGTAAAGGATACCTGGTAGGTTGAATATCATCATTTAGAGCTTTATAATTATTAACCGAGTGCGTCTTACCTCACTTTTGCTCTGAATGCTTGCTCACATAAAATGCTGGTCATGGCAAAAGACTCCTGCTTGTATCAATAAGTTTTCTTTTAAAAGTTTTCCAATCTCTTCTTTACATAATTGAAGCTCTTGTGGAGACATAAAATTTGCAAAGGCCTTTTGAGGTTTTCCATGGAATTTTTTTCTATATATGGAAAATACACAAAATATTGTTCTTTGATCCGAAAAGCATCAAGATAATCATAAGTTCATTCATTCTTTATCTTATTTGATACGTCATTCAATTCCTCCTAGCCATGCAATTCTACATGCCTAATCATTTTGTGAAACTTTGCTAGTTTTTCATTTGATGCCTCCATTGGATCTAGTTGCTTGTCAAATATTCTAACAACATAATAATTTTTACATACAAGTTGGATAGGTTGTTCTTGTATATGAAATTGAAATTTTTTTGATTATAAATGGCATATGGCGTTTGACGAAATATTTTCCTAACAAAATATCACAACCAGGGTCAAAAAAAATAAAATTAACACTTGTCCAATGTCCATTTAACAAGATTGGAAAGTCTGGGGAAAAAGATTTAATTAGCGTAACTACTTTATTTATAACTAGAAAATGCACCTAAGTAGGTTGCTAATAATAAGTTGGGATTGCATTAATTTTTTCACAACAATTCATTGCACCATTATCTATGTTTTCATCCAGAGAATATTGCTTATACTCGTTAAGCTTAATGTCAATGGTAATGATCAATTTTTTTTATCAAATCCTTTTATATCTAATAGATTATGCTAAATCTCTTCAATGTACACAAATGAAGTATTTTCATCTATATTTTCCAATTGATGATCAACCTGGCTGGAGACGACTTTTGTCGACTGAGATTTTAACTTCTTCAGATCATTTTGAACCGATACAACTAAATCAGTTATGGTCTTTTGTTTTTATTTTATATCAAATTCATTTTGTTGTATTTGTATTTCTATTCATTCTTTTACTTGATACCTACCATTCATTCGGAATAATGGGAGTTTTGACAGTCATAGTATACCTAGATTGAGTCTCATTAGTACATTAGCTAGATATTGTAGGCCTTTATGAGGAATCATGGTCCATATCTCTGTCATCAGGTGGAATATAATTGTCGAAGTTATTCACCATGTTGGGCTGCTGCAGATTGCAGAGTTGGCGTTGAAGATGATCAACATAATCCCAGTAGCGTTGTCGAAGAGCAAAATCTATGGGAGTTAGGGCGGCTTGAAGATGTTGTAGTTGAGAAATGGAGTCCTTTAGTGTGGAAATATTAGTGAACATGTGACAGTCAGATAAGAAACATAGTTCTGTACATGACCTAGTATTCGTAAGTGGAGTAGGAAAATTTATGTACAAATTGTTCCTGATTAGAATAAAAAATAGACGAGGGAGAAGAATCTGTAATAGAGAGATATTCACCTTTAGAACTATAATGGGAGACATTATCCCATTTTACAGGTTCATATGCATTGGTAAACAAGTCTACCAATTTATGCTGATGTTTTATTTTGTTTTTATGAGGACAAGCGTTAGCCCAATGGCCTTTCTTTTTCCATAAATAACATACAAAATATTTGGAAGGAGTTTTCCTCCTTTTAAATAATGTCTTCTTCTTTGCTGGGCTTCTAGATTTTTTCTTTATTTCTTGAAGGAATTTTTTTTCTTAGAATATTTACAATATTTGCAAGAAATATTTGACCTTTACATTTGGAAAATGGTTTTTTCTTCTTACCCTTTTTATTGTAGCCAAAGTGTTGTGTTTTTGCATAAATATCAAAGATTTTTGGATTAAACCAAAGCTGCTTTTTGACATTCTTTTGAACTTTTCTTCTTAAAAATTCTTTCTGGACGGAAAGAACTATCTCATCATGTAATCATACCATAGATAAGTATTCTATATCAATATTATGTCTTTCCATGTTTTCTTCAACGATATTTGGAATTTGTGCTGAGATTGTAGCAAGATAATGGTGTAAATAAGCAACATTACCAGGGTCGAGAGTTTTATATAACATTGTTTGCACTGTACAATAAAACTCAGGAAGTTGCTTTATGTTAAATAGCCATTGGCTCATGAATAATTATGCTTGTAGAGAACCTATAATTCATTGAGAATGACATTCGAAAGCTCTTCAAATAGCTTCTCAGACTCCATATTACCTGTTAGCACTCTGCTGGATCCTTGAGGCTGAGAAGAGTCCAACAAAGGTAACTACAAACCAAGCTTAGCCAAGTAGCTAGCCCTACTAGGCAGGAGAGGGCTCTCTCCAAGGGATTCTCAGCCAAGAGGGTTGGATCAAATTAGGTTTTATGTTAGGTATAGTAGCACAGGGGTTTTGATTGGTTGATTTGGGTGTTGGATGAGTGAATTAGGTCAAAGAGGTAACTAGGTCAGGGAAAATAAGATCAAAATTGTAGACATCTAATGGGGCAAGGTAGGTAAGCACTCTAACACTTTAGGGTTTCAGGGTGAGATGGTTTGGACTGATGAGATGCTAAAAGGAGCATGACAATGCATGAATTCCTTTTAACTGAAGAAATGGAACAAACTATGGTGATTCCCCCAAAACAGAGCATAAAAGATGTATTCTACCTATCAAACTTGAGAAATCAACATATCATAGAGTTGGAATGAACATGGAAAGTAAATAACATTCATACATATGAAACTGAAGAAGAAACTATGCCAAAGTACAATACAACATGAATCCCAAAAGAATAGCTACAACTCGTCCAATATATTCCTGCAAAAATCTGAATACACTAGTGTCTCTGATCAATACAACATCATCCAACCTATGAAATGAGTCAATAAGTGAAAGATATAGGCATGAAACAACTTCTCCCAACCTCAGGGGTCGAATCCCTAAGTTGTGGAGCTAATCCACCAAAGTTTGAACTGAAACCTAGAGTGTAGGGTGGTCAAACTGACTCATCCCTAACTTTAGTGAAATTGATTCATTCATCCCCTCAAAGAGTTTTACCTAATGTATTTACCCCTAGGTAATTAAAAAACATCATTAATAAATTTACATCCATGAATTACATTAGTAAAAACTCATAAATTCTATCAGCAACTGAGAAAAGCTCAAAAACTGGAAAATATCAGGCAACTGGCAAAAGCACAATGCTTGAAACAAAAGCGCAACGCCAACTTCAAGGTGAGTTTTGGAGGCCTTCTTGAAGTCCAAATTGAGCTCAGGATAGCTCATTGGAAATAATGTCCTGTATAGTTTCAAAATATATGCTTAGTTTCTAAAATTGATCTGATTTGACCCTCCAAAAATTTAATCTCCCAAGACTGGTCAAAAGCGCAGCGCCAGGCTAAAAAAGAGGGCAGAAATATGGTTTTTTAGGTTTTTTTTTTGAATTTTCTGCTGACTAGTTTGTCCAAATTTGCTTAGAAATGTTGCTAACTTGCATGTATTCATCATTCTAAATCCACTGGTGGTCTTGGTTTTACCAATGGAGGTCCCTAGAAAAATATTAGCGCCTAGGCATTGCGCTTCTGACAGTCAAACTGTCTAGTGACTGTCAAGAAATGCACAAAAACTCAAAAATCTTCAAAATTGCCCAAAACTTTGCCAAAATTTGTACAATGGTTGCTGATGATGTAAGTTAAGCATGGAGGGAGGCCTAAACAAGAATTTCAAGTTTGTATCCTTCCTTTTGCTTGGCTACGATTTGCTTATGTTTCTCCTACAATTTCTTGAGTTTGATGCTATAAACCTTGTTTCATGTGATGTACCTGTTTGGAAATTTTATGAGCATCTTGTTGTCCTTGTTTTCCTTGTGGAAGAGTTTATAAAGATGGATTTTAACCCTATCAAGCCATGTCTCTCTGTCATCTTCAACCTCCTTTGCAATCCTCTCCTCAAAAGCGAGTTTTTCATCTTCTATTCTCTGCTGCTATAAAGCCCTCTTAAGACCCCTTGTTTTTGGTATTTTTCTGCTGTTTTGGATTTCATCATGGTCAGGGTCATTAAGTGGCATCATAGATTTACATTTCTTTGTTTTGAGCAGCTCTGGCTCCATGAGAATTTTCTTATCCTTTAGCTTCTTATTCTCCTGCTCAAGAAATGAAATGAAAAATTGAGCTCTATATAAGTTAGTCTGAAGCTCTCTAATTTGGGCATCCTTCTCCTTGAAAATAAAACTAGAGGCCTCATGATCATCCTGTTGATCCAAGTAAACTAGCTCAAATTTTGTCTCTATCTCATGGAGGTCTTCATCCTCATGCCTAACTTCCTCATGAACATCTGCCTCTGTCATCTTTTGCTTTCCCTTCTGTACCTGCTTTGCCGATGAAGAAGGAAAGGTCCCTACCACAATTTTTGGAGAAAACACTTGCCTATGCCCTCTTTGATATGTTCTAGCCAATGTGCCCATTTCATCCCTTTTAGGCTTGCTGACCATAACTCTGCCAGGTGACCCAATCTGACTCTAAAATGGTGATGATGGTGATGAAATGGGTCTAGTAGGATGAGATGATGAAGAAGTAGGTGCTATGGGCTGAGATGGAGGAATAGATGTAGTAGGATGAGATGGGGGAGGCACATCTTCAACATGTTGAGCTTGTGGAGCAGTGAAGATGTCATTGGAAATGAAAGTGTCCCATGAGATATTCAATTGGTTAAGGTGATGGAGGACGATGATCTTTATGAGAGAGTGGTGAAAGAGGCTGTTCATCTGTTGGTCATAATCTCTCTTCTGTACAATGTATGCCATTTTGTCAATGCTCCTGAATAGATAATATGGAATATTGAGAATCTTGACCCTTGTGAAGTGCATGAGAAGTCTAATATGGTAGATATAAAGTCTGGAAAACCTTCCTTCACAAGAGAAGTACTTCATGATGATTTTCATCATTTGGTCATACCTATCAAGGAGGTAATTGAAAGGAAAAACTTTCGTTCCTTCATTTCTATACCTTGGATTGATGTATGGTTCATAATAGTTATCATCCAAGTCTTTGGACTTGAACCACTTCTTACCTACATTTGGAATTCCAGTGGCAACTGTAATAATGGCTGAAGATATGGTGAAAGTAACACCAACAAGGGTCACTTGATTATCCCGAAGATGCGATATGAAAAGTATGCTCAAAACAGGGTGGTGTTGGACTCTTTGTATATTTTCACAAAAATCAAAACATCCGACATGCTTGAAACAAGTGACAGTCATAGGAGAGGCCATTAGTTCTCTGCTGTTGGTCATGGGCTCAAGTCTAAGAATCCTTCCTCCCTTGTGTGGCCTTCTCTCTCCCCTCTCTTCTTTCTCCACACAGTCTCTTTTTTCCTCCTCCATGGTATTTTGGTCTAGAAACCCTAGGGATGAGGAAATGGGACTGGGGAATGGGGTAGGAAAAATTAGGAAGATAGGAGAAGGGGTTAGTAAAATTATAGGGAGGTGGTGGGTGGTTAAAATGTTTCGGGAATTGGGAATGGTAATTTTATTATAGGTTTGATGGTAATGGGTGCCTAGAAAATTGAAGTGCTTTGGACTTAGGGTTTAGAGGAAAAGGGATTTAGGGACAGAGATATAGAAATGTAGGGGTAGGGATGGGTTTAACTGTGATGTGGGAAGGAAATGTGAGGTCTTAGGAGATCAAATTGGGAATAAGGGAATGAGATTAGGGTTTTTAACTAGACAAACTCCAAATTTTGCATGAAAACTCAAACACCATGAAAATTGCTCTTTAAGAATGCAAGGAGGTGGCATTTGTGTCTTACTTACTTGTTAAGAGATGGTGAGAACCTTTGCTGGAGGTTAGAAGCAGTTTGGATGAAGTTTGGAGCTTGCTGAGCAAAAATTCCAGAAACACAACGCCGTTGAGAGAAGTGAAACACCCTCTCTACCAGGAGCGCAACGCACTTAGAAGATGCACAACGCTAGTTACAGAAGCGCAGTGCCTCTTGTCCAGGAGCACAATACCACCAAAAAATTCAATCTTTCGCCCTTCAAACTAGAAATTCAAGCTATGGAAGTGGTAGCTCGATGTTGTGAGAGACAAATGAGAGTGAATTTGATGTTTTGGGCCTTGGGACCCACTTTACCTTATTCGCATTCACCTTTAAACTTTGAAACTTGACCCTTTCACTATGACTTCATTATTTGACAATTGATCATTTGATGGATTGAGACACTTTAAAATCTAACATTTTGATGCTTTGGCATATGGAACTCTGAGTTGAAAACTTGGAAGCCATGAACTTATTACAAATTGAGTGACATAAAATTACATAATAAAAAATAAAAATTACATTTTGAAATAAAAATTACATCTTGAAATGAAAATTAGTCCTTACAAATCATCTTTACATGGTAAAGAGAAGTTTATTTGATCACTTTCTTACTTGCTGGTCTTATGCAATGGAAATGGTGTGTTATTGGACCTTGAAAACCCTAAAACCTAATGGGAACCTTGACTGACTTGAATTCATTATGACATGATTGAATGGATGATGTAATCTCATGAAATAATGAACACTCAGCAAGTGAAAAAGTGAGCCAACAAGTGATGAAATGACATTTATGAAAAGAGTGAACTTTAATGAAATTTTTCACCAAGTGACGAAATTTTTGCATGACCCAGTGGAATGATAATTTACATTTCTGAGTGAGACCCCTAAAATGACATGAAAGAGTTAATTTTGATCACTGGTGGAAGGATGAAAATACTGACACTAACATTACCAATTTTTTCTTCAAGACGTAATTAATCCCACCACATATAAAAACTACTTGTAAAGCCCCATTAAATTAGTAAAGGTAATCCATGCCAGGATACTTGATTTTTAAAGTGGGCTTTTTGCGTAAATTCCCAAACATTAAGACACTAAATAATCATGAGTATCTCATCCTTGGATTTGCAATTTATATTTATTATTGGGGTAGGAGCTGTATTGTATTTGCTCATTGTTGGATAATTATATGTATTTGAAGGATCATAAGTGACCTTCTTACTAGAACCATATTTGGCGTTACACCATTTTCCCCATGCAGACTCAAATGGAATTCCAACTTTATCTTGTTCATAAGTTTTGGGAAAGTCTGGCTCAATATCCATTCTTTCTCTTTTCTTAAAAGGTTCACCTTCTTCTTTGACAATTCTACCATATTTATATGGTATTATAGATTTTAGCAAGGATAAATTTTCTTTTTCCAATTCTACTGCTTTAGAAACTTCTATAATATTCTCTTTCTATCGAATACATTTTTTAAGGCCTAGACTTTTAGAACCAGAAGGATATTTCAATTTAAAAGTTTGTTCTTAAAATTTCTTATAATCTAGAGGAGAAGAAGTTTCAAGAGATTGAGGGAGTGGCTTTTTCAAATATGCTAATGTTGTTATGATGATAGCTAACTTATCATTGATATCTACAATTTCATTCTTCTGTTGCTTATATACATCTCTAAGAGTATCATTCGTATAATGCTAAATGCTCTTTTGAACCAATGACATCTTCAGCAATATCATCTATGTTTTGGGCTATACATTGAGACTGATAATTAGAATAATAATGCAAATTTACTGATTTTGACGAAACTTCTTATAAGGTTTTTCTATGGTGAAGGAATTATCGGTTTGCAACCAAAGCAACATCTTTGAATTTGAGACTATAATTCCCAGGGTCTAACTTTCTCTTTTGAAAAAAATATTCTTTCTTATTTATATTTCTCTCTGGGAAGCATGCTTGGGAATGTCTTAATATCCTTTTTCGATATGATAGTTTGGATGCATTCTAGACAATCAAAATTTTATCCATTATGTCCTTTAGAAGTTGAAATTGGAGATTCAACTATCATATAAGAAAAAGGTTGTTGTACATGGGTTGGCCTTTTGAGGGTTGATATGAAATATTTAGAAGATGAAGAGGGAATTAGTCTATGAGACTAGATATGACTTCTAATATTAGTCTGAACTATCCGGGGAGTAGGAGCGTGCCTTTTTGATTGAGATTGTCTCAATCTAATTAACTCCAATTATGGTTTAGGTGATTGGAGTCGTATTATTGGACCATGGGCAGATTATGTGATTTGTAATATTTCAGGTTCAGGTTCATGAAGATATTTTTGGCTTAATTTCTAATGAATGTGCGACTATTCTTTTAGAAGAGAAAGTTCCGAAAATCTAAGAAGAATAGGATGAATGTTTCCAGGGCCTATCCCCACACCTTCAATTGTAGCCCATTGTAGAAATTTTGGATTAAGTGGAAGGAAGGGTAATTAATACAAAATGTAGACATACTCTAGTATGTAATTAGGAAAATTTTAAGCATGTAGGCATATAAAAGTCACAAAATGAACATATGCTTGTAATAGTTCATTAATACGGGGTTATATGAGAGAAAATTGATATTGAGGAACAATGGATGGCCAAACTGGGCCATTTATGTGAAGGAGCTTCAAAGCCACCAAGTAGAGCCTTTTGAAATTTATTATGTCCGGAGTTGATTACACAAGCAAGACAAGAAAAATTTAAACTAGGATGAACAAGAGGATTTATACCAAAATACATTATGCCAAAATGTACATATTAATAATAGCCATGGGAAAGACCCCATTCAATATATTCTTGTTTTAATAGAGGAAGTTGGTAGACAGGCAGAGAAAGATAGAATGGGATGTTAACATATGTAAAAAGGAAAATACTTGCAACTTTAAACATAAACATAAGCATATCATATATTTTTTCAACAAAAATTGGTGGAAGCTTCTAATTGAGATCAATATGAATAGGAACAATTTGTACTTAAATTTTCCCGTTATTCACTAACAAATAATATTTCGTGTATAGAAATATATTTTTTATATGACTGCCTTATGTTCACTAATATTTTTTCCTCGAAGGACTCCATTTCTTGAATAAAATATCTTCAAGTTGCCCTAACTCTCAGAGAGTTTTCTCTTCGATGGCGCTATGAGGATTGTATTGATCATCTTCAACACCAATTTTGCAATTTGAAATAGCCCAATGTGGTGGATAACTTCGACAATTATATTCCACCTAATGATAGAGATATGGACCCAACTTCATAATGAAGTCCTACAAGCTGTAGCCAACATATTGGTGAGTCTCAAACCAAGTATACTATGACTGTCAAAACTCCTATTGTTTGAGAACATAAACTAGTAGAAGAATGGCTGGTAATACATATAAAAAAAGGAATTTGATATAAATAAAAACAAAATACTTTTCGACTTAGCTTCATCTATGAAAAAATATTTAAATGATCTCAAGAAGCTAAAATCTTAGTGGACAAAATGTCATCTCCAACCAGGCTGATCATCAACTGAAAAATATAGCTGAAAATGATTTGTTTGTGTATACTGGAGAGATTCAACATAATCTATCAAATATTAAAGGATTTGATGACAAATTGATCATTACCATTGACAATAGGCATTAGGGGTATATGTAATATTCTCTAGATGAACATATATATACTTGTGCAATGAATAGTTGTGCTAAATTTAATGCAATCCCATATTATTATTTTCAACCTATGTGATGCCATAATATGCCATTTATTGTTAATCAAGGGTCATTCACCTTCCATCTAAAAGGTTAACCTACCCAACTTGTCTGTAAAAATTATTATATTCTTAGAATGTTTAACAAGCAGCCAACTACCATAGGGGAATCAATTGAAAAATTGGCAAAGATTCACAAATTATCATACATGTAGAATTGCATGGACAGGAGGAATTGAAGGAAGTAGCAAAGATGATTTTTGAAGCAAGGAACGATATTTGGGGGATTTTCCATATAAATAAAATTTCCATGGAAAACCTCAAAAGGCTTATGCAAATTTTCTGTCTCCAAAAGAGCTTCATTTATGTAAAGAAACGATTGGAGATCTTTTAAAAATAAAATATATTTAGCTAAGCATGAGTCCTTGAGAATGTCCAACATTTTATGTGAACAAGAATTTGGAGTAAAAGCAAGGTAAGAAGCGCTTAGTTATCGATTATAAAGCTCTAAATGATGCTCTTCAACCTATCATGTATCCTTTACCCTCAATGGTTTACTTTTTGCTAAAATTGGCCAAAAAAATATCTTTAGTAAGTTTGACGTGAAAAGTGGATTATGGAAAATTGGGATAAATTCTAAAGATTGATTTAAAACAACATTTGTAGTCCCATTTTTCCAATACCAATGGTGGGTAATGCCCTTTAGACTGGAAAATGCTCCTCTTGAATTTCAGAAAAGGATGGAAGACATCTTCAAAGATATTGATTTTTGTGTTTTATATAAAGATGATTTGTTAGTTTGTTCCAAGGATACTAAAGAACATAAAAACTTTCTCTGGATTGTGTATAGTAAAATATATTCACATGGATTGGTAGTCTCAGGACCTAACATTGTCATAGAAAAAACCAAGATAGATTATCTTGGTCTCATCTTAACACAAGGAAGAGTTGAATTGCAGGATTTTGTCTTTAAATATTTGGAAAATTTTCCCGATGAAATCTATGATCGAAAGCAGTGTAAGATATTTCTAGGAAACCTTAATTATATTATGCAATTTATCAAAATCAAGAAAAATATTTCAACTGTTTACTGCAAAGACTAAAGCCAAGGGTAACATGGACAAATGTTATGAAAAACACTGTACAAATCATAAAACAAAAAATACAACATCTCCCCAGTCTTTCTTTACCTAATTCATACTTTCCTTATATTCTTGGGAAAAATGCCTCTAATGAAGTATGGGATTGATTATTTCTCCAGAAGCATTCATAAAGAGAAGAATTATGTATGTATACCTTAGGAAATTTTAAGGACGCTGAAATGAGGTATCCCTCTTCATAAAAAAGAGATTTTGGCAGTCAAGAATGGTATTAAAATATCTAGACTATTCTTGAAACAAGTTCATTTTACTATCAGGACTCATTTGAAACATATGAATGTAATTATTGTAATAAAACAATTGAACAAAGAAATCACATGGTATTAAGATTGATTTTATGGTTATACGGTTATGAAGTTGATATTGAATATAAATCATGCAAAGAAAATTGTGTAGCTTATCTCTTGAATCAAGAAGAGAAAATGTTTGCAACTGTTAAAATGACGAGTCAAGAGGCATAGGTAACAACCAATTCTCCAACTACACCTCTCAATTTTTTTTGGGTTCTAATCTATAATTCTTGTACATATTGTCTGTGTTGGTCATGTCTAGTCCAATCCTTATGGAGTCTTCCTCATCTAGTCTTGCATAAAATCCTTACCTATTGGATAAATATAAGAATACGAGATCCATATTATAGGTCAATTCAATTACTCTGTAGCCATACTCATAATCTATACATCCACTATATATATATATATATATATATTTACCCTTATATTAGATATACATATTAATATACATTGTTTAGATATGTCAAAAAATACAAATGCGTCCAAGTATTTATGTCATGTGGAGAAATTACAAGTCCATATAATCTATGAAACCATTGATTCCATATATTTATAAATAAATTATGACCTTGATATGGGTCAATAATTTATCTTACAAGTCCATTGTTTTTATATCTTCTTCATCAAGACATGGAAGACATATCCAAATCAGAAGAATGGTTCCAATTTCAAATAAATTTCATGGGTTTTGAATTGGAACTAACACATGAAGAGCCTCATGGGTACCATCATTACATGATTAGTAGCTCTTTGTTTGGAGAACTATGTGTACTAGCAAATGAACTAGTTCTTAGTTTGTATTTGTCATCATTCTTCCATGATTTAAACATGTTCACACCCTATTGGATTAATAATCCCAATGATCCTTGTGAATTCCTTCTTACTTCATCATCATCTTTAGAAAGTGAGGATGCATGATGGACCACAACTTTTTTTTTTACAAATACTTTTTTGTACAATAAAATCCTGTAAATATTCAGTTTTGTGGGTGACCTTACACTGCACTTTGTAATTCTGGTTCTATGGGTTGTTGGGAAAAGAAAAATTCCACCGTGTATAAGTAAGAGTCTATATTTGTGGTACAAACAGTTCCCCATATGTCACTATGACCACTGAAGGTACAAGATAATATCAAATAGTTAGTTTGATACCCTGTCTACTATTATTAAAGGTAATAAGTTAGGGATATTGAATAGAATTTAGAGAGGCTTGCACCACCAACTCATAGCTTGTATCAATAGGGATGGATGCTCCTCATTTATATTATCACATCAAAGGAAGAGTATTCTAAAGTTTAAAGTTTAGTATCTTGTGTTTAGTCAGTCTGAAAATCAGATTATTATATGCTCTTTGCTTACCTCGTTTGAGGATTTTATGGACTAAAAGGCATCTGCTAATTATAATTCTTTCTATTCTGAAATAGATATTTTGTTTTCCCACAAAATTTGGAAATATATGTGGGGAATTATGTTTTTTCAGACAACCCATGGATATGACGATACAAATTGGAATGTAATGTCACCCAAGAAATCAAATATTTACAAGATATATCGTACAAACAAGTAATTATAAAATATGTTTTGTGGTATATCATGCTTCCTCACTTTTTGAAGATGATGATGAAGTAAGAAGGAAGTCAGGATGATCATTGATATTATCAATCTAATTGGGTGTGAACATGTTCAAAGCCACTTGAAGAATGTTGAAAAATACATACTAAGAACTAATTCATCTGTTTGTACACATAGTTCTCCAAAGAAAGAGCTATGAATCATGTAAGGAGGATACCCTCAAGGTTATTCATGTGTTAGTTCCAATTCAAAACTAATAAAATATATTTGAAATTAGAACCATGCTTCTGACATTGCTGCTTCTTTCATCTCTTGATGCAGAAGATATACAAACTACAGACCTATAAGTGAAATTATTCACTGACTCATCTCGAGGACAATAATTATACATGAAGATTTGGAACCAAGGGTTGCATAGACTGTATGGACTCGTAATTTCTCCATAGGACATAAATACTTGGACACATTTGTATTTTTTGATATATATAAATAATGTACAATAATATGTATAATGAATATAAGGGTCACAAAAAAATATATCGGGTATATGGATTATGCGTATGGCTATAGAATAATCAAATTGACCTATAATATGGATGTTGTATTCTTATTTTTTTCCAGTAAGTAAGGATTTTATATAAGACTAGATGAGGAAGACTCCATAAGGACTAGACTAGACATGAACAAAAAAAACAATATGTAAAAGAATTACATATTATAACCCAATGAAATTCGAGAGGTGCATGAGGAGGATTGGTTGTTACCCATGCCTCTCGACTCATCATTTTAACATCTTCAAAATTCTGACCTTCTTGAGTCAATATATCAACTACATCGTTTTCTTCTCTTGCTTTACATTCAATATCAAAGTCATAACCATTTAACCATAAAATCCATCTTAATACCCTGTGATTTCCTTGTTCAAGGAGTCATTTATTATAAATCATCCCTTTTATACGTTTCAGATCAATCTTGAAAGTAAAATGAACTAGTTTTAAGAGTATTCTGAATCTTTTAGTACCATTCTTGACTGCCAAAATCTTTATGTGTGAAGAGGGATACCTTGTTTTAATATCCTTAAAATTTCCTGAGGCATAAATACATAATTTTTCTATATTTGATTTTTTCTAGAGTAATACTCCAACCCATCCTTCATTAGAGGAACCTGTCTCAAGAATATAAGGAAAGTATGAATTAGGTAAAGAAATACTAGGGAGATGTTGTATTTTATTCTTTATGATTTGTATAGGATTTTTCATAGCATTTTTCCATGGTACTCTTGGCTTAGTTTTTTCTGCAAACACATGACATATTTTCTTTGATTTTCATAGAAAAATATAATATAATTTAGGGTTCCTAGAAATCTTTGTAGCTGCTTTCGATAATATATTTCGTTAGGGAATTTTGCCGAAGCTTTTAGGATATGTTCTTGCAATTCAAATATACCTTGTGTTAAGATGAGACCAAGATATTCTATCTTGGTTTGTCTTAAGACCATTTTAGGTCATGAAACCACCAAGCCATGTGAACATATTATATTATATACAATCTAGAGATATTTTTTATGTTCTCTAGTGTCCTTGGAACAAACTCACAAATCATATATATATACAATACAAAAATAAAGATATTTGAAGATTTCTTCCATCCCTTTTCAAAATTTAGATGGAGCATTTTTTAGCCCAAAGGCAATTACACACCATTGTTATTGGCCAAACGATACTACACATGATGTTTTAAATCAATCTTTCGAAGTTATCCTGATTAGCTAGTAGCCACTTTTCATGTTAAACTTAATAAAGATATTGTTTTGTATAATTTTAGAAAAAAGTAAATCCTTTGAGGGTAAATGATACATGCTAGGATGAAGAGCATCATTTAGAGATTTATAATTAATAAAGAAGCACTTCTTGCCTCACTTTTTCTTTGAATTCTTGTTCACATAAAATGTTGGACATGCCCAATGACTCATGTTTGGCTCACTAAGTTTTTTTTTTTAAAGCTCTCTAATCTATTCTATACATAATTGAAGCTCTTGTGGAGAAAAAATTTGGAGAAGCCTTTTGAGGTTTTCCATGGAAATTTTCTTTATATGGAAAATACAAAAAATATCAGTCCATGCTCCAAAAAGCATTGGGATGATTAGAAGTGAATTCCCGATGTATCTTATCTACTACTTCCTTCGATTCCTCCAGAGGATGCAATTTTGCATGTTTGATGACTTTGAGAATATTTTCCATTTTTTCAATTGATGGCTCCACTGGATTTGGTTGCTTGTCAAATATTCTAACAACATAATCATTTTTACATACAAATTGGATAGGTTATCCTTGCATATTGTTGGCTTGATGGGGCCTAGACCTAGGTTCAATGTGACTGTGCAGTGCAACAAAACCCACTATTACTGGCCCTTTCAGCAACAACCTCCTTACGCAGATCAAAGTCTCGCCCGAGGCAATATAGGGGGATGCTAGAACTAGGTTTCTGCATCCAGAGGGATAGAGAATCATGTATTTAGAGATTTTCCTTCTTAACAGAGCTTCGCAGGTCAGATATATCAATAATACGAGCGCTATTCAAACTCTTTGACTTCCCTGAGCAACATCTCTATAACTTTATTGGCTGCCTTCTACTCGAATCCTCTCTATGACGTGTGCAGTGATTTCAACTTCTTTTCCATAGTTTGGGAGAGCTGGTTGGCCTTCGCTTCCCATGGTTTCATTTTATATGTAAGTAGCTACTCCTTCCTACGCAACTCATCAACCTTCTCCTATAATAATTTACCCTCTTGGAGATGGGTAAGCCGCTGCATTGGTGCTAAGGTCTTTGCAGTGACCTTAATCTGATCCATTTGTTTGAAATTTTCGTGCACTTCGGCCTCTATATTTTACACCTGAGGGTCCTCCTGCAGTGAGGCCCATACATCGATAGCTTCCCTAAAGACATTCACACACTCCTGTATGCAGAATTCAACCTGTTTGTGGCAGCTTTCAGCTTTTCTGCGCACTGCTCTCGGATATCTGGCGGAGTGGCTGTCATTGTGGTGTCTAAACGTGGCTGAATTGTGTGGTTGAGCCCTGCCTTGATCAATGCTTCTATCAATGTTGCGAAACTATAATCCTACATGCAATATCTTGCTCGGCACTCTTGTGGACAATATCTCTCACTTTTAACACTTAACGTGCAAAGTGTTCGAATGGGGGAGCAGGATCCTTCCTTTATAACGAATTTCGAATTCAAATCGTATCATCGCCTTTAGATAATCCTCATAAATTCCTATTTGGTAGCAAATCTGCCCAGATATGAACAATAATTGCATCGCTCTGGCTCCTTTTAACAACCAAGTCACTGTCCAATCAACTTTTATTGTTCCAATGATCACATTTTGGATGAACGCTTCGAGAATCATCCCCTCAGAAAAGTCCTTCCTTCCTTGGCACAGTAACCTCTAGTCGCGCCTACATTTAGTCTGCTGCGTAGTACTGCGACTGCGATGAAGCCAACTTGCAATAGAATCATTCTGTGTGTGATCACCTCGACAGCCACAAATCTCCTCCCCCAACACAAACGTGTTGGACAGGTCTATCCAAGTATATTGTTTATAACATTCTTATGTTTTTTCCAACTACGCATCCCATTCACGCTGTACCAGAGTCCTCGAATCCTTAGTAATACAAAATAATCTCGCCTTAACTCCTTGAAGAGCCTCATTAATGCACTCCCAAACGTAAGAAAAGCTATAAGTTAACAATAACCATTCTATCATTTCATCCCAATCCGTAGTGCCATGGCGCAATTCTGTTTCAAGATACCATTGTTGAGGTATCGTCTCCAAGGAATGAAATAACATGTGCACCCATTCCGGTTGAGGTTCGGTCTGCCAAGTTGTAGTCCAGTGAGGCAAATGCTCATGAGGGTCCTTCTAACCATCATACTTCTCCGCGATATTCGTATCCACATGAACAAACTTCAACCTTATCAACTTGAAAAAATCCATCCATCCTCCTAAAATTTCTCTCTGCGCGCCCCACCATCGGGCTGGACTAGACCTTAACACAAAGTCCAAAGCTTCGTACCTCTGTTCTTCCACCACCTTGTTCTCGAATTCTTCCACAAAAAAGACAACATACCTTGTTCCATCATAAAAAAGGCAAGTCACGTACTTCTGATTGGAAACAACGCAGAGATTTGGTAACCTTATTACAATGCTTAGTGGTTACTTCATACAACTGATTCTGCAAGTGCTACAACTCCTCATTAAAATATGAAACACACGAACTGTCACACTCCCAACATATTCTTCCATCCACGGTAGGATTGATTCAGTATTCATCCTGTGCAGTAATCTTATAGATCTGATTGATCTCAGCATCCCCATACTCATGTTGAACGTGTTCTATATAGTGTGCACCTTCAGAAGGATCTAATTTCATAAAAAATCGGGTACCATTATTTTCAAAAATCATCTGCCTCTTCTTCAGGTTGATTATAACATCCATGTCATAAGCCCAATCAAATGGCAACAGTTCAGGATAAGGATTACTATCATCAACGATCTCGATGACTTCAAAATCGACCAATAATCCTGCTCCATCAATATCTACATTAATCCCTTGCAATCGCCCCATAGGAATTCTCTTCTGATGATTTGCCATCCTCAGCTGAATTGGTGACCATTTCAGCTTAGGCCTTCCCATCTGCTCACATGTATGTTTTGGAAGAACATTGGAATTTGATCCTAGATCCAAATTACTTGATCCATCTCATAATCTCCGATCTGCGCAATCAACCACATCTCCCGACCAATTATTTTGTTGTTCTTGTACACCTTATTTACTACGCACTATTTTAGTTGTAGCTTTTCCTTGCCAGCGTAGTTATCTATCAGTTACTTCAACCCTTCTGGTCCCTTAGTAATTTCATACATGTTTGTAAGAAGGATGCTAATATAGAATGATCAACTTCCTTTACTTCGACATTCTCCTCAATATTGTTCTTCAATCGAAAAAAATTTCTCTGTGCAGTAAGTCTTGAAGCTTTAGGAGTTATAAATGTCTTTCTTGCTTCCATGAATGTCTCTTTCTCACGCTGTACATAAAATCCAACATTCTTATCTTCTTCTTTCCTTAACCAGGTCTCCGTCACAATATTTTTTCCTTTTGCATGATCTCCTCCAGTACTCACACCACTGCGCGTTACTATTTTAACACTTGGATATGCCTGGTGCAGTTCAACCCTCATCATTTGTCTATTCTGAGCCGGCTGCTAGTTGCAATTATCTTGCATTTTATCTAACAAAATGGGACAATCTTTGATTTCATGACCAAATGATTAACAATACTTACATGAAGCTGCTGTAGGATTCTGATAAATCCCTCGCAAAATGTCCTTGCTATCCACATTTGTAACATATGATCTGTCCTAAGCCCCACGGGGGTAGGCGAGTTGGTAATCAGAATGCGGTGAAGTTCGTTTGTAAGGCGAGCCCGACAGGAGGTCACGAGTTCAAATCCCCCGGACTAAAGCGGAGCTGTGGAGAGGGGCGGGCACATGCTCCCAGTGGGTATAGTGGTAGCGGTCAGAATCGACCCCGTGTAACACGAGTCACGAGGCTGCCCCAGTTGCCGATCACACTGTTAAAAAAAAAAAAAAAAAAAAAAAAAAAAAACATATGATCTGTCCTTGTTCACAACCAACGCCTCCTCCTCGGCCTATGAAACCTCCTTGCGAAGTTGGCGAACCCAAAGCTTCGCACCCTTCTACCTGCATTTGATATGCACTAGGGTTGTTCTGCATCATCATATCATAGCTCTTACAATGTTGCTCATCATGCCCCACCAAATTGTAGAAATTGCATAACAATTGCTTCGGAAATTTCACAAACTTTTGCAGTAGGTGACAATAATCTATAGAATGTTGGCTTGAAAATTCGCATAAGCTACACCATACGTGGGGCCATACACTTGGTCCAACATTGATCCAGGCTTCAATGGACTTGGCATCCCAGTGCCCAAATAGTCTCTATAAACAAGGCATTGCTCTTTATAGCGACCCTCTGCTTTGCACTTGATACACTAAACTTTCGACCTTAAATCGGATCGAACCTCCTTTCCCTTCTTTAGATCCTGGAGCTCCATATGCAAGCTCTCCAACAGAGTTTGAATCTGTTGCACTCCTATGCTTGTATCAACTACTCACAAAGCCTCCAACTTCATCACTATCTCCAAAGATTCAACTTGAGTTGCAATCTTCTGTTGGGGCAATGGAAATATGAGATGAGGCAAAAATGCAACAATGAACCATTCTCTATACTTCTCATCCGATATCTTGAAACTAATTTGTCTCAATAGCGTCTTAAACCTCTGATCTACCTCCCATATGGTCTCAGTAGACAACTGCTTAATTTCCTTAATCTCTGTGATACATTGGGACTACAAATTTGGTTTCTTAAATTCAACGTTCAACACGGTCTTTGTCCGAGCCAAAGAAGAATTTTCATTCGTCGTAACATATTTCATGTAACAGGACAATGCTCTATCTTGCAGCGCGGTAATGAACTGCACTTTCATCATATTTTCATCTATAATATTCTGTGAACTCCATATCGCTTCTGCAACAAACCATAACTGTTCAGGATCATCTGATCCCTTGAAAAAACACATCTTTGGGGGTTAGGGGAGCGGGGGGGGGGGGGGGGGGGGGGGGGTGAGGTGGAGGAACATAATGGGATGGGGCGACGATGGGGGTGGAAGGGTGGGGAATCTCCACAATGCTTTCCTAACTTTCAGATCTCAAACTTCTTAGTGTAACGAGTTGCTTTCTCTTTCTTTAGATCCAAACAACAAACGATATTCAGTTTCAATGTAAGTACCCCAATATGTTCCAAATATTTTACTACTCTGGGTAGCACCAAGTTCTCTTGATTCAAACATCAATCTAAGTGCATCCATAATATACCCTTTTCACACAATAACATTTTAATCC
The DNA here is from genome assembly GCA_034641835.2 of Pinus albicaulis. Taxonomy (NCBI): domain Eukaryota; kingdom Viridiplantae; phylum Streptophyta; class Pinopsida; order Pinales; family Pinaceae; genus Pinus; species Pinus albicaulis. Next base: position 169,759,372 of record CM076577.1, on the reverse strand, counting down.
AGAACTTCAGTGAATTCAGGTACTTACCTCTAGGGCCTTTGAAGAACTTGCACTCTACTTCGCTATAAGACAAAGAATTATTGATCGCAAACTCAGTGATAAACCATCCAAGGATACTTTTTATCCAATAATCAACAATCATCGTGATCTCATTATCAGTATTTTTCAGCTTCTCAATCAGATCTTGGGTCCACACAGTTACCTATTATTGAATCGACCCGTCTATGAAACTAGTATTGATATCCACTCATACAAATCACTAGAAAACGACACCAAAAATATATCATACTGATCTGTATAGATATACTTCTGTAACTAATGTTCAGTAGAGATGCGCGGGTTTTTGTTTTCTTGCACAACAAACTCACGTTCTTTTAGACTTACCCAATCTTCAATCTCTTGCTTAGACGGATTCCACATCCAACTATCCCTCAAGCAGATCATGGTCCTGACAATGAAACCATTTGTTGGCTTGATGGGGCCTAGACCTAGGTTTAATGTGACTACGCAGTCTAAAAAAACCCACTATTACCGGCCCTTTTGGAAACAACCTGCTTGCGCAGATCAAAGTCTCACCTGAGGCAATATAGGGGGATGCTAGAACTAGGTTTTTGCATCCAAAGCGATAGAGGATCATGGCTTTAGGGATTTTCATTATTACCAGAGCTTCGCAAGTCATATCTATCAATAATATGAGAGCTGTTCAACACATATGTTGAACTTAATAGCAGACTGTGCGACATTACTTATTCATACATTAAACGAAGTAAACAACCGTAAACAAGACTGCACTAGTCAATTACATATCAAAACCCTTATTCAGTAAAAACATTCATAAACAGTAAGTAAAAAGAAAACACATTAGTATAACTCATATCTATCCAACAATTCTTTCATTAATAGCCAGATCCTTCTCATACATTCAGTTCCACCCTGCACACACAGCTTCAGGGCCATGCGCATACAGTTGCAAGAGCTTGTGCATACAATTGCAGACTTCCTAAGGTCTCCGCGCACACAACTACAAGATCCTTTTATCTAACCCAAAACATAAACTCTTACTTACAACAATTATACATCCATATGCATCTCATTAGATCTATCGTTTAAGCTTCTTTCGTACCTATGGCTTCTATCTAGACTCCTTATATAGGTTTGGCATTTACAATACCATGGTCCAAAACCATGGGCAGAGTTCAACGTTCAAAAAATAATCCCGTCCCATTACATAATAAGGGGTTTTGACCCACCCCAAAGTCCCTATGTCTAAAAATAGACTCTGCTCTTCAATCTGTGGAGTCTTTCTCTACTGCTTACTTCGCGGGGATCCCATCTCCAACACAAATTGAAGGTGAATGAATCTTGATTAAGAATAAATGGTATATGGGATCAGAAGAAATATTTCCCTAATACAATAACATAGCCAAGGTCAAAAAAATAAACATTAACAAGTCTTGTTAATTATCCATTTAACTAGATTCAAAATCTTGGGGAAAAACCTTTAATTGGCATAACTACTTTATTTATCTCAAAATGAACTTGTGTAGGCTACCAATAATATGCCGGGACTGAAATGAATTTGGCACAAATATTCATTACACCAGTATCTATCTGTGTATCCATAGAATATTTCTTATACCCCTTAAGATTAATGTCGATGGTAATGATCAATATGTCATCAAATACTTTGATACTTAACAGATTATGTTGAATCTCTTCAATGAAAAAAAATGAATCAATTTCAACTATATCTACCGTTGATGATGAACTTGGTTGGATATGGATTTTTCCCATTGATATTTTAGCTTCTTGAGATCATTTAGATCATTTTTAATAAATTAAATTAAATCTTTAATAGTCTTATGTTTTTCTTTCATATCAAATTCCTTTTGTTGTATTTTCATTTATAGCCATTCTTCTACTAGCTTCCATTCATTTTAAACAATAGGAGTTGTGACAATTAATGTATACCCTAATTGAGACTCACCAATACGTTGGCTAGATCTTGTAGGACTTGATGAGGAATCTATGTCCCTATCTATGTCACTAGGTGGAATATAATTTTCAAAGTTATCCATGACACTGGGTTGTTGCAGACTACAGAGTTGGCATTGAAGACGATCAATATGATCCACGTAGAGTCATCAAATATCAAACTCTCCGAGAGTTAGGGACACTTGAAGATTTTGTATTTGAGAAATGGAGTCCTTCAGGGTAGAAATATTAGTGAACATATGGCAGTCAGAAAAGAAATATAGTTTTGTACATGAACTAGTATCTGTAAGTGTAGAGAAAGAAAATTTACGTACAAATTGTTCCTTATCAGAATCAAAACCAGATGAGGGAGAAGAATATGTAACAAAGAGATATTCACCTTCAGAACTATAATGGGAGACATTATCCCATTATGTAGGTTCATATGCATTGGTAAACAAGTCTACCAATTTTTGTTGATGTTTGCTTAAATTTTTTTTGAGGACAAGTGTTAGCCTAATGACCTTTATTTTTATAGATATAACATACACAATATTTGGAAGGAGTTTTCCTCATTTTAAATAATGCATTTTTATTTTATGGGTGTTTAGATATTTTCTTGATCTCTTGAAGGAATTTTTTTTCTTGGAATATTTAAAATATTTACAAGAATAATTTTTACCTATACATTTGGAAAATGGATTTTTATTTTTACATTTTTTATTGTATCCATAATGACATGTTTATGCATACTCGTCTCAAATTTCTAGATTAAACCCAAGCTTATTTTTGATATTATTTTGAAATTTTCTTCATAAAATTCTTTCTAGAGGGAAAGAACTATCTCATCTTGTAATCCTACAAGAGATAAGTCTTCTATACCATTTTTTGTCTTTCCATGTTTTCTCTAATAAGATTTGGGATTCGTCCTTGCATTTTAGCAAGATAGTGACATAAATAAGAAGCAATGTTGGGATCAAGAGTTTTATATAACAATGTTTTCATTGTATAAAAAAACTCATAAAATTGATTTATGTTCCATAACTGATGGTTGATGAATAATTCTGCATAATGATTAGTTAGAGGAGGTGGATAACCATAGAATTATTTGATTACGGCATTAGAAATCTCTTCAGCTGGATTCCAAGACTCCATAATGCCAATTTTATCTTCATGAAGGAATCGATTCCACCACATACAAACATTACCCAAAAAACCCCATGAAATTCTTAAAGATAATGCATGCTAGGATACTCGATTTTTAAAGTGGGCTTTTCGCGTCAATGCTTGAGCATTAAGAAGCTAAATAATAATGAGTATCTCATCCTTGAATCTGCATCTTAGATTTATTATTGGGGAAGGATTTGTATTATATTTTCTCCATGCTGGATAATTATATGTATTTGAATGATCTTATGGGACCTTCTTACTGGAACCATATTTGGAATTACATCATTTTTTCCATGCAGAATAAAATGGAATTCTAGCATTATCTTGTTTATAAGTTTTGGGAAAATATGGCTCAACATCCATTCTTTCATTTTTTGTATAAGGTTCACATTCTTCTTTGATAACTTCATCCATATTATATGGAGTATTCTAGACATGAAACACATATCCAAGTCAGAAGCATGGTTCCAATTTCAAATAAATTTCATGGGTTCATAATTGGAATTAACACATTTAGAACCTCAAGGTTACCCTCATTACAATAATCATATCTCTTTCTTTGGAGGACTATGTGTACCAATGGATGAATTGGTTACTATTATGTATTTGTCAACATTATTTCATGCTTTCAACATGTTCACACTCTATTGGATTAATAATCTCAACGATTCTTGTGACTTCCTTCTTACATAATAATCATCTTTAGAAATTGAGAAAGTATGATGTAACACCTTATATATTTTACAAAAACTTGTTTGTACAATAAAATCTTGTAAATATTTGGTTATGTGTGTGACCTTACACTCCACTTTGTATTGTTAGTTCTGTGGGTTGTCCAAAAAATAAAATTCCATTGTGTATAAGTCAGAGTCTATCATTATGGTACAAATAAGTCCCCATATTTCACTATGACCACTTAAGGGAAAAGATAATATTATATAGTCCGTTTGATACCATGTTTTTTGTTATTAAAGATAATAAGTTAGGAATCATGAATATAATTTTGGGAGGTTTCCACCATTGCCTCAAAACTTGTACGAATAGGGATGAATGCTCCTCATTTAGATCATCACATCAGAGGAAGAAGGCCCTAAAGTCTAAATTTTAGTATCTTGTGTTTAGTTCGTATGAAAATCATATTGTTCTATCCTCTCTTATCGCCTTGTTTGAGGATATTGCAAACCAAAAGACATCTAATAATTTTAATCCTTCCTATTCTAAAATAAAGATTCTGTATTCCCATAAAATTTGAATATATATATGTGTGTGTGTGTGTGTGTGTGTGTGTGTGTGTGTGTGTGTAGATGACATCCTGTGGAGAAGTGGTATCAAAGCTTGTATGCTTTTAAGCATTCTATTCATTCATTTTTGTATTATAAGTAAGCGAGTGATATACTTTATCTATTCAACAAATCAAACATGTTATCTTGGAAGTAAATGTGAAGTTTTATTTATTTTATTAGGTTGTTTCCAGGGAGATTGAAGACGTGTAAATCCAAAGAGAGGTGTGTTGGTATAAGTCTCACCATAAGCAAATGCATTGTTTCTTTCTTGCTTCTATAAGATAACTTAAATACTTGTGTAAAAAAGAGTAAAGGAATTCAGTATTTGAAAATGAAAACAAATAATTCTGGATCATCATTTGAATTCTATGAGTATTCCTAGACTAAAAGGGCTCAAAAATCATGGTTTCCAAAAATAATTAATAAATTTTCCAAGGATAAGTTATATGATACTTACATAGCTACCCAAGAATACCAGTTTGACCCAATTGGAAGATTCCACCAATTATTATTGAAAAAATATATGATATTCCTAGGTTTCAGTTTAAAGTTGTAATTATTTTATGTTTTACATTTGTTAATATGCTAATATATGTTTCTTAGCCTATTTACTAAGTTCCTCTATTAAAATGAGAATATATTGAATGGGGTCTTTCCCATGGATATAACTATGTTCATATTGGCTTAATCTAGTTTGGTATAAATACTCTTGTTCATCCCATTATAAATGTTTCTTCTCTTGCCCGTGTAATCGATTCACAACTTAAGAAATTCCAAGATTATATTCTTGGTGGCTTTGAAGCTCCTTTACATAGTGGCCCTGTTTGGTCATCCATTATTCCTCATTATAAATTTTCTCTCACGAAACCTCCATATTAATGAACTGTTACAAGCATATATTCAATTTTTTATATTTGATATGAATACACACATATATTTCCCAATTACATACTAAAGTATGTTTGTGTTTTTTCTCAACTACCCTCCCTTATGTTACTCAAAAAATGCTAAAACATGCTAGAAATGAAGGCGTGGTGATAGGCCCCGGAAATGTTCTTCCTATTCTTCTTGAATTTTCAAAAATTAATCTTTTACAATAATGTTTGCATATTTATCACATAAGCCAAAAATATATTCTTGAACCTAAACATAAAAGATTACGATTCATATAATCCTTCCATGGTCCAATAATATGACACTGCTAAACTAAACCACGTATGGAGTTAATCATATTAAGTTGATATCAATTAAAAATACATTCTCCTACTCGCCAAATAGTTTATGATGATATTATAAGTCATATCCAGTCTCATAGACTGATTCCCTCTTCATATTATAAATATTACTTATCATCCCTCAAAATTCCTGCTCATGTACAACAACCTTATTATTATATGATAGTTGAATAGTTAGTTTCTACTTTCGAAGGACATAATGCACAACATTCTGATTGCCCAAAATGCATCCAACTATCAACTAAAAAAGGTTATTGCGATGTTCACAAGTATTATTCCCAAAGAGAGAGACAAAGAAAAAATAATATTTTTGTAGAAAATCCACGTATATTCAAACTAATATTTGTAATATGCTAAAATAAAATACTTGAATCACTCTAAAAATTGCGAAAACCAATTACAATCACAAAATCACATGAACAAGAAAGAGAAATAATTTCAATTGCGCAACACAAGGATTTATCTGTGGAAAGCCTCAACTAAAATCCCACTATCTGTATATTTCATAAGTCAAAGAATATGAGAAAAATATAACGCTTCTCTCAGGCTTGAGAGCTCTCTGGACTATCTTTGTCTGTCTCATTGATTCCTAGGAAAGATTGGTTCAAAACTTAACCAATTTCTTGGCCTCAGGATTCCCTATTTCCTTGCGCAGTTTCTTGGGTAATTAGGCCCATATTAACAAGGAAATTCCCCAATAATTATTGTGCAATACATCAACGCTCTTCCTCTGACTCCATGCACCACCTTTACAATTTTATGATTATACAACTGATAGTACACTTCCCTTTAACTCCAATATCAACTGGGTATTCCTCAAAACTAACATGCATGAGTTATTTATGAGTGAATTATCAATTATATGATTGATCAATGCATGTGAATTAAATCTAATTTAACTCACTTGACCTCTCACTATTTCCTCCATCAGTTAGAACTAGTTAAACTGATTTTAACTCAAATAAATTAATTTAATTAATTACAACTCAAAATAAACTCAACCAGGGATCCTAGAAAGTAGGAGGCACTCTACATGCCTCTAGTTTTACCCTCAAATCGAATTAACTGAACTAACTAAGTCTTCCTGACTTATTTAACTAGTACAAGCTGTCATGTGATGTAGAATTACAATTTACTTCTAATTTAATTAAGGGAAAATTAAATTAGAATCCTCTTCTTGTTGCCATTTTCAATGCTCCCTCTCAACAAGAAATGAATTGTCTACTACCCCGATCCTACCTTTGTGGGAATCAAATTCTCATCTTGACAATGCCTTCACCAATATGTCTACATCTCGTTCCTCTATAATAATGTACTATAATGACATAATCCTCCTCTTCACACAATATCTGAGTTAGTGATACCAAATATGTATATTTTTGGACCTATCATGAAAAACTGGATTAACCGAGAGTTTGATGCAACTCTAGTTATCATAATAAATCACTGTTGGATCCATATGTTGATCAAAAAACCCAATAAGGATATTCCTCATCCAAATAGCCTTACAAGATGCCTGACTAGTAGCCATGTACTCTTCTTCTACTGAACTCAGTGCAATCGATCTCTGCTTCCTGCTGTACTAGGAAATTGTTGCTAACCCAATTCTGAAGATGACCCAGGATGTGCTCTTCATTTTGGATGGAATCCCTGCCCAATCTGAATCTATGAAGCCTTGAAGCTTCACTCCCTCTCTCCGACTATACCATAGACCAAACTGAGTGGTGCCTCTAAGGTATCTCAACACATGTTTGGATGCCTTCCAATATAGCTTGGTAGGCTTAATCATAGCTTGACTAAGGTAGTTAACCACATAACACATGTCTAGTCGTGTGTTCACCAAGTACATGAGTGAACCCACAAGATACTTGTAGATGGTAGCTTCTACCACTTCACCTGAAGTAGCATCTTCCTTCCTCCAATTCCCTGCTAGAGGAGTCTCCATGGGTTTACTGCTCTCGATGTGAAAATTCTTCAAAATCTCGTTGGTATACTTTCCCTGAGATACAAACAGTTCCCCATCTCTTTTCCAAATTTCCAAAATAAGGAAATAATGCAAGAGACCCATATCCTTCATCTCACATTTTCTTGCAAGATCCTATTTTCAAGATTTGATCAACTGTTCGTCAACTGTTAGAATCAAATAATCAAAATATAATACTATAATCAATAATATACCTTCAACCACAATATAGTAAAGGTTCACATCTGCTTCACTTTTGGTCAAGCCCAAACTAGTGAAGTAGCCTTTGATCATGGTGTACCAATTAGCACGAGGTGCTTGTTTCAGTCCATACAATGCTCGGTTGAGTCTGCACACATGAAACTATCTGTCGAAGGTCTCAAATCCTTCCAACTACTCAATGGAAACCTCTTCCTCAATCACTCCTTTGAGGAAGGCTGTGTTTACATCCACCTGATGTATCTTCCATCCAATATGCGCTAAAATTGCAAGGATAGATCTGATTGACGAGTATTTTGAAACTAGAGAAAAGGTATCCTCGTAATCAATTCTCTCCACCTGAGAGAACCCTTTGGCCATAAATATTTCCTTGTGTTTCTCAACACTCCCATCTGTTTCCTGCTTCACCTTGTAGATCCACGTGGATCGTCCAACTGAATTTACCTCTGGTCTTAGTACAAACTACCATGCACTATTTTTGATGATGGAGTCATACTCCTCTACCATGGCATCAACCCATACTGGTTGCTGCAATTATTCCTCAAATGAGTATGTATTAGTCTCTACACTCTCACTCATAAGAGCCATGTAGGTAGTGTATCGCTCTGGGGACCTACTCTACATGCGTTGTGATGTGGGTGATCCCACATTCTCTCTAGCATCAAGCATTAACCTGTCATCCTCTTTGGTGCACTTCCTTCCGTCTCTGGATGTCTCTGCATGAGTGTGTGCTTCCACAATCTATTCCTCTGCTTGTGGATGCTCCACATATTTTGGTTATTCTTTTGGAGCGAAGAGCTCCTCAACTCCATGCAACTAAAGCTCCCTCTCAAGGGAAATTCACATGACCTTCTCTTCATCAAATTTCACATCTCTCCTGACCACTGTCATCCTGTGAGATGGCATGTACACCCAATAGTTGTGAGGTGTATCTGTGTACCCCAAAAATATTCCCAACTCAACTGTTGGTTCTAGATTTTTCCTGGCATCTTTGCTTACATGAAAATAAACTAATGAACCAAAAATTTTAAAGTGCGCCACATCTGGTTTCTTAATTTAAAGAGCTTCCTCTGGGGTGCTCATCCCGAGAATCCGATGAGAACTTATGTTATGCACAAATATTGTTGTGTTTCATGCTTCAACCCATAAGTGCAACGGTAGGACCTGATCACGCAACATCGCTTGTGTTACTCCCACAATAGTTCTATTTTTCCTTTCTGCAACCCCATTCCACTATGGGTTATGAGGTGCTATCAATTCCTGTCGAATGCCTTTTGAAGCACATAAGTTATTGAATTCATTTGACACATATTCTCCACAATTTTAGCTCCTAAGATCCTTCACCTTCTTCCCTGTATCTTTCTCGGCAAGTGATTGGAACTCACAAATTTTGAGAACGTCCAATATTTCTTCCACATGAAGAATATCCAGCACTTCTGTGAAAAATAATCTACAAAAATCACACAATACCTGTATTTTTCTGTGGAGGATATCGAGAACGGTCCACACACATCTCAATGAACTCTTTCAAGGACCACCTTCACTCGACTATCCTTATCATGAAAGGTGGATTTTGTGTAGTTACCCAATATGAACGCTTTGCATGTATCTCGCTACTCAAGTGCACCCTTGGGAAGTCTTGTATAAATCTGTTGCATGATCTTCAAAGTGCCATGGCGTAGATGGCCCAATCTTCTATGCCATAACTTACCGATGTCTCAACTCTACACCTTATCTGCTTTTGTGCTCATGGCAACACAATATTGTACATCCAATTTGTAGAGGTTCCTTACTCAAACCCCAATATTCTTCACCTGTCCCGTGGCTTTGTGAGGAAGGAACAATTTTCCTTTTCTAAATATCACATCATAGCTAGTATATTCTAACATAGTAACTGAAACTAAATTATTCTTTAAACCAGGAACATACATGACATCTTTTAATGTGATAGGAGTACCAGACTCCCTATGAAAGGTAACAATACCTATGCTAGTCACGCTATACCTCCCTTCATATCCCATCTCGAAGTGCATCTGGAGATCCTTCTCCTCCAAGTTGTTGAATAATTATTTGTTTCCGGTCATATGGAATGAAGCTCCACTATCCAAGTACCACATAGAACCCATCACCAATGACACCATGCATGCGTGGAGAGCGAAATCCAACTCGAATTGTGAAGCAAGATATTCACCTGCCACTCCTCCTGATTGCTTCTTGCCGACCTTCTTGTGCTGACACTTTGTGGCATAGTATCCTAGCTTATGACAGTGAAAACATTTAATCTTTGAAAAGCACTATTCTATCATTACTAACCACAATATGGTTTGAAATGGGATGCCTTCCCTTTCCATTTATTTTCCTTTCCATCCAAGGCACAATTCTCCTAATCATCAGTCTTTGATGAAGATCCATCTTTGGTATTTCACTGAATCTGTTCTTGTATAAAGTCATACCATAATCGCTCCCACTTTGGTAGATTATCCCTCCCATTCATCGAATCCTAGTAGCTGTGTCATCTCTTGGGAAGGCCTAGAAGTGCTAGGATCACCAGATAATCCTAGAAAACTGTAACACCAACACTTCCAATCTCATCTCGACACTGAGTGAACTTGGTCAAGTATTTTGGTATTGTGTCACCCTTCGCCATCTTGATTTTTATGAGTTTTTCCTTCAACACCAAATTCTTGTGGTCACTAATGTTCTGAAACAAATCTTTTAAGGCCTTCCACATAGCATATGAATTTTCCTTTCCATGGAGGTTCGAGATAATATGATCTCTAACTCATTCCAATAGAATCCTTATTGCTTTTACTACGTTATTATTCCATACATCCATGTTTTTAGAATTTGTTGTTGCAGGCCTGGGAATATCACTGTCTATGAACTCATTCAATCTGTTGTCTTCCAACAATACTTCCATCCTATCCTTTCAAGCTATGTAATTCAAACTACCCTCAAGGACATATTCAAGTCTCAATTCACATAAAGACATCATGATCCTGTTGCTGGTCCTGAAGAGTAGAGTTGCAAATTCGATTCACCTGCTAAAAAAAAACTCGTATTATTCTCTTCTATGGTGATTCCTACTCTGATACCATGTAGAAAATCCACATAGATTCAAACTAATATTTGTAATAGGCTAAAAAAATACTTGAGTCTACTTTACAAATTGCAGAACCAATTACGATCACAAAATCACATGAACACGAAAGAGAAATAATTTCAATCGCACAAAACAAAGATTTATCTGGGGAAATCCTCAGCTAAAAACATTGTTATATGTATATTTCATAAGTCAAAAAATATGAGAAGAATACGATGATTATCTCAGGCTTGAGAGCTCTCTGCATTATCTCTATCTGTCTCACTGATTCCTATGCAAGCTTGGTTCAATACTTAACCAATTTCTTGGCCTCAGGATTCCCTATTTCCTTGCACAATTTCTTGGGTAATTATTCCCCTATTAACAAGGAAATTCCCCAATAATTATTGTGCAATACATCAAGGCTCTTCCTCTGACTCCATGCACCACCTGTACAATTTTCTCATTATACAACTGATAGTACACTTCCCTTTAACTCCAATCTCAACTAGGTCTTCCTCAGAACTTACATGCATGAGTTATTTATGAATGAATTATCAGTTATCTGATTTGTCACTGAATGTGAATTAAATCTGATTTAATTCACTTGACCTCTCACTAGTTCCTCCATTAGTTAGAACTAGTTAAACCGATTTTAACTCAAATACATTAAGTTAATTAATTACAACTCAAAATAAACTCAACTAGGGCTCCTAAAAAGTATAAGATACTCTTCATGCCTCTAGTTTTCCCCTCAACTCAAATTAATTGACTAACTCAATCTTACTGACTTAGTTAACTTGTACAAGCTGTCATGTGATGTGGAATTAAAATTTACTTCTAATTTAATTAAGGGAAAATTAAATTAGAGGCCTCTTCTTGTTTCCATTTTCAACATTTTTTTCAAGAAAGAAAGTCAAGCCCTTGGATTTATTGGTCGAAATTCAAAGATGGTGCTTTGGTTGTAGACTCAAAATTCCTTCATTATATAAATCCTTTAGAAGAAGATCCATCATAACTAGTAAAGATGTATAATTATTCTAACAAATCATAGATGATATTTCTTAAGATGTGAATGGTACAAAAGAGCTTTTAACATCATGGCATTCGACGATTGATACTCTTGGGGATGTATATAAGAAGTAGAAGGATGAAATTGTAGATAAAAACGGTAAGATAGCTACCATCATGACATCATTAGTAGATTTGAAAAAAGCATTTCATCAATCTCTTGAAACTTCTTTTCCTCTATATTACAAGGAATTTTAGGAATAGACTTTTAAATTGAAATATCCATCTAGTTCTAAAAGTATGGTCCTTAAGAAATTTAGTTGATAACAAGAGAATCTTACACAAGTATCTGAGGAAGTATAATTGGCAAAAGGAAAGTTATTTTTTCTCAAATCTAGAATACCCCATATAAATATGGTAGAAGTTGTCAAAGAATAAGGTGAACCTTCTAAGAAAAGAGAAAGAATGGACAATGAGCCAAATTTTCCCAGAAATTATGAACAAGATAAAGTTGGAATTCCATTTGAGTTTGCATGGGAAAAATGGTGTAATTACAAATACAATTATAGTATGAAGGTCCCTTATGATCCTTCAAATACAGATAATTATCCGACATGCGAAAAAAGGGAATGCATAAGCTTTATTTCAGAATAGGAAGGATTACAATTATCAGTTGTATTTTGGTATGCAAGACCCTCAAACAAGGAAAGAAAAGAGTGTACAACATTCTAATTTTCATACTTTCTAAACAAAAGATAATACAATTTAGAATTTAGGATCCTCTTCCTTTAATGTGATAATCTAAATGAGGAGAATTAATCCCTATTCATACAAGTTCTGAGGCGGTGGTGGAAGTCTCGCAAAATTATGTTCAGGATTCCTAACTTATTACCCTCAATAATAGGGGATAGGGTATCAAACGAACTATCTTATATTATATTTTCCCATAAGTGATCATAGTGACATATGGGGACCTATCTGTACCATAAAGGTAGACTATAACTTATAAACATGGATTTTTTTTCTTTTCTTTTCGAGCAACCCATAAAATCAGCAATACAAAGTGGACTGTAAGGTCACCCATAAAACTAAATATTTACAATATTTTATTGTACAAATAAGTAATTTTTAAATCTATAAGGTGGTCCATCATGCTTCCTCACTTTCTCAAGATGATGATGAAGTAAGAAGGAAGTCACGAGGATCATTGTGATTATCAATCCAATAGGGTGTGAACATGTTGAAAGCATGGAAGGATGCCGAGAAATACATTCTAGGAAATAATTCATCAAATTTCACACACAGTTCTCCAAAGAAATAGCTACAAGTCTCGTAATCAGGGTACCTTAGAGGTCCTTAATGTGTTAGTTCCAATTGATAACCCATGAAATTTATTTGAAATTGGAACCGTGCTTCTGACTTGGCTGCTTCTGCCATGTCTTAATGTGAAAGATATACAAATTGTGGATCTGTAAGAGAAATTATTGACTCATCTAGAGGGAAATATTTATACATAAGGATCTGGAACCAAGGGATCCATAGACTGTTTGGACTTGTAATTTCTCCACAGGACATAAATACTTGGACACATTTGTATTTTGTGAAATATATAAACAATGAAAAATAATTTGTATAACTAATATAAGGGTCAAAAACAAAAATATGTCGGGTATATGGATTATGAGTATGACTACAAAGTAATCAAACTGAATTTTAATATGAATATCATATTCTTATGTTTATCCAATAACTAAATATTTTTTGTAAGGCTAAATGAGAAAGACTACATAAGGACTGGAAGTGACATGATGAAAACAAAAAATATGCACAAAAATTACAAATCCAACAAAATTCGGTAGGTGCAGGTGGGGGATTGGTTGTTATCCATACCACTCAACTCATCATTTTAGCATTTGCAAACTTATGTCCTTCTAGAGTCAAGAGATTAGCTACACTTTTTTCTTTTCCTATTTTATATTCAATATCAAAGTCATAACCATATAACCATAAAATCAATCTTAATACCTCGTGATATACTTTTTCAAGGTGTCTTTTATTAGAAATCATCCATTTCATGTGTTTCAGATCAGTCTTGACAATAAAATGAACTAGTTTTAAGAATAGTGTGAAAATTTTATACCATTATTGACTACCAACAACTCTTTGTGTGAAGAGGGATACCTTGTTTCAACATCATTAAAACTTTCTAAGGCATACACACATAATTCTTCTCTTTTTGAATTTTTTTGGAGTAATATTCAAGACCATACTTCATCAGAGGCATCTACCTCAAGAATATAAAGAAAGTATGAATTAGGTGAAGAAATATTGGGAAGATGTTGTATTTTCTACTTTATGATTTGTACAACCTTTGTCATAGAATCTGTCCATGGTACACCTAGATTGAGTCTTTGTTGTGGACGCTTGACATATTTTGCTTAATTTTTATATAATTGTCTAATATAATTGATGAACCCTTGTATTGCAACAAGAATGTTGCAACTTCCAAGGTTGCCAACTTTAATTATCAATCCAGAGTTCATACAAACTTAAGAGGGGCTGACACTATATGTGCACCAAATACCTTCCTCTTGCTAGTATGATTCCCTTTGATGCAGGTGAAAGAAGGAAATGAAACAACTTAAAATGAGCAAAGATCTAGGTAAGCTGTTAGTCCTAATTTTAAAAAGGAAAATAGAAATAAGCAAACATATTATACTTTTTTTGGAAAGTAAATGATAGAAAATAAATCTATTCTATTTTCACAAGTGTAAAGCATAATGAAAACCAATAAAATATAATTTATCTTGTTGGAAAGGAAATTAAATTAAAGGAAATATATTATAATTTGCAAGAAAGGAAAATCCTAGATTTCTCTAACAGGAAGGAAATCACACTTTTCTTAAAGTAAATTGTGGAAAGGAAATCTAGGCTAATTGCAGAAATCAACATTCAAGAAGCAAGCAATGTAAAAGCTAAATTATGACCCTACCAAGCCACAACTCAAACAAAGTGGCATCAGAGCATTAATAGGCTATAAATATACTTCTATGATGAATTTTGAGTGAATATGAACAAGATAAGACCTTGAAAACAAACTTCTACAAGAAACTCTCTGTTGCTATAAGATTGCTACAGGAAACTTTCTGCAAGCTTTTTTATCGAGTAAACATGCCAAATTACCAAGATAATCAAATGAAAATGTTGTGGGGTAAATTTAGTTATTAATTTAAATGTTTTTATGCTTCAATAAAAATGGAATCAACTCAAAAGAGCTCCATTAGAATGTGCTAAAATGCAACAGAAAATTACTACTAAAAACCAGAAATTTCAGAACAATGAGCTCGTAAGCTGCTATAAGTACCCAAATGCCTAAGAAAATCAAGTGAAATTTATAGGGCTATTTTTTTTATTAATTTGGATTTTTTAGGCTTCAATAAAAGTGGAATAAACCCTAAATAATCTCATTAACACATGCTAAAATTCAGTAGAAATTAATCACTGTTTTGCTACATGATACTTCAGAAATTCCAAAATTGTGAACTAGTAAACCAATCCAAGTAGCTCAATGATGCATATGAATTTTTAGAGTTGTTATTAGGATACATCATAATTGTAACTATATAATTACCTACAAAACCACTTATTTCAATAATTTAACCAATCTAACCTACAAAAAATGAAGCATGAATACTAAGTGTGGAAATAGGAAATATAAGAATAAGAAATCCAAGTGAACATGACATTCAAATAAGATAAATAAATTGTACAACAGGGCTCTGAGGCTCTTGGTATGGCCAAGCCCAAGTATAATCATATTATTTTGAAAGAAACCAAGCCTTAGAAGTTTAAAATGACACCAAACTTCATTATTAGAGTCAATCTAAGTACATCTCTGCTGGAAATGAAAGTAGAATTATTAACTAACAAGTTTTCTTCACAAGAAGACTAAAAAATCTACACCCCTAGAGGCTAATTCAAATTTTTACTTATACAAATTTTTGGGGAATCATTCTCTTTGAAAGGAGGTAGATTTTCCCTCCAAAATCCCTCAAAAAGTGGATCTAGTTCCCAATAGTAGGAATATTCATTAAATACTGAATTCTGGATTCTCCTATAGCAGGGAAAACATCCCTAGATTTTCTCAATCAGTGGAGCTCTAGAATATGTCAATAATTTCATGACATATTATTCATTTACTGGTCCATCCTGTGGTAGGGAGAAAGTCCCTAAATTATCTCATTCTACATATCTTAAGAATTTACTCAATATTCTCTCAACATTCTGTAAAATAAATAATACTAGGAACATAATATGCATTTACCTATAAACCCTCCTAATGAAAACATTATAGCTCAAATATGTCATCAAATGCAAAAAGAGAGGTTAAATGTGTTGAATGATGGTCAGATGGGCCTTTATTTGGGAGGCCCATCATACTCCCCTACTGAAAGTGTTGCTCATCCTTTGAGCAACTTAGTGACCTAACTATACCTCATTCATGGCCCTGGTGGTCTCTCTCTTGTACATTTATTTTATGCATTTTCTTCTTCTTTTGCACTTAGCTTAGTTGTGTGTTTTTACAAGTATGTTTATATGAAAAAATTATGGCTTTGTGGATTTATCAGTCCTTTCTCTTAAGAAGCTTGGTTGTAGGTTATGCAAGGACAAGCACAAAAATGTAATTGTTCTTTTCATGCAATATTTATATCTTATTTTAAATTTAATTCATCTTTCCTTTTGCATTTTGGTTTTCTGCAAATTAGTAATTTTTTAAGAAGTATCTTCAAGCACAAAAACATAAATTTTATCTTTGTAGTTTAACTTTGTTTGATTGTAGGGAAAAGTGGCATCCTCTCCATTTCTTTCACACCCTCTCCCTTGACACCCTCATTCCAATTTCACTCATTCTTCCAAACTGGCTGTGCACAAAAAAATCACAATTTTGCTATAGAGGATTAATCTACCTTTTCCCCCTTGGGAAAGATGGGCTCTTGAAGATTTATAGGGTTGGAAAGTTCATCAAATACTTTCCAATTATCCTGCTACCTTTTTCCACAATTTGGCCAATTATGGAAACCTCAAAACACCCTCACATGCAATCATGTATAAATACATAACATCTTGTAGCAGCCTTGTAGAATCCTGTAACACCTCACAATATCCATCATAACTTGAACAAAATTTACCCTTGGGCCTAATGTTTTCCTCTTACCCTTATATAACATATTATAGGCCTTGGAAACAAGTTGGGATAGATCATATACCCCTTGGAAAACCTCTTTTCGTCACTGTGGTTTTATTTCTACGATTAGGGTTAGATATTTTGATCGGGAATGCCTACTTTGCTTTTGCTACCTTATTTTCTATTTTGTGGCCTAGATAATTTCCCAATGGCCTATGGAGTTCTCCATTATGCTATTTGTGTCAAAACAGGCTTGATTAGGTATTTCTTAGGCACTGCAGTTTTGGTTTTTAGCACGTTTTATGCTTATGCATGTCCTTCTTCCTCCTTGACTTCCTTTTCTGGTTTTTATTTTGGATTATCTCCCTCTTCTCCATCCTGTTTTGATTCTTCATTAGCTTCTCCTTCTCCTTCTTCTTCTTTGTTGTGGCCTCTTTATGGTTAAATCCACCCCCCATAGTCTTCAATACAACTTTCCAAAGTTGGCGAGGAAATTCTCCCTTTCTGCTATAAGTTTTAGAGCTTTTGTGCAATTAGGGTTTTTAAGACAGAGGTAACAATAACAATTTGCTTATATTTATTAGAGGAAGGTTGATTTCATGCTGACCCAAAAATAATTACAATTCGCTTTCTTATCTGGCTCAATTCAAGGGAAACATCCACATTTCTCTTTTTCATTCCCAAACTTTTGTCAAAAGTTTCCTCCTGGTTTTACTGCTGAAAAAAATGAAAATTTTGAAGGATTATTATTCACATATGGCAAGTCTAAATGTGTTCTTACCCTTCCTTTGGATGTTTTCCTTCATATCCTAGGGTTTGATGGAGAAATTTCTCAAAATAAGGCCATTTTGCAATTCATTATACTTTCTTGTAGCACCTGGAAATGATCTTATAACACACTATCTCAATCCTATAACAATATTTTATGATCCTGTAGCAGTATGTTCTGATCCTGTAGCAAAAATTTCTAGGTCCTGTAGCCCATCTACAATGGTATATGAAAGAAATAACTCGAATAACTTGTCCTCCAACACCATTGGTGGGTCTCCTTAGCTTAAATTAATATTTTTTTATGTGTCAAATGAGGCTCAATATTGCTTAATTTATTGGTGGTTTGGTGGGAGGCTCAACGCGTTGTATGAGATGGATCCCACCTACCACTATCATTCATCAACTTCGATGAGAAATAGGCATGTAGGCTCCACCTTGCTGAGTAATCACCCTCACTTTGTATTTTTATCCACACGTGTGAGGGAAAAAAGAGGTGACTACATTTAATTGTTGAAGGTGTTTGAGAACATTGACCCATCCTTAGCTTATAAAACCTCATCTCATATGCATGAATACCATTTTTTTAAATTATAATTCACTTAAGGGAAGAGTTTAGGAAGTTGCATACCTGTGCCTACCTGATGGAGTTCATGTTGATGTGTTGGGACTGATATTCTTGATCATTTGACGTTTGTAGGATGTTGCTGATCATGAATGATACTATTTATAATTCCTCTGAGGTGTATTTTTATTGTATTCATTGCTCCATGTAATGAATTGATTTTTTTTTATTGTCTTCTGCTGATGGAAGTTTTTATGATGTAGGTTCTTTAGAATACACGTGCCATTGTGGATCAAATGTTGCTACTATTTTCTGAACAAGGATATTGTAGCAGTCTACAGGGTATCAAGTAGCTTCTCAAGATAGATGATGTGGTCTTCCAATGCTGCATGGTGATTAGTTGTCTCAATCTGGTGTCTTAACTGTGGTCTTGTAGGGTATGTGAACATTGCTACATGACTGGTCTTCCTATAGTAGTCCCACAGACCATGCGAGGAATTGAAATTCTTATAAGTATTTCTCCAAAAAATTGATAGTTCAAAAGGAATCTATTGATGGGTGTCAGAGGGCCTTGTTGTAATAGGAAAGGTGAATGAAGGGATGCAAAGAAATGATTTTGATATAAAAAGGTGGCAATAATGGTGGGAAAGAGGTTAGCTGGTGTGGCGAGTGGATGAGAAGGCTATTATGGCCCCTCTCTTTTGCTCCTGAGTTAAAAACATAAAAATTTCTTCTTTTCATACTGATGAGTATCTTGTAGCAGTTCTGGGACAATCCTGTAGCAACTTGGAACTTTTCTGCAATGGTGAGAAAAATTCATGGGAAAGGCTTGGGAATGATGAGTGAAGGTTGGAAATGGACGAGGGTGATGGATTGACATGGCCTTAGTCCTATTGGAGCATCTGGGAAAAGAAGGTGAAAACTCAAATTTGACTTCCCTTGATTAGATTTATGATCAAATTCTTCTTATTGTGCTAACTTGTTGTTGTTTGCACACGTTGGATAACACCTACATGGAGAAAAGCATATTTTTTCTTGTTTCATTTTTTCATTTTTTTCTCTTTTTTCTAGGCCTGATCACTACCTCAAGGAGGTTTTCAACTAGTAGGTCTTCCTAGGTGCCTCAGAAGAGGTTTTCACCTAGGATTTTTTTACAAACCATTTACCATCTCATGGAGGTTTTCAATCAGTGAGCCAATCTCAGGAGCCTCAAAGGAGGTTTTCAGTTTAGATTTTTTTTTTTCTTATCCTACTTACTTGAAAAAAAGAAAATCTATTTCAATTATAGGAATAATTACAATGGATCCATGTGAATAACAAAATGACAGATAAACTAATGTGTAGGCTCGAAAGATATGATTTGACATATAACTAAATATGAGAGACCAACTAATTTTATGATGTCAGCAACTATTGAAGAAGAGACTATGTAACCACTCCTCCCACATTTAACCACTTTCACCGGCTTGCTAGGGTAAACATGCATTGACAACTACTATGACATGAATCAACCTCCTAAGTATAGCTAAGGAAGTGGAATCGACAAACTGAGACTTTACTGACCATCCAAAACATCCTACAGGTTCTACAAGATACAAAAAGGTTGAGAAACCATCCTAGGAGGCCAAAAATTGTGCTTGACCCCTCCTTCTCTGTCCTGGGCCCTCAAACATACCCACAACAAGGTCTCCATGTGGTTGGGAATCTCCAACCTCATGCACAAGCTTGCATCCATGCAGTTGCAACCCAAACTTCCTAGTTAGGAACATGCGGTCTCAGATTCTGATCCTAAGTTCCAGGTCAGCCTCCAGACCACTGCCCAAAAATTCCTGTAACTTCTTAGATGCATAAATGACATAACAAAAAACCTATACATGCAAATTTGAAAGTAACACTTGACCTAATTAGGCCTAACCATGAGATTCATTTCATCAAAGATATCAAGAACATGTAATCTACAAGTCATGAATCGATATATGAACATAGGGGTCTGATACTTATCTGAGAATCATGAAGAAGGTATGATTACCTCTCATAATAGTTTCAATAACATTTTTTAGGTCACACATTCATTAAGAATTCATCAACAAATCAAATACATCAAGAGACATAGCCATAACCTGTCATGGAACCATGCTTCTAAACAACATACAACCAAAATAGTAACCATAATAGAAAAACCATCAAAGCCACATAATAATAGGTACAAGTACTCATGAAATACAAGAGGAAAAGAGCTCTCATTAACATATTCAAAAGCCAACCAAGACAGGGACTTCCATGTACCACCTGAACATAGATTGGCTTGAACCAAATCTTTTTTTCAGCCAATCACCCAATTGCCTTATTCTAAGCATGAATGTGGGAATCAAAACAAAACATACCAGGGCTTCCTAGAGATTAAACTACCTCCACCCTCAGGATTTATTGCAATCCCTCCAAAATCGGTCAAGGGATCACTAGGCCCAAAACAAGAACATAACCCACTAAGATTTACTGCAATCTTGCCAAAACCAGTCAAGGGATTCCTAGGCACAAAACAATATTGGATGCATAAGAGTTTCTTCACCATCACCTTGAGGAATTTCCCTGTCTCCACCCTCAGGATTTACCGCAATTCCGCCAAACTGGTTAAGGGATTCCTAGTCCCTTGGGAATTTTCTTGAGACCACCTCACCCGATTCCAAAACCATATGGAAGTCCAAAGCTCAATCAAATGAAAGAACCCCATCATACCATGGCTATCATAAAATAGGAAGGCAAGGCTGAAACCACTGTTACACCTAGAAAAACCCATGCCCATGACAACAAAAGAACCAACAACAAACATGCGTGTACCATGCATTCACCAACCAACTAGGAAATCACACATGCAACCTGTTACCTACAAGTATTCCTGCTGAAGATGCTTGATCCAAATTTTCCTTTCTTGTTCATTGCTTCCCTTGTCCTTCCTTTTCCTTCCTTTGCTTTCTTTCCTCAATGCTAGAGTGCTCCAAGAATGTTTAAAGTGTGCAAGAGTATGAGAGAATAAAGAGAGTAGAGAGAGAGCTCCAAAACTGAACTGAGAAAAGGTTAACCATATGATCCCTAAAATCCTTTTTATTATTGAGGCCTCTATTTTCTCTTTTTTTCCTTCAATTTTACTCTCATGCAATTCTGTGACTTTTTATCTCCCTTGTCTCCTATTTTCCTTTATTTTCATAAAAAAATACGAATTAATGCCACTTTTCCTTTTAAATTCATTTTCCAATGCCTTTTCCAATTACCATAGCCATAATAAACCAAATGAACACGCACTAGGACGCTTTTCCCAACATTAAGCTCGGAATAAGTGTTCCATGACCTTGGTATTATTTTTCCATTATTAAATTTATTACTTGAAATTTTAACCTGGGGTTGTTAGTGACCCATCCCCCTTATGGGAACATTGTCTTCAATGTTATATGACACATATAACCAGTGAAATCATCGAAAACAAAAACATACTGCCCATGGAGCTTTATAACTTAGCTCGATGCATATTTACAATGAACAACCTACTGACAAACAAAAACGAACATGAAAACATGAAAACATGACAACCATAATGCTTATTGGAAATTTATAACACAACTCATTATGGTATTTACAATAACAACCATACTTGAATATCTGCATATATCAAAACTCATTTTCCTTAGCCAAAAAATAATGAAGGATACATCGGGTGCAAAGTGCTTCCACTGCACTTTAACTTGCTCGATTGCTCGGTTCTGAAGCATAAGCTATTTACGTTGCAATATGAACTGAGGTTTTGGTTGGAATTATCCTTCTGGATCCACTTGCAATACAAACCAGTCAATCACATGATCAATGTCGTTTACATATATTTTAAGCAATGAAACATGGAAAACATCATGGAATTTCACTGTTGGTGGCAATACAAGTATGTAGGCCATTGGTCCAATCCTCTCAAGGATCTCGAAAGGCCCACAATACTGAGGTTCCAACTTAGCACATGACCCAATCCTTAAGGAGCTCTTCGTGTACTTGATTTGCAAGTACACATGCTCCATGACCTGAAACTCCTTAAACACCTTGTGCTGATTTGCATAACTCTTCTGCCTGTATTTTGTTTTATTTAGATTCTTCTTTATAGCTTTCATTTCTTATTCCATATCTTCCAACATGTATGGTTTGATAAATACCCTATTCACTGGATCACTCCAAATGATAAGAGTATTAGAACTCCACCTGTAAAGAGCCTCCAATGTAGTCATATTCAAGGAATCTTAATACCCATTTTTGTAACCAAACTCAATCAGTGGAATATAATCCTCCCACCTCATTTTTTTCTGTATAAAATACATTATCAACATGTCCTACAGAATCATGTTGACCCTTTTTGTCTATCCATCTGCCTGCGGATGATAAGTTGTACTAAAGGCCTATTTTGTACCCAAAACTGCAAATAACGCCTTGCAAAACCTGGTAGTGAACTTGGCATATTTTTCAGATATAATATTCTTAGGGATACCATGCAATATTATCACTATATCCATGATGAAGACATGAACTACCTCACTAGCTGAATAAGTAGACTTAATTGGAATAAAATGAGCTACCTTTGTCAACTTGTCAACCACAACCAAGATAGAATCATGCTGTCTAGATGTCCTCGATAAAATTGTAATAAAATACATGGAAATAAATTCCCATTTCCATTCCATAACTGGAATTGGATGAAATAAACCACCTAGATTCTTGCACTCTACTTTTAACTTTTGACAATCCAAACACCTGGCGATGAACTCAGCTACCTCTTTCTTCAGATTCGGCCAATATTAGAACTTATTCATAGATTCTAATGTATTATGATATCCCATATGAATTGAATATGGCTTAACACGAAATTCCCTCAAGATAAGCTTCTTGAGCTCACTATTTCCTGGCACATAGATTCTATCCATAAATCTCACCAAACCATCTGTCATGAGATGATAGTCCAGATCCTGTTCACTTGTACCCTACTACTGTAACTTGTACCTAAGCTCCCTATACTTTTCATCCTGTTGTCCTATCTATAAGATCAAATCCTGTAAATATTTCCCATATGTATGCATAGGTGATATGTGATTTACCTGCATTCTTGTACTAATAACATCTGCAACCCAATTCTCCTTTCCCTTAATGCACCTTATCACGAAGTCAAACTCAATGAGCGTGGTCAACCATCTAGCTTGCTTAGAATTCATATTAGGTTGGTCAAACAAGTATCTCAATCCATTTTGATCACTCATCAACACAAACCTCCTTCCATGAAGATAATGCCTCCACATCTTCAATGCATGAATGGTTGTTTCCAACACAAGATCATGTGTCACATAATTATGCTCATGCTTATTCAGTTTCCTCAACTCATAAGATATCACATGTCCCTCCTGCATAAAAAATCCATCAAGTCCCCTCTTGTAAGAATATGTACACACCAAAAAATATTTTTTTGGATATGAAATATTTAGAACTGGAGAATTTGTAAGGAACTTCTCAAAACTATATGCACATTCCTTTGTCTAGTAAAATTTCTTTCCTTTCCTCTGCAGTGATGTAATAGGATAGGAAATCTGTAGAATTTCTTGATGAAACTCTTGTAGTAACCTGCTAACCCCATGAATGATCTAACCTCGTCCACATTCCTAGGAGCTGCCCATTCCATGGTAGCACTAATATTTTCCAGATCCAATGCTATGCCTTCCTTGGAAACAACTTGTCCCAAGTAATGTACCTCTGTCTGAAATAAATTTCACTTACTAAGCTTGGCATACAACTGATGATATCTTATTAATCTCAATACTACTGCTAAGTGTTCTACATGATGTTCCTAATTCTCAAATATATCAATATGTCATCAATGAATACTATCACAAACTTGTACAGATAAGGATGCAACACAATATTCATCAAACATATGAAAGTATCTAGAGCATTATTCAAACCAAAAGGAACTACAAAAAATTCATAATTCCCACACCTAGTTCAGAAAGCAGTCTTGTAGATGTCCTCTTCTTTGATGCGTACCTGATGATATCCTGATCTCAAAAAAAACTTCGAGAACACTTCTACTCCCTTAAACTGATCAAACAAGTCATCAATACACGACAAAGGGTACCTGTTCTTAATTTTCACCTTGTTCAATTTCATATAATCAATACACAACTTGAGAGTACCCTCCTTCTTATTCAAAAACAATACTAGTGCACCCTAAGGTGACACACTTGGCCTAATGTATCCCTTATCGAGAATTTCCTTCAAGTGAAACTTTAATTCCACTAACTCTAGAGTGTTCATATTGTACAATGCCTTTGATGCTGGTGCTGCTCTTGACATTAATTTGATAGAAAAGTACACTTCCCTATGAGGCAGTAACTCCAAGATATATGCTGGAAATAAATCTTGAAACTACTACAAAACCAGATACCTATTCAAGACTTCTGAATCCTCAACATCCTTACTTTGTCACTAGAAATGTGCATTACAAACAATACACATCCTTTCCTTCTACTGTGCTTTTCCTGCGTAGTTGTAACCATTCAAACTGATGTCACCTTCTTCTTACCTTGAAAGATTCTCTATTATCCATTGTCATTAAAGAATTCAATATCATTTTCATAACAATCCACCTTAGTCATGTGAATATACAACCAATCCATACCCATAAGCATACTGTATGATCCCAATGGAAGCATATTCAGATGCACTAATGTAGGAATACCATTATCCTCAAATGCACAACCTCTTACCCATTGATGAACTATCTTCTTAGTACCTGTATCCAATTGCACCAACCAGTAATCTTCATGCACTTCTTTTCTCAAACCACACTTATCCACCAGGTCGGGGTTAACATAACTATAATTATATCAAGGGTCAATCAAAATAGAAACAACTTGATCACAAAGCTTACCTTCCATATCAACAATATATTCCTAGTGATCTGCCTTCCTCTTATCAAATTTTGCATAGATCCGCAGAATACTCTGTCCATCATCCCAACTGTCTACCCCTCTTTAGAACTATAGATCTTGTTGATAAATCTAGGGCAATGATATCAAATATTTATATTTTTGAATTATCTTTTATTTTCATATATTCTTGTGATTTATTAATTAAATTCTTCTCATTCTTATAATATTTATTATTTCTTTGTTCATCAAACAACTACAGAAAACATAAAGACAAAGAAACACTAGATGTAGGCACTCAACTAAAAAAAAAAACCCTATGGAGGCCAAAACCTAGTCCAAACTCTTCCTTCAATAGATTAATATCAAAATAAGACAACCAAGACCTTTGACACAAACTTTTCCCTCTATCCATTAAGCCAACCAAATAAGGAAAAAATATTCCTGCAATTCAACCTTTGTTCTGCAATAGAAACTTCATTCTGCAACAGTAACAACATCCTGTAATGGTATCTTAGTCCCGTAATATAGAACTTCAACAAATTATATAAATATTCATCCTGCAATATAGAGCTTCGACTAGTTATAGAAATATTCATCCTGCAATATAGTCTTCTCTATCCTTCACACTTCGTCCCTTTTTTCAAATCGAAGATCCAATTCTGTGCCCAAATAGGTCGAGTTAACTACGGTATATAAAGTTGTTTCTTCCTATAAATGAGCTGACATGAATAATAGGAGAATTAGACTTGTAGAGGGTGAATTTTGAGGCCAAATTGATGGTTGGAGGGTTTGACATAACTAAATAAATTTCTTTCTTTGCCCCATGAACCCAAGAAGGGTTTCTTACATAATAATTTTAACTTTGAATTAAAAGAAACAAAAAAATCCTAGAGTAATCAATGGGTGTTTTGACCTATTGACCATTGACCCAAGCATGAAACCCATGCTTTAATAATTCAATACAAAATTTACTTCTATAAATAATTTACTTTTATTTATTTTGATAGATACACAACAAAAATTCAATTATGAAGGCTGACACTAGTTACATTCTTTAATACTCCCTCTTAACTACGGATGTATTCATAATTACATACATATACAAGTACATGGCATATCTCAAAATGATATGAACTACAAAGAGTTCTAGCATACTTCGTGTTGCAGACTAGATACCTGACCAAGGTATTCTATCCGGGTAGGACTAAGGGGACTCAAGATTTAGCCATTCTAGGTACCATCAGGATTTTACTCTACCACCAACCCAAGAATCTAGGTGCATATCCAAGGTCAGAGCTCCATCAACAATGCCACCCTCCCTCTTCGGGATCTAGACATCAACACATAGAACGACCAAATTTCCTCCTAATAATCTTTCTATTAGATGCTTCATCTCTCCCTAATAAAATAAATAATATATATCCATTTGTCCAAGCATGCTTCCAAAGTGTTAAAACTTCTTATGGAAAGATTTACCTATACAACCACAACCCCAATCAGTAATAAAATTTCAAATATATACAAGTAAAAACAAACCTTTGGGGTCCTCAATAATCATAATGTTTCTTATATCATCATCAAGTTATACAACTTGTCGTAAGTTTTCTTCTTCTTTCACTTTTTCAGCAGCACCAAATACAAACTCAGTACTTCTCTAGTCATATTCAAGAACATTTATTTGTAGTTTCATTCTTAATTTGAGGTTATGTTTGTCACAATATGCCCTCCCTCTCAATTGGGGAGATATACCTTTTCTTCTATCCATGATACCTCTTAACTTGGGGAGATCAATAAATTCCTTCCTTTTATAACATCGAAGAAATTTCAACCTCTCAATGCTTCATTCTTTCTTTTGGAATCAAGGTCATATTGATCATCATAATTTCTAAATTCCTTCATCATGCTCATCATTATTATCAAACATCTTCAAGATTTTGAAGATCATGTACCAACAAAACCTTTAATAGAAAGTACAACCAAAAGACAAACATGAAGTTTAAATATATCAAAGTCATATTAATATAATGGAAGCATTTAGACTTTTAGATATCAAACACCTAAACCTAGTTAGTATTATAATCAGGAAGAGACACATACTATATTTCAACTTCTTTCTAGGGTTTTTTTATAAACCCTAGACTTCCTCTTCGAGAGATAAAGCCTTAGATATTATTAATTCAATAAAATACAAATCCTACTATACATAAGGGTTAAATAATATGCTTTTATAATTACATGTTATAATCTTCTAGGGTTTGTTGCAAATCCTATACTTTATCATCAAAACCAAATCACATTTGAAAATAATCATCTCTTGGAATATCAATCTTTACTAGGCTTTTGTTACAAACCCTAGATTTCACAAACTAAAACATGAGTATGAACAATTAAGTTAGCATAATTTCATATACATATCTAGGATGTGTTATCATATACTATAGACTTATATCAAAACTTACTTGGGTAAACGTTAGATACAAACATCAATATATCAAAGTTAGATATGCAACAGTTTCAATCAAGCTAGGTTTTTGATGATACTAAAAAATATACACCTACGAGTTCTTTCCTAGGATCTTACTATAAATATTACATGGGGTTTTTTTCATAAACCCTAATTCACCAAACCCTAAAGATCTAGGGTTTCAATACATAACTTAGACATTAACAACAAACCCTAAAGAACTGGGGTTTTATTATAACAATACCAAAACCTAAACATCAAAATAATAGGACTTTAGACTTTATGAACAACCCTAAGATGAATAAGGATTAAACATTATAGAAATGCCCTTAGAATTAAGAGGCTAGGGTTTTATTGTGAATCCTAAAGGTTGGGGTTTCATAAGAATGATTAAAATGATACAGTGATGATGGTAGATTTAATCTAATGATTAATCAAACTAACAAGAATATTTATGATTCAATACCCTAAACATAATAAAGTTAGTAATACAAAACAAATTTCAAAATGATAGTATATTTTAATAAAGAAGTTTTGCTATAAAATACTATGATCTTTAAACATACCTTGAGTTGCTCCCTTTTAAAAACCTTGTAAGATCTTCATTGAAATGATCCCTTTGAATTTAGCTGTGAAATTTATATCCACAATCCTTATTGACAAATATAACCAAGAATCAATATACAATAACAAAAACATGTTGTCAAATTTTCAATGAAGAGTTTCTATGTAACAATGGGGGATAGAATCCTAGGGTTTACAAATCCTAGAATTAGAAAAAATCAAATCATCTTTCCTTTAATCAACACTAGGGATTACATTACATCCTATATTACTTACAAGTCCTAGAAGTCAAGAGTAGTGAGGAAATTTTAGGGTTTCTAGATGATTATGGTTTTTTCTCATAACAATTATGGATAAAAATCTATAATATAATGAAATTACAACCCCTAGATTCACATAAACCCTAATACAATTCATGTTAGACTGTTTTATTAGATGAATATGCCATTTAAAATTACATACCTTTGTCTTGAATGCTTGATATTCCATTTTCCTCCTTTTTTAAAATTGAGTACACATGGTTAGATGATTAAAACAAAAAGAATAAAGATACTTACCTGAATTTTGTGTTGAGTTAACTCCTTTTTCAAAATGACAAAATACTTTCATAAAGATATAGAGCTTTCTCAACAAACTATTCCTTTCGTCAATTGATAAATCATGTGTCAAATTGTAGTATCCTTTTCTGAGATAAGCTTGAAATGTATTGTGCACTAGAGATTCTATTGTTTCTTTCTCTATCATTTATAACTTTCGTCCTACCTTTCTAGGATAGGATTGTACTTCTTTTGTAAAATTTTGACTAGGTGTATTGTATAAGTCGCAGTGTTCTCTTGAATTGAGGATATTTTGAGAATGCAATAATAATATTCTTATAGGGCTTCCAATAAGATTTATGCTCAAAAATTTAGGATAACACTTGGAGCGACCAAATGTCAAACTTTAGAATTATTTACTGTGTAATTTCAGATCCTATGGATATAGTTTTAGACCTTCATTTTTATACTCAGATCTTCTCTTCCTCTGGTAATAGTCTCGACCTTGATTAGGCTATATGTCTATCCTTTCGATCCTCCAAAAAAGATCATTTTAGGCTCCTATTTGTGATTCTTCAGATCAACTTTGTAGCCTTAATATTCCAAGTGTGCTATCAAATTGCAGAGGTAATGTTTTATAGTTATCCCTAGGATTTCATATTATTACCTCCAATTAGCTCAAAATTATGAGAATTAATTCTTTTCATTGTCTTGAAGTTATTTTGTGATCTTCTAACTACCCTTTAAGCGAACGAACCAAGCTATGTTACTGTGTTTATAAATCTAGGGCAATAAGATTAAATATTTATTAAATTGATTTCTCTTTTATTTTGATAGATGCTTGTGATTTCTTAATTAAATTCTTCTTGTAATTATTATTTATTTTTCCATCAAACAACTACCAAAAGCATAAATACAAGGAGACACTAGATATAGGCATTTAGCCAGGGAAAAAACCCTATGGAGGGGAAAACCTAGTCCACGCTCTTCCTTCATTAGATTTATATCAAAATAAGACAACCAAGAACTTTGACACATAATTTTCCCTCCATCCATCAATCCAATCGAATAGGGAAGTAATATCCTTGCAATTTGACCTTTGTTCTGCAATAACAATTTCATTCTACAAAAGTAACGACGTCCCATAATGGTACTTTGTCCTGCAATATATACCTTCAACCAGTTATAGAAATCTCCATCTTTCATATATACCTACGACCAATTAAAGAAATATTCATCCTGCAATAGAGTCTTCTCTATCCTTCACACTTTTTCCTTCTTTTTCAAATCACAGATACAACTGTGTGCCCAAATAGGTCGAGTTCACTAGGGTATACATAGTTTTTTCTACCTATAAATGATACGACATGAATAATAAGAGAATCTGACTTGTAGAGGGTGAATTTTGAGGTCGACTTGATGGATGGAGTGTTTGGCATGACTAGATAAATTTGTTTCTGATCCCATGAACCCAAGAAGGGTTTCTTACATAGTAAATTTGACTTTGACTTAAACAAAAAAAATCTATAGCACTCAATGGGTGATTTGACCTATTGACCATTGACCCAAGCATGAAACCCATGCTCTAATAAGTGAATAAAAGATTCCTTTTATAAATAATTTTTTTATTTTTTATTTTTATTTTGATAGATACATGACCCAAATTTAGTTACTAATATCGACACTAATTACATTCTTCAACAGATCTTAGGCCTACCACCTTTATATGAAAAAAAATACTTCTTGAGATTCTCCTTGCCACATATACAAAACTACAACTGTCTCCTAACATCACCTCTATTATAATTCTCTTCAGGCTGCAACCCATGTCTCTTCTCCACTGCATTAAAATTATTATAACAAGTCTCTTTCGACTCACCTGCATCCTAAGGTCTGGTTCGCTTCAATGGCCATTTACCTTTAGTATTTTTATACCCTTTCCAACCTTGCTTAGATTCAGTCCCACACTTTGATTTTTTATAAAAGTGCTTCAAATTCCCAACAAATTATTCAAACGACCGAGGCTCATCATAATTAATCCGATCCTTAAATGCTAATGTTATTTTACTGAAAAATATTTTAAATTTGGCTTTCGAATAATTAAGATACGAAACATACCTCAATAAATCCAAAAACCTAGTCATGTAATCCTCATCTGTCATCGATCATATATTCAACTCGTAGAACTCCTTGGACTTACTATCGTAGTACCTTTCTGACAAATACTCCTTCTTGAAGAGTCTCTTGAACTCATGCTAACTCAAATCCTCTTTCCCGATGTCTCTGACATGCTTCACATCTTCCCACCAGATGCATGCTTTCCATTTGAGAATGGAAATAACTATCTTGGTCTTCATGTTCTTTGTGTAATCATGCATCTCAAATAATTTCTTCATTCCAAGTAACCATGTCTTTGCAACCTACAGTTTCTTCAACTATCCATCAAATGTAGGTGTCTTGGATTTCTTGAACTCATCCATAAAATATCCCCTATTAATCCTCATGAAAGGATGATAACGATCATGACCATGATACATGTATGAACTAGAACAAGAGTAGAAACCATGTCCAATGCCTCTCCTATCAGGTGTATCCAATAATATGCCATCTCTGACTATGTCATCTATGTTTGACGTGTGCCCACCATGAGACTTGCTACCATACGCCCCATTATTTATTTCCTCCTACCTATAACTGATCCATGGATATCAATGTCTCTACAAGTATAAAAAACTATGAAGGATAGAAACATTGACCTGTACTTGTTTCGCTTGCACCCTAGAAAGCATTTCTTGTGAATGAATAATTTTTTCATTATCTACTTTGAAAATTTTGATCTTTGCCTTTAAACTTCTCAAGGTGTATGCTATGTTAGGGGAGTACTCATTTATGTTTTTCTCATCTTATCTATAAGGGGAGTCTCATGAACTCCAATCCACCATTTTTCTAGTCATCTTTGATCTTCTTCTTTATCTAGGCATACCTGTTAGATAACCAAATACAAACATAATCAACAAAACTTAGTGAAGTTCAAGGGAGGCTATCTATTCTGCAAAATAAGTCCATATTAACACGACACATGTATATACATAATCATAACAATATACCAACATCATCTCAATCATCATCCCAGTTACGATGCATGATGTCATAAACTATAACATTGATTAGATATAATGCATACATAACAAACATATAGAAAACTGATATGCATGCGCATAAAACACATTCTTCCCATTTATTCCAAGTAACGAAACATGCTATTATACCAACGTATGGTATGAGACATCACCCAAAGAGAACAGAAC
The DNA here is from genome assembly GCA_034641835.2 of Pinus albicaulis. NCBI lineage: Eukaryota > Viridiplantae > Streptophyta > Pinopsida > Pinales > Pinaceae > Pinus > Pinus albicaulis. The sequence continues at coordinate 169,727,098 of CM076577.1, read as the reverse complement.
ACGCTCTGATATCAACTTGTGGTATCATACATCACCCAAAGAGAACGAAACCCGCTTTGATACCAACTGGTAATCACCCCTCCCACATTTACCCACTTTCACTAGCCTGCCAGGGTAAACATGAGCTGAGGGCTACTATGACATGACTCAACCTCCTAAGTATATTTAAGGAAGTGGAAATGATAAAATGAGACTTTATTGACCATCCACAACATCCTATAGGTGCTACAATACCAAAAGAGGCTTAGAAACCATCCTTGGAGGCCAAACCCTGAGATGGAACCCTCTTTCTATGCCCTGGGCCCTAATCCACACCCACAACAAGGCCTCCATGCTGTTGGGAGCCTCCAACTGCATGCACAGGCTTGCATCCATGCAGTTGCAACCCAAACTTCTCAGTTAGGAGCATGCGATCCCAAATTATGAGCCTAAATTCCAGGTAATCCTCCATACCACAATCCAAAAATTCCTATAACTTATCAAATGCATAAATGACATAACATCAAATATAGACACGCAAATTTGAAAGAAACGCTTGACCTAATCAGGGCTAACCATGACAATAATTTTGTCAAACATATTAAGAATATGTAATCTACAGGTCAAGAATGAAAATCTAAACATAGAGGTATGATACTTATATGAGAATCATCAAGAAGATCTAATTCCCTCTCATAATAGCTGCAATAAAATTTGTTAGGTCGTGCATTCATTAACCATTCATCAATAAATCAAATACATCAAGAGCCATAGCTAGAACTTGTCATGGAACCATGCTTATAACCAATATACAACCTGAATAGTAACCATAATAGAACATACACCAAATACACATAGTAACAAGTACAATTAATCATTAAATACAAGAGGAAAAGAGATCTCATTAACATATGAAAAATCCAACCAAGTCAGGGACTTCCATGTACCACTCGACCAGAGATTGGGCTGAACCAAATATTTCTTTTAGCCAATCACCTTGTGCCATATTCAAAGAATGAATGTGTGACCCAAAACCAAAAATGCCAGGGCTTCTCAAATATTAAACCACCTCCACCCTCAGGCTTTACCATAATCCCACAAAAATTGGTCAAAGGATCATTAGGCCCAAAACAAGAACATAACCCACCAATTTTTACCGCAATCTCGCGAAAAGCAGTCAAGGGATTCCTAGGCACAAAATAAGCTTGGATTCCTCAAAGTTTCTTCACAAAACTTGAGGAATTTTTCCATATCTACCCTTAGGCTATACCACAATCCCACAAAAATCAGTCAAGGGATTCCTAGGCCCTTGGGAATTTTCTTGAGACCACCTCACTCGGTTCCAAAACCATCTTGAAATCCAAAGCTCAACCGAATGAAAGAACCCCATCACACCATGGCTATATAGAAATGGAAAGGCAAGGTTAAAACCACTATTACACCTGGAAAAATCCATGCCCATGACAATAAAAGAACCAAATACAAATATGCATGTGACATGCATTCACAAACTAGCTATGAAGTCACACATGCAACCTGTTACCTGCAAGTATTCTGCTGAAGCTACTTGATCCAAAATTTCCTTACTTGTTCCTTGTTTCCATTTTCCTTCCTTTTATTTCCTTTTATTTCTTTCCTCAATGATAGAGTGCTCCAATAATTTCCTAAATTTGCAAGAGTATGAGGGAATATAGAGAATAAAGAGAGATATTCAAAACTGAACTGAAAAAAGGTTAACCAGTTGACCCTAAAAATCATTTTATTATTAAGGCTTCTATTTTCTCCAATTTCCTCTATTTTTACTTCAATTTTCCACTCATGCAATTCTGTGACCTTTCATCTCCCTTTTCTCCTATTTTCCTTTATTTTCATTAAAAAAATACCAATTAATGCCAATTTTCCTTTTAAATCCATTTTCCAATGCCTTTGCCAATTTCCATAGCCATAATAAACCAAATGAACACCTACTATGATGTTTTGACCAACATTCATATTGGAATACATGTCTCATGACCTTGGTCTTATTTTTCCTTTATTAACTTTAATACATGAAATTTTAACTTGAGGCTATTAAAGAGTGGTGTTCCAGCTTAATGATTTTATGGAACCAAAGCTCAATATAGTTGTGATGCCCTTGGTTCTCTTGCTCATCTAGATAACCCTATATGTATTCTTCTTCCATGCCATTTAGATCTTATATTTTTTGTTTATTAGTCTCTTGAACACATAAAGGATCTCATGATAAGCATAGTAGAAATTATTCAATCTCAGGCTCCAATGACCGCTCTCCATCAAATATGGTCCATGATTCTGCTGGATCTTATTCCTTTGGATGTTATTTGTCAATGACAACAAGATAATATCTTATTTCAAATACTCTTCTTGATCTAAGATGAATATCATTTGGATTAAAAGGAGTTCTTTGGAAATTTTATACCTCAACATTGTAAGTGGGTTGGGTTACATTATTATTTAGGTTCGAAAATGGTTGTGTAGGTAGTTGAGTGGGAGTGGGTCTTTGAAATAGTTGTGGTGAAGGTGGATGGTATGGATACCATTGAGTTGGTATGGAGGATGTTGAGGGAAATATGGATCAACCCATTGAGGAGGATGGTGTTGATATAACTAAAAATAAGGAATGAAAGGTTGGGGAGGATAAGACCATCAATATTGAGGAAAATATGGATCACCCCATTGAGGAGGTCGGTGTTGATATGGTTTGAAAAATAAGGAATACATAATACCCTTGATATGGTTGAAAAGGTGGGGGAGGATAAAACACTTGTTGATATTGGCCAACAAAGTAGACCTACTCCATGTATCCTTCTATCTTCTCTACCACATATTGTGTTTCTACTTGCAAAAGTGGATGGTGATGTGGATCTTACTACACTACATGATCAAGTGGAGGGATTTGTGGTATTGAATAAATATTTTTGTTCTTTTAAATTTTTTCTTTTTGAATGAGAATTCTAATGCAATGCAATGAAACATGCCTAATGCATTTTTTTTTGTTTTTGCAGGAAATGTGAATGCAAAAAAGAAAGAAGGAATCATTCCAAAAACAAGAGAGTGTTTTCATTGAAACCCTCCCCAGAAATGACACAAAAAAGTGATGAGCACCAGTATTGCAACAAGAATGTTGCAACTTCCAAGGCTATCAACTTTAATTATCAATCCAGAATTTGTACAAACTTAAGAGGGGTCGACACTGCATGTGAAAAAAACACCTTCCTCTTCCTGGTATGACTCCATTTGATGCAGGTGAAAGAAGGATATGAAACAAATTAAAATGAATAAATATATAGGTAATACGCTAGTCCTAAGTTTCAAAAGGAAAATAGCAATAATAAAATCTATTGTACTTTTGTTGGAAAGTAAATGATAGAAAGGAGATATATTCTATTTGCAAAAATGTAAAGAACAATGAAAAACAAGAAAATGTATTTTATTTGATTGAAATGAAATGAAATTAAAGGAAATATATTCTAACTTGTAGGAAGGAAATCACACTTTGTTTAAAGTGAATTGTGGAAAATAAATCTAGGATAATTGCAGAAATCAACATTCAAGAAGCAAGCAATGCAAAAGCTAAATGGAGACCCTACACTCATAAACTCAACCAAAGTGGTATTGGAGAATTAATAGGATATAAATATAATTATACCATTAATTTGGAGTGAATATGGGCAAGGAAAGACCTCGAAAACAAACTAGTACAAGAAAATCTCTGTTGCTGCAGGAAACTTCCAACAAGCTTGTTTCTCAAGTAAACATGACAAATTAAAAATATAATCAAATGAAAATGTTGTAGGGTAATTTTTGTTATTAATTTAAAATTTTTAGGCTTAAATACAAGTGGAATAAACTCAAAATAATTCCATTAACATGTGCTAAAATTCATCATAAAATTGCTACTAAAAACCAGAAATTTTAGAACAATGAACTAGTAAGTTGATGTAAGTACCCAAGAACTTGAGAAAATAAAGTGAAAATACTATGGGGGTGATTTTTTTTTATTAATTTGGATATTTATAAGCTTCAATAAAAATGGAATCAATCCGAAATAAACTCATTAACACGTGCTAAAATTTAACAAGAATTTATTACTGTTGTGCTACATGATATTTCTAGAAATTCCAAAATTATGAACTAGTAAACCAATACAAGTAGCTCAATGATCAATATGAATTTTAAGAACTATTATAAGGATGAATTATTCTTGTAACTATATAAATGACCTACAAAACCACTTAATTAAATCATATAGCCAATCTAACCTACAACAAATGAAGCATGAATACTAAGTGCATAAATATGAAAGCGACAAGAATAAAAAATGCGAGTGAACAAGACATTCAAAGAAGATAAAGAAATTATGCAACATGGCTTTGAGGTTCCTAGGATGGCCAAGCCCAAGGATACTCAAAGTCCTATTAGAGTCAATAACGAGAGTCAATCCAAGTACATCCCTATTGGAAATGAAAGTAAAACTGCTAAATACAATTTTTTCTTCACAAGAAGACTAAAACATCCATGCGCCTAGAGGCTAATTTGAATTGGTACTTATAAAAATTGATTGGGAAGCATGTTTCTTGAAAGGAGGTAGAAGTACTACATTTGGGCGAAAATTATGATGGCGGAATCCGATAGAATGGATAAAATTGGAAAAAGTGTCGGAAGTTAATTTTTTTCTTTTTTAAATCCCAAAGTCATCGAATATCCGATGTGAGTTCTTTAACTGTAGAATATCCAACGGAAGTTCTTTTCCCAATGACTATTCGAGGTTTTGTATTCTTTTAATTTTTGTTTATAATCCCAACAATCATCGAATATCCGCCGAGAGTTCTTTTAGTCTCGAATATCCAACATTTTTTCCAATATGAAAATGTGTTGACCAATATCCTACAAATGGAATTTAACCATTGCATAATGTTCAGTTCCACCATTAATGGATTTTTTTTCCATTGACAACGTCTAATATGGGACCGCTTTAAGTTGACTTTAACTAATTATAATAAATATAGTATAATATTATACATATATATAATATTATTAATATATATTAATATTAATATAATATTATATGATAAATAAATACACACACACACACACACACACATATATATCAAAGATCATATAACTTTGACATAGTTACTATATTAGTTGGGATTGTTTTGAAAGGTTGTTGATCGGAATCTGGATTAGGGGCAAAAATTTGCTCAAAATTTAAAGTGTTCAGAATTGCACCAAACTAGAATGAAAACGACTAGGCCATTTCCAGGAATCCAACGCAACTCATTTCATCGAAAACCGAGTTCGGATGAAGAAGTTATAGTCTGCTGATCGTCGTTCAGAACATGCAATTAAAAAAAAAATGTAGAACAGGTACAGAATGATGACATGGCAGCCCAGTCAACATGCAGGGGATATTTTTAAATTTTTTTCCAATGGAACTATGACAAGTTTCACTGCAAAATTCTCCAGTTTGGGTTTGAGAAGGTGAAATTTGCCCAGTATCCTCTAAGGTTGAATTTGGGTTCACTAATTTTTATGTGTTGGAAATTATTTTTAATGTATTAAGGTTGGAATATATATATTTTATATGGTTTTAAATATTGTATATTATATTATATTTATATATATATATTAATATGAAATTACAAACTTTATATTATTAAATTTACGCATATTTCATTAAACCCAAAAGTTCGAACTACCTGTGGCATATTTTATTAAATTATGGATTAATTAAATGGTGGTCCGAATTTATTTGCATAACCCAAAGTTATAAACTTTGGTCTGGGCGTATATATAATTTTCGAATAAAATTTATGTGCAAGGTTCAAGGTCGAACCCACGACCACCCCCGCGCCATCCACACACCTTACCATTGAGCCATCCATTATTCCTTATTATGTAAATACAACAACATATATTTGAACACATTGGAATCCAATGGCGGGGGTTTGGAGGGGGCCAAACCCCTCCCATGTGACTACATTGCAAAATTCCTGGGCACAGCCGAATGCAGCGGGCGGAAGGATTAATGCCTAATCTAATATTTGTTCCACTAATCCATGGATTAAGGGCTAATAAAACGAGTTTATCAAGTTTGGATAATGTGCAGTTAAGACGTGCTTATCACAGTTGAGCACAATATTAACTGCTAATTATTCACCAGTTAAGTTAGCTGTGGATTCGGAGGCGCCCCCAAATTCAATGGAATTTCCAAGTTTGGTAGACCTAACTAGAGACTTCTCCAGATTTAGAGGCAGAATCTAGGGGAAAATTAAATGAGGCCTATCTTGAGTGATTTTTGACCAATTTTGGCTCAGGAAGAGTCATTCCTAATATATTGGCATGCTATGAAACCATTGGAATAGCTTGCAGAGGTAGAGGAGCAATTTTACATGTGTTTTTGGTCACTTGAAGAAAATTGAAGCCTAGGGCCAGCAGGAAGGAAGGCCATGCCCAGATCATTTGAAGGCCAAATGGAGTGAATGAATAGTTATTTTAGATTTTTTTGATGCTCTAAACACAATGGTACAATTGGAAGAGGCATTGGATAACTTCTGAAAGTGTTTTTGTCACTTTGGAGATTAAACAAACCCATGACCACCAGGATGGGAGGTCAAGCTTAGATCAGCTAGAAACCAATTTCAGAGATTGAATAGTCATTTTTGGGGTTTTTGGGTGTTCTAAAGCCAATGGTATAGTTTTCAAATCCATTGGAGCACTAAAGGTGCATATAACAAAGCATTTGACTCTTAATCCCAATAGGACCTAGCTAGTTGAAGCAGGTCCATGGGGATGTAGCCCAGGAGGGGTGAACTCTGTTATCATCCATGGTATTATGTGATTGCCGTGTGTTATTTATCTACATTTCATTTTCAATACATGAGTTTTTAAAATTTAATTAACTCATAATTTTATCATCAAATACACATTAAACTTGACACATAAACCCCTTCACAAGTGGTTAACTTGAGACGATCCTAATCACACATTTTTAATACTGATGAGGGAGCTAGCATAGAAATAACTAGTTTTCCCATATTCAGATCAAGTTGGTATCAGAGCAAAATTTTAGTTAATTTTAGCCAAGGTTAGCTAGAAGAATTAGCTATTGGTTTTTGAGTTTGTGCAGGGAGAATTTAACTGTGTGCAAGTTTATGTGTATAGGAGAAGATCAAAATTGAGAACTGAATTCTCAAATCACAACAAAGAAGCTTTATATGCATTGCAGGTGTGATGAAAGCTTCATTAAGCAATGTTTCTAATCCATCTTACTTATAAAAACTCTTTGATAAAGAGTTGTTACAAAAGCTCTATATCATGATTGATATGATGCAATATAAGTATGAATATAAGAGGGTGAAAATCAAACTTCAAGAGCATTTGATTGCCATGAAGGAGGAGAAGAAAGAGCTTCTTGAAAAGATGAATGAGATGGAGACTCAGCTCCATATTGCAAATGCGAACGTATTAAGGATGCATGAGATGGAGACTCAACTCCATGATGCCAAGGAAGCCTTAGCCATGTATTTGCATGAAAAAGAGGTATGAAATTCAAGTTTATATTCAATTTCCTCTCAAAATGAATGTGTAGGTGCTTTTTAAAGACACACTAGAGGAATAGGGTCCAAATTATTGATGAAGATGGGCTATGAAGGTAAAGGATTGGGAAAACATGCACAAGGCATAGTTGAGCCAATTGTTGTTGAGGAAAGGCCTAAGTATTTGGGTCTTGGTTATAGAAAACATGATGGAGAAAACTCTAAAGCCAAGGAGGCACATGAAGGTGTTCCAAGAAGGACTTTCATTTCATGGTCATTACCTCAAGCTTGTGAAGATTGTATTCATGAGGAATGCACAAGTTTTACACCCACTTTACAAGAAGGTGCTCATAAGCATGCAACTAATGATAATGGCGAACAAGAGGATGTTGAAAGCTTTAAAGTCATTGAATACATTGTTGGTATTCCGAAGAGATTCACTACCTCATAAAATTCACCTCCTAAAGAAGGTGGCAAAGGTGAATGTTCAAGGTATAAATATGCTTTTAATCAAGTTGCTTTTGATTATGATAAACATGGAAAATTATCACATAAGATTTGGAGAAAAGTTGCATGTTCCTTTTGTGTTTTGGATAACCATAATGTTTCAAGACGTTGGAAGAATATAGCCATGCACAAGAAAATTTCAAAGCAGAGGAGGCAGAAAGCCAAAGGTCCATTGGACAAAGAAAACCTTGTTGAAAATAAGATTCAATTGTTTTGCACTCATTTCCATAAGCAAGGTCATCTTGTAGACAAGTGTTAGAATTTGTATCCAACAAGTCATCTAAGACATTTGAGGAAGGTGAAGAAAGAGGCTGACAATAATGGAAAAGAAGATTCCATAAGTGATGTGGGTCAAGATGATTCACATGATGATGGTGTGCAGCTGAAAGAAGCGCCATTGAAATGGTTTGGTAAGAGATGGTCAGATTTATTATCCAATTAAGGCTTTGCATGTCTTTTGATGTTGATGCATTTCTTTGCTAATGGAATGCATGTTGCATGTTTACACCAAGAAGGTGTTTGAAAGTAGAGTATGTTGACTCAATTTATTGCAATAAAATTTGTTCATTTCAACCCTTTAAGTACATGTGCATATGAGTGGGGTTCTTGTACTTATGATTATACTTGTGAGAGAGTTGAAGAATTGTATACATGCATGAGAGTTTGTATGTATGAACAATGGAATTTTGATGGTTTCAATGTGCTTGAACACGCATGAGTAATTGACTTATGTTGGTTGATTTCTTTGTTTAACATGTATGTTGTCAAATTCAGAGTGTTGATCATTTGCACATGCATGAGTGTCGACTTGTGTTGGTCGATTGTGTGTTAGATGCATGTCATATCGACTTGGAAGAGTTGATTTTGTCTCCAAATATGAAAAGGAGATGTTGACGAAGTGTTTCATGAGATGTGAAATTCATTTTGTTTTGGGAAAAGAATTGTTAAATTATTACACATGCTTATGCATGACTTGAGAGTCAGTTGTTTGAAGAGGCATATTTTGTTGACTTGTGTTTGGTCAATAAGTTTTGACACCAAGATGTAAGAGTACATGGCGATGTTCACATGATGTGAAATTTTTTTCTTTGAAGGAGAAAGAGGATATGTTGTCAAGTTATGTTTCTTGCATGATGTGTTTTTCAGATTGATGGTGTGTATTGTGACAAGATGTCAAAAAGAAAGTTTACAACCATTGTAGGCCATCTTATGTGTTGAAGCCAAGAAGAGAAGGATATGACGAATGCATTATTACAGATGCAGAATTTAGAACCATGGAGGTAAAAGAATGTTCATTTATTTTCTTGTTATTACTGATGTTTGAACTCATTGCTGTAGTTCACTCAGATGGGCTTAATTTGGAAAAGTGGTTTCCAAGGAGAAGCTTGCATCGAATGCATGTTTTTGCAAAGGTGGAGCATGATTCTCAATGGGAAGGAAATCAGTTAGTTTTCCAAGCACCGAGGAATCGATTTGGTACATCAAAGTGTTATATCAGTCAACAAGCAACCAACAAGTGTTGGATTGGGTCAATAGAAAAATGAGAACATTGGTTGAAGAGCCAAGCTATTTGGAAGGCAATGCATGTCAGTGAACTGAAGTGGATGTCATGGAAAATTTTCCAAGTAGAATAAAGATGATAGAACTTGGGAAATAGAAGAGTATTCAACTCTCATGAAATAACCATCTTTTGTGGGTCCAAAAGCATGTCAGTGGGAAAGTGTGATTGGAATCTGGATCAGGGGAAAAAATTTGCTCAAAATTCAAAGTGCTTAGAATTGCACCAAACCAGAACAACATCGACCAAACTGTGACCAGGAATCCAACGCAACTTGTTTCATCAAAAACCGAGTTCGGATGAAGAAGTTATAGTCTGCTGATCGTTGTTCAGAACAAGCAATTTAAAAAAAAAATTTGCATAACAAGTACAAGCTGATGACATGGCAACTCAGTCAACATGTAGGGGACCTTCTTCAATTTTTTTCCAATGGGAATGTGACAAATGTGACTGTAAGATTCACCAGTTTGGGTTTGAGAAGGTGAAATTTGCCCAATATCCTCCAGGGTTGAATTTGCGTTCATGAATTTTTATCTGTTGGAAATTATTTTAAATTATTAAGGTTGGATTAATATATATATATATATATATATATATATATATATATATATATATATATATATATATATATATATATATATATAAGAAATTAAAAAAAAATGCAGAACAGGTACAAGCTGATGACATGGCAACCCAGTCAACATGCAGGGGACCTTCTTCAATTTTTTTCCAATGGGACTTTGACAAGTGTTATTGCAAGATTCACCAGTTTGGGTTTGAGAAGGTGAAATTTGCCCAATATCCTCCAAGGTAGAATTTGCATTCATGAATTTTTATGTGTTGGAAATTATTTTAAATGTATTAAGGTTGGATATATATATATATATATTTTTTTTCTTTCTAAGTTTGACTACTTCTATTATATCATATAAAACAATAAGTTATAGGTCTCTTCCTTTGGAATTGACAAGCCAAATCCAGAGGGAAGTCTCATCAGTTTGCAAACAGAAATTGGATTGCCCCCTTTGGAGAAACCAGGCCTCAAGAACCAAGTAGAACATGCTGCCCATAGAGGGAAACCAATAGACATAGTAGACAAAAGTAAACTAGAGTCATATAGCCAAGACTTCCAAAACATAAATAGACTAAAGAGCGTTAAAAAACTGAGATGACAGGAGGACATCCTGTAACTAAAACTAGGGAGGACCTGCATTCTTTTTTCCAGAGGTAGGGTCTTCTTCTTCGATCCTACATGCATAAAACACGTCATCATTATCCTTGCTCAGCTCATGGCATGAAGTCTGAGGCCGTGGCGATGTAGGAGAGTCGAGCTTCTCAGAGGAGGCAGCCTGCAGACCAGAGTGTTCCTTCTTGTTTTCTGCCTTAGATTTCGAGCTGCTACCACCACTATTGCCTGAATTACTGCTGGTGTCCTAGCTGCTGCTTGAGGTAATCTGCACAGGGAGAGACTTCATCTTATGGGGGATGATGGCAGGCTCAGGCGTAATGGTATATTTATGTGACCTTTTCTTGCTGCGGGAGCTTGAAGGCACTAGAGAGGGCGTGGGAAGCTGCAAGGATAACTGAGCGAACAGATTGACAGGGGCATTCCTGTTCTTCTCATTCCAGACCACTGAAAGATTCAAGTCAGGACGGGAGTGCGACAATGGAGGTATGGATGGGAAGCCACACCCTCTTGCCCTTTTGCATCTTAGATGATGACGCCGAGGCATAATTGTCAGGGGAGCCAAAGTGCAAGACGAGGAAGGAGTTGTGGACAACGCAGAGGAGGAATTGCCACTGGAGTGAAGGTGGAGGCCGACCGAGCTAGGAGGATGCACCTGAGACAGAGGTAATCAAGCAGAGAAGCACACAGAAAACTGGAGAATAGGTTGAATGGAAGGTGAATAAGTAGGGGTGGCTTGATTAATGGCCATGGCATGCACCCTTAATGCTCTACGAGCATGGTACGTCGATCTGAGGGTGGCGGAGGTCGAATTTAAGACCACATCACGACTACAATTAACGCAGGGATGAATTCCATACGCGATCACGTGGGGAGGCCAAGTGTCCACCCACATGGCAGCCTCGTGGCCCTCTATCTCACTGGATGGCACCCACATCCAGGGTTATATATATTAATATTAAATTACAAACTTTATATTATTAAATTTCCGCATATTTCATTAAGCCCCAAAGTTCGAACTACCGGTGGCATATTTTATTAAACTATGGATTAATTACATGGTGGTACGAATTGATTCGCATAACCCAAAGTTCTAAACTTTGGTCTGGGTGTATATATCATTTTTGAATAAATTTTATGCGCAAGGGTCGGGGTCGAACCCACGACGACCCCCATGCCATCCACACACCTTACCATTGAGCCATCCATTATTCCTTATTATGTAAGGGAGGAAACATATATTTGAATACATTGGAGTCCAATGGCAGGGGTTTGGAAGGGGCCAACCCCCTCCCATGTGATTACATTACAAAATCCGTGGGCAGAGCCGAATGCAGCAGGTGGAAGGATTAATGCCTAATCCAAGATTTGTTCCACTAATATGTGGATTAAGGGCTAATAAAACAGGTTTATCAGACTTTGACAATGCACAGTTAAGACACACTTATCCCAGTTAAGTGCAGTCTTAACTATTAATTAATCACCAGTTAAGTAGCAGTAGATTCGGAGGTGCCCCCAAATTCAGTGGAATTTCCAAGTTTGATGAAGCTAACTCGAGACTTCTCCAGATTTAGAGGCAGAATCTAGGGGAAAATTAAATGAGGCCTAACTTGAGAAATTTTTGACCAATTTTGGCTTAGGAAGAGCCATTACTAATAGATTGGTATGGCTCTGAATCCATTGGAACAACTTGCAGAGGCAGAGGAGAAATTTTACAGGTGTTTTTTGTCACTTGAAGAAAATTGAAGCTCAGGGCCACCAGGAAGGAAGGCCATGCCCATAACAACTGAAGGCTAAATGGAGTGAATGAACAATAATTTTTAGATAAATTTGATGATATGAACACATTGGTACAGTTTTCAGAGGCATTGGAGCACTTCTGAAAGTGTTTTTGTCAGATTAAACAAGCCCATGGCCACCAGGATTGGAGGTCAAGCCTAGATCAACTGGAAACCAATTTTAGAGATTGAATTGTCATTTTTGGGGTTTTTGGGTGTTCTGAAGCCAATGGCATATTTTTCAAATCCATTGAAGCACTATAGGTTCATGTAACTAGACATTTGAATCTTAATCCCAAGAGGGCCTAGCTAGTTGAAGCAGGTCCATGGAGATGTAGCCTAGGAGGGGTGAACTCCGTTATCATCCATGGTATTATGTGATTGCTGTGTGTTATTTCTCTACATTTCATTTGATGTACATGAGTTTTTAAAATTTAATTAACTCATAATTTGATCATCAAAGACACATAAAACTTGACACATAAACCCCCTCACAAGTGGTTAACTTGGGACGATCCTAATCACACATTTTTAATACTGATGAGGGATATAGCATAGCAATAAGTAGTTTTCCCATATTCAGATTAGTTGTAGGCTCATTTTGAGGTTAATTTTTGAAATAATTTTTCACTGAAAGTTTAGTGACATAAAATTTCACATAACATTCCTCAAGGAGACCAAGGATACGTGGGGATCGACATTAAGGGCTTCTGAGGATCGAAAATGTTACCACCCATGTATAAATTGCAAGGGATTGAGGCAAAGGAGAATTCTAATAAAATCAACTAAAAAACATTGTAGATACTATGGACACGCTGAAGGTGGACATGGTTATCATCCATTAGTAAGTTATCCATTATATATCTTTGCATTGTAGATTGTTTTTGTAAATATTTATATGTATATTGTATTTTAGATTGTATTTATTTGTATTGTAAATTATATTGTCTTTGTATTGTAAATGTATTTTATATTCTTTTAGGATATGTTTTACCTATATTGTCATCTTGATATGGAGAAATATTATTTGATTATTTTCATTAGGGTTGATTAAGGGGTTATTGTTTAAGGGTTTAGGTCTTAGGCGTTAAGGGATTAGGGCTTAGGGGTTTAAGTTCTTAGGGGAATGGGGTTAAGGTGTTAGGGGGTTAATGTATGTTTAGGGGGTTAATTAGGACTTAGAGGATTTAGATGTTAATATTGGGTTTTTATGGAGCATTATTAATAAGTTTTTAAAGTATATTATGAACATAATTTAAAAGATGGATACAAGGAATACATTTTTATAGCAAAGAAGAAAATAATTATATAATATATTGTAATACAATTTTATACGACAAAATAATAAAATATAAATACCATTAAAAAATTAATTAAATATAAATTTGATTAAAAATAAAATGATTATAAAGAAAGATGATTGGATAAAGATAAAATGAGTCCATTTATTAATTTAAGTAAGATGATAATTAATAAAAAACCATTTTTTATGAAATAAATTATATAAAAAAAGGAATTACTTTATTTTTTAAAAAATTTAAATTAATAATCCACAATTTATTAAAATGTTATGTTCCTAATCACAATCTATTTTGCTCATAAAAGAGGATCTTTCTCAAATTTTAAGGAAAAAAGTATGGGACACAAGTCTTGCATTCGGTGTTTCAAAATGTTTTAGGTGACAATGAACTTTTTAAGCTCAAGTGATATAGAGTGAAAAATTCTCTATATAAAGTCTCTTTTTGTGATAATTAAAGGGTCTCATTTGTTGTAAATTGTGCGAAAAATAATTAAATTAATATCCAAGCTATAATAGTTCTAGGAAAAGGGTAGATTAATGATATGTTTGATAAATAGTCAATGGTTATTTTTAAAAATTTATCTTACTTATTATCACTCATGCAAGGTAGAACATTCCATTTTGAATTTCCTTTGAAGTAGGAAATTTTTTTTTATTCTATAACATCCACTTACCTCTAAGTACAAAGGGTTGATTTTTTGACATTTTGGTAAAATCAAATAAGTATTCAAAAAGAAATAATACCCCATTTTGTGTAGAAGGAGAAGTATTTGACATCGTGCCTTAGTAAAATTAGGTTTCCTATAAAAAATATCTTTAGTGGGTTCCCTACCACTTTCCTAAAGAAAAAAGTGCACTCCCTTTATGCAAGCTTAAACAAACATAACATCATCCATCAAGACAATTCATGTGCGATGTTAAACTCATGTTGAAAGTCAGTGCACACTTTTTTGACAACCTCCCTCACTTTGGTTGGGCTTGTACTTCTATTTTGGTGAGTTTTCTCAATTGTCGTCTTTTTCACACTATCACTTTCACAAGTGTCTTTTTCACATTCACAACCGTCCTTTTGGATTTATTTCACTTCAATAAGTGGAATTTTTAGGTTATCTTCGCTCTAACATGTTTTTCTTTCAAGGTCGTTCGCATGTGGAAGTGTCATTTTCATGTCTTCTTACAATCGCGGGTGTCACTTTTAAGTATGTTCACCCCTATATGTGTTGCATGTTTTCACATCACTAGAGTTAGTTATGGTGCACTTATGTACATTAAATGCTATTACATATCATTAGAATATGTGCCAACCACATTCCTATAGCTCACACGTGTTGTTTGATCCTAAATTTTTTAAACATAATCTTATACATCTTGCTAAATTACACAAGCTTCATGATCGCATTGATTTGTTGCATTCGTTTCTTACTCTCACCCAAGCTCATGGTTGTTCACCCATCCTCTTAAAACTTCTGGTATCCAAGTGAAATTAATAAAGAATATGAAATTATAATGATGAATTCAAAATAATATCAATATGTTTTTTATTATGGTTGTGACTATATATCTCAAAAAGTGTCTCACTTCCTACATGTCAAGAAAAGTAACTTCTTTCTTAGATTTTTTCAACATAGCCTTAAATATCTTGATAAATTTCACAAGCATCATCATTAAATTGTTGTATTTGTTTCTTGACCTCACCTAAGATGCATTTCTCTTTGTCTTTGTTTTCTTTATTTTGCTTATATATTATATTTGTAAATGGTTGTTATATCAACGTTTAAATTTTTGCTATATATACTAACATTAATTTATTGATTGTAATTGTATAGTATGCCCCCTAGGGCATTGCTCAACGAGGAAGAAGTGGTTGTAGTACAAGAACCTATTCAAGAACATGGAGCAATTAATATTTAGGATCAAGCTAATGATCCTATGGAAGAAGATAATGATGCTGCTAACATAGTAGGAGAAGATGGGACAAATAGATTCATCCAGGAGACATGTAATAACATTAGAATGGATAATGATGGAAACCAGAATGATGACCATGATTTTGATATCCCGTACTTGATATGGAAATTAAACCTCTTTATGAAGGCTCATAAGCATCTCTTCTCTCTGTTGTATTGCTGTTGGTCAACTTAAAAGTGGTGAATGACTTGTCAAACAGATGCGTGACATAAATCCTAAGGTATGTAATATATTTTGTGACATTTAGTACTATATATAGGATAAATAACTTATTTTTTCCTTAGTTTTTAATGTTAGTACGTTGATCATAATTTAATTAATTTATAACATTTGGATGCAATATGTATGATTAATATTATTTAGTACATTAACCCGTACTACTTTTTTTTAGGTTGTAGATTATTAGGTGAATTTATGTTACCACCGTTAAATGTTTTATCTCATACGTATCGATATTTACATGCCATTATGAAATATATTGGAATGGAGTATCAAGAAATTCATGCATGCCCTAATGATAATATTCTCTATTATAAAGAACATGCGTCGAGAGACAAATGCCAAAAATGCGATGAACGGTATATATAAAACTGATAAAGTAACAAAAAAGGTGCCTCAC
Source organism: Pinus albicaulis (assembly GCA_034641835.2). Lineage (NCBI taxonomy): Eukaryota > Viridiplantae > Streptophyta > Pinopsida > Pinales > Pinaceae > Pinus > Pinus albicaulis. Next base: position 169,710,644 of record CM076577.1, on the reverse strand, counting down.
ATGGATCTTCGTTATATTCCCATAATTACACATCTGCGAAAATTTCTCAGGTGCAAAAGCATATTAGAACTTATGGTTTACCATGCCATGAATAGAAGTGAAGATGGTGAAGATGGTGTTATTTGAATAACTGAAGATGGATATGAATTTAGAAATATAGAGGAAAAGTGGAAAGAGTTTAAAAGAGAACCCCGCAATATTAGGCTTTCATTAGTAACTGACTGTGTCAATCCATTTGAGATCCCATATCTACTTACTTGGTGTGGCCCATTTTTGTTATAAAAAATAACATTCCTCCATGGAAGTCAATAAAGAGGGAGCACATAATGTTGATAATGATTGTGACAGGTATTAATTTGTTTATAATATATTTTTTTAAGACAATAACATCTCTTTTGTCTTTTTTTGTTTCATAATTATGTATTATTTTTATTGTTTACTCATATATGTTCAATTATGCCTTATACTTATGTCTTATAATTATTATTTTTTATTTACTCATATATGTAGTAATTATGTGTTGTATGTTCAATCAATTAGGTAAATACCAAGTCAAAGATATGAATGTATATATCAAGCCTCTTATCGATGAATTAGTGGAGTTATGAAACAGTGTCACCATGTAGGATATATCTAGACTAGTAGATGCACAAAGGGAATTTAAATTCCATGTAATGTTTGTATGGACAATTCACAATGCCTAAGGGCTAATACATTTCTATGGTATGCTATAACATTACTATGCACTTTAATAGTGTTTAATTTTATGAATTTCATTTCATGTATGATTTTTAAATAGTGCCTTCATTGTACATACTTAAAATAATTGATTTAAAATTATTCCATATCTTCAGGTATTCAAACAAAGGGTAAATTTGCTTGTCCATTTTGTGGTCCTAATATGAAATCTCATGATTCAATAAGCTTAGGAAAGGAGGTGTTTGATGATTATAGATACTTCCTTTCTAAGAACCATAGGTAATGAAGTACCAGAAAACATATTTTCAATGGGAAAGAAGAGACTAGATTAAGACCACTGAGAATGACACCTCATGCATGGAAGTTGCGATATAATAGAGTACCTCAAGGTATGGATCAATTAATTGTCTATGTATCAATATACATGATATGTTTGGATTACTTTTTTATTTTTATGGAATTTTCTTCACTATACTAATTAACAGGTTATCTTGTTGTTATAATATCTTTAACTATGATTCATGTTGTAGGTCATCAAGGTATTAATGAAAATGCACATCCACGAGGAATGGAAAGCTATCCCAAGCAATTCAATAGACTCCCCTGATATGAGCACCTAGAAATTGTTCATTTGTTTGATACAATGCACATCGGGAAGAAAGTACCAAAGACCTTATGACGAATCCTAGATGGAAGGAGAGATAAAGAAAAAATTGTCAATATTTCTAATGAAAATAAGGAGGTCAACCATGCATTGAAAAGTGAAACTCATTCAAATAGTGATGGAGATGACCAAAACATAAGTTCCCTTCCATGGTAATTGATAGTGCAACAAAGCAAGCATGTTAAATAGGTTATTGAAAAAATTAAATTTCTAATTGGATTTTCTTCAAATATAAAGAATATCCTAACAAAGAAAGGTGAATTAGGTGGGTACAATCTCATGATTGGAATATTTTCATTAAGGTAATTATTTTGGTGTATATATCTATACATTGGTGAAACATATTGTTGATTAGTGTTTTTATTTCTACTAATTTAGGAAAAAATAATGATCGATCATTATTTTTGCTACAATATGTTCTACCTCTATATCTCCTAGAAAACTTTGACAACAATGTAAAATTTTTTATATATGATCTTGGAAAATACATGAGGTAAGTGGATATTTATGTACAAAATGTAATTTGTTACATAAGTTTTTGTGTCACAAATTTTTAACTGCATGTGTTTTACTTGTCGTCATGTACTATATACCTTTTTTGTTGAAGCCTGTGATTTGTTTTCTTCACTTGTAAATTGTTGTCATCTAAAGAAATTGGTAAAGAATATATAAAGTATTGGAGGAAACGAATTCCTCATCTAATGTGTGAAATGCAAAAGTATCTACCTGTGACATTTTTCAATTCACAAGAACACTACATCATACACCAAGTCGAGGAGATTGAAAAGTGTGGACCTATATACACAAGATCAATGTGGATGGTTGATAGGCACTTGAAATCACTGAAGGCTTTGGTCAGACAAAGAGAACGTCATGAGGGTTCTATGGTAGAGGGATATATGGTATATGGAACCATGGTTTATATTTATCAATATATTCCTGCAATAGGAAACAATATTAATGTATTGGATTGCATTTGGGAAGTCAACTCCATGAAAAAATTTGAAGGGGAGCACCTATTGGGGAAAGGTAGAATGAGGAAAGTGATATGTAAGTAGATAGTGGAGATTTATAAAAAAATTGACTTTTTTGTTTTTATGCATATTGTAGTTATTTAATTTTTAGTCTTCTTGCATAATCCATTATTGTGAAGGTATAACATGGTAACTAATTATATATATGTGAATTGTTTTATTTTAATACAACCGGTCGAGAGTGGGATGAAATACATTTCTACATTGCGAACAATACTGATTGGATGGAGGTATGGATTGAACGATGTAAACACACTAATAATGGTAGGTTATCATGGTATGGTGCATCTACATTAGTCAAACAATCTCAAAGTAGTGGTGATACCAATATTACACAGAGGGAAATTGATTTAGCATATGGTTTAAATGATTATTAGGAAAGAATATCCACCCATAATACTTAGTTTTTTTTACAATGATATTGATGGATATGGAATGTTTTTCTCTTAATTTGCATGTTTTGCAAGTATAAATATGCTTATCAATTGATAATGCATTTTTATTGAAATATTTCAGTTGAAACAACACAATAAAATGTGGTGCCATGGCCACAAATTTCACATCAAAAGGTTGGATGAAAAGATGAAAAATTCTAACGGTGGGATAACTGTAGTATTTCAAGTTATCAATTTTTCCTCTAGAGGTGAAGAACATCCAAAATTATCTGAAAGTTGATACTAAGGGTACCTGCATGATATTCTTGAGAGTGACTTTGAATCCTTCAAAATAGTTGTCTTCGATGTCAAATAGTTTAGGCTATGAATCCGTGAACATGACCCCAGTAAAATTGTTATTGAGCATGTTAACGGATTTTGGCATGTTTGATACAAGGAATATTGAGCCAAGATTAGAGTCATATGTTATTCCAAGACAATGTGAACATGTATTTTATGTAGACATTCTAGGTAAAGTGGCTTGATCATATGTTGTTAGATGTGATCCCACTGGAAGGCCCATAAAGTATAATGCAGTGGAAGAAGATGGAATTGAAGAAGAAGACGATGTAGAGGAGTAGGGGGTTAATTCAGTGTCAAACGAAGACATAGAATAAGTTAAAGGAATATATGTTAATCAATAAAATGTTAATTTTAATGAAATAGATGATATTGATGTTGCGTCGGATGAAGAACTTGAAAGTTGAAACAAATGTAAATGATCATGTTCCAGATGATGATATAGACGATAATGATGATGCTGATATGGTGAATCCTTTGAACATGAATTATGAAATGGATGATACATATGATGAGTTGGATGAGGAAGAATATTAATGATATCAAAATGTTGAAAATTACAAGCTATGTATTTATATGTTTTCATTTGGTTTTTTCTCTTTCATTCACCTTAAATTTTTATTTTTCAACTATTTTTTATGTTTGAATGTTACTATGTTTCTTTCAAATATATTATAGTAGATAGATTAGGTATTGGGGAATTCACAATGATGTGAGGGGGGGAGAGAGACCATATGAGCTTCCACCTTCACATAGTTGGACTTGTTCAGTAGATAATATAATATTATTCTTGAAATGAAGAGAAACTCATTTATGTTTATACCATCATTTCCAATTTTAACTTTGGTTAATTTAATCATTTCCAAGGTTTTCCATTTACTAATTATTAATGGAAATTATGCTTTGACCTCGCATAAAGTGAATTGTGAATGGGGCCTATTGTTGTACAAACCAACAGGCCTAGGGAGTAGGCCAATGCTTGGATACACAACAACAATTTGGGACTAATGTGTTATGTACACGAAGGTCAGGTGCCCACAGGAGAGTTGCATGACATGACAACGAGCATACAAGTTTGAAATTTTGGGTGGACCAAGCGAGTTGGGTGACAGGTGAACTTGGAAACACTATAGTTGGGTAGACATGAAAAATAAGTAAGGACAAGATGTGTGATTGGTCGGGTGAACAATGAAATATGAGTGACGCAGCCGACGGGAAAATTTAAAGTGTGATGTGAACAATAGGGAGAATGCCTACACCTTGGGCGTGCCTTCACAAAGGCGGGTCACCCATGCGCCCATGGGGGCATCACGTGCTAGGCATGCCAGGGTGCATGTGCGACAAGTTGGTGGGTCAACATGACTTGGAAAGGCCCCCCCTACAGAAAATAAGTAAGGTCGGCCCATGACTGCACATGAAAAAAGTTCACACAAGGGGTTCTCATTATCATTTTTATAAAATTGATTAAATTAATGTTTAGGTCTTAAAATCCGGTATATAATTGATTGATTATGCAACATGGTACTAAAAAATGATAATATTTTGTTGTTTTTGATGAAATAATGATTTGTGTTGACTAATTTACACGGTAAGGATAACACCCGCACCTTGAGTGCACCCGCACAAAGGCAGGGTGCTCGGGCATCCATGGGGCCATCGCGTGCCGGGAAACATAAGGCGCCTGCCCAATAAGGGCGCTTGAGTGACGAGTTGGTGGGTCAGCCTGAATTGGCAAGGGGCACCCACATAGAAGAAGCAAGGTTAGTCCATGACTTCCTATGACCAGAGTCACCACAAGGGGGTATCATAATGATTTTTAGAAAATTGAATAAATTAAGGTTTGTGTGTTAAAAGTTGGTTTATAGTTGATTGATTATGCAACATGGTATTGAAAAATGATAATATTTTGTTGTCATTGATGAGATAATTATTTTTGTTGATTGATTTTCATGGCAGGGTGAATTCCTACACCCTAGGCACGCCCGCATGAAGGTAGGGCCCCTGGGCACCCATGGGGGTGTCGAATGCTGGGAACGTAAGGGTGCCCACCTGGAAGGGGCACCCGTGCGATGAGTTGTTGCGTCGGCCCGAATTGGAAATGGGAACCCACACAAAATATGTAAGGTCAGCCGACGACTTCCCATGAATAGAGTTCCCACAAGGGGGTCTCATAATGATTTTTAGAAAATTGACTAAATTAATGTTTAGCTGTTAAAAGTTGGTTTATAATTGATTGATTATGCAAAATGGTACTAAAAAATGACAATATTTTTTTTCATTGATGAGCTAATGATTTTTGTTGAAATATTTACATGGCAGGGTGAACTCCCGCACCCTAGGAGTGCTTGCACGAAGGCGGGGCACCTAGATTCCCATGGGGGCATTGTGTGATGGGCACACTAGGGTGTCTGCTCGGAAAGGGTACCTGTGTGACGAGTTGGTTGGCTGGACCAACTTGGAAAGGGGCACCCGCACAAAATTAAGGTCATCCCATGACTGCCCATGAATCAAGTTCCCACAAGGGGGTCTCTTAATGATTTTTAGAAAATACACTAAATTAATGTTTAGGTGTTAAAATCCATTTTATAATTGATTGATTATGCAACATGGTACTAAAAAATGAGAATATTTTTTTTTCATTGATGAGATAATGATTTGTGTTGACTTAAGGTTGCGAAAAACTAAAGTATGAAATGAAGTGCGATCGTGGGGACTTCGCATGCACAACATAGAGGTGAGTTCCTTAGGCGTGCCCGCATGAAGGCAAGGCTCCTACTGGAAAATGGGGCATGCATGACAAGTGACACAATGGGAAACAAAATGGGAAAACTGAATGAGTGAAGTGAACTGAGGGCATTGTGTGCATGACAAGGGCACACACCCTGGGCACTTCCACATGAAAGTGGAGCACTTGGGACCCCAAAGATGACTTGCATGAAATGATGATGGGAGGATGATTTGGGCACTTTGGGTGGACTCGGTGAGTTAGGAAACATGTGAACTGAGTGACATAGTGGTCGGGAAGACATGCAAAATAAGTAAGGACAAGACATGCGAGTGGTTAGGTGAAAAATGACATATGATCCAAGAAATCGATGGGATAAACCATAGCATGAAGTGCATAGTAGGGAAAATGACCACGCTTTGGGCGTGCCCGCACGAAGGTGGGGTGCTCGGGCGCCCATGGGGGCGTCGCGTGCTAGGCACGCTAGGGCGCTAGTATGATGTGTTGGTGGGTAGGCCTAACTTGGCAAGGGGCACCCACACAAAAGAAGTAAGGTAATATTTGTCATCATGTTGAGCCTCTATAAATCATGGGCTCTTGTATATGATGGAAAGTAACAACAGAGTTCCCACAAGGGGGTATCATAATTATTTTTAAAAAATTGACTAAATTAATGTTTAGATGTTAAAAGCTAGTATAATTGATTGATTACGCAACATGGTACTAACAAATGATAATATTTTGTTGTCATTGATGAGCTAATGATTTGTGTTGATTGAGATATTTGTTGCTCTACTACTAGGAGGTGTCACCATTATTCTCATTTCCATCATCATCATCCAAAAGTGTTATCAACTGATTGTATAATTTATTATTTTGAAATATATATTCTTTGAAAGTTTCAGTGAATCGATTTCCAGAGTGTTTAAAAGTATCTTGAGCTATTCGTGATGTGACTTGAGAATGGGGCCAACGTTGATTTTTTTTTAGTTTGTGCTCGTATGTACTGAAATTTGACATGGTTATTGTAGATGCATGCATTGAAAATATGGGAGGGTTTTGAGACTCAAATACGAGTCACAGAAATAATTTGACAATCAAATTATTGAATTGTATATAATTAATCAAGAAATTAATTATAAACCCATTTCAAAATGTATAAAATGACTTTTGGAAAAGTGTATAAGTTAGTAATATGTTTTGAATTATTATTATAATCTAAAATTTTCACCAAGTGGATAAAATGAACAATATGTTTTGATTTATTACTATTTTCTTGCTATATTTTAAACAATTAGTCCAAATATTTTTCATTCCATTCATCACGTTGCTAAGTATTTTTGAAGCTTCTCTTCAACCCCATATATCCTATTCTTTGTTTCTACTTCTTTTGGTTTCATTCCCACTTGGACATATTTTTGACTCAATAGGTTCCTTGACGTCTATCTGCCACCCTTATACCTTTGAACATATCTCGGTTCTCTTAGTCATTGGGTAAACCTAGAAAACATATATTCATCATACATTTGTATAGATTGAGTTCCATAGTCTTAATTACCACCCAAACACACATGCACTTTATGATTTGGAATTCTCACTCCCAACTCTTTTATGTCACATCACCTTCTAAACCTCCTATACACTTCTAGGTATATTTGTTTCTCTACTACCAGGAGGCATAACCATTATTCCCATCGCCATCATCATCATATGAAACTGTTATCAGTTGATTGTATAATTTATTGTTTTGCACTATCTATTTTGTTCAAGTTTCATTGAATCAATTTCCAGTATGTTGCATAAGTCTTGAGCTAGTCGTGATGTGACTTGAGAATGGGGGATTTCCCACATATTATAATATTCCTAATTAGATTTTAGCTAATAAGAATATTAATTTTTGTTTTTGTCAACAAGATAGATGAATAAGATGGTAGAGGGACCCATAAATCCCTTTAGTAGGAATAAAACCACTTCTTAATGTGAATGTGGATCAATGCATCTATATAGGTTCAAGATGAATAAACCACTTCTTGGTGTGAATGTGGGTCAATGCATGTGGATGGGGTCAATTTTACCAAATGAGCAACACAATCATGGAGGTAGTGGAGACAATGGAGGACAACACAGTCATAATGGAGGTTAGTGGCCATGTGTGTAACATCATTATTGTGTGGGGCCAAGAGGGTGAGGGCTCACAAGCATATAGGGAAGGGGATGGAAGCCATAGAAAGGATTCCAAATATTTTTTTATGAATTGTCTTTTATGACTTTTTGCATGCTTCAATTGTTTAGCTAAGTCTGCTGTGCTGTTTAGCACACAGATGTTTCCGAGTGGAAATCCCACCCTTATCCTCGAGGGACTTCGAGTGCCCACTCAGGAAATTTTATTGAGCTGCGTTTAATCATCAAGCATCAGGCCAATCTTCAGTCCCTATCAGTAGCACAATCTCCTTTAGGAATTGCACAATCCAGGAGGGAAGATCTATTGGAGGAGCAATAACCCAAGTTTCTTAGCTTGGCATCCAGTGAGGGGAGCAACCCTTCATCCGAGAAGTTGATTGGGAGGAGTAAAAACATATTTCTCATAATTTCATCCATCTCTTAGCAGTCTTACAGCTACAGTGCGTAAATAAGCCCTAGGGTTGCATTTTTAGTTATTTTCATTTCCGGAAACCCTTTTTGGGTTATCTTGGAAAAGTGCTAGAAAGCTTAGATCTCTGATCCCGACTATTTTTGAGCACCCAATTAGCAGATCTACACATTCCTCATTTCCAGCAGCTGTATTTTCTAGCAGGACTACGCAGTGGAAGCATTCCAGCAGCTGTTGCAGTAGCAACACATCATGTGATGAGGTTTATGGCCATTTTAGGATTTTCTGTCTAGCTTGAGTTTCTTTTCTTCAAGCACTTTGTACTTCATCTATGCTATTGAATGTAATAAAATGACTTAGCTGATCTGCTCATATGTTTGATGTAATGATTTTTACTGCAATTTCCATTTTATTGTTCAATCTTCCTGTTTATTCTATTTTTGGATATTACAGTGGTATCAAAGCATAATATTGGCTCAGCCTGTGGGGAATTTACATCTGTGACATTTGAATAAGAACCTATTACATACTGGGAGAAGCGGTATATTAATAGAGGTCGCAAATTTGATTATCCAACCAAAAAAGAAGACCACATCTCAGAAGAAATAAAATACAAAGGCAAGTCTCCAATGTCGGGAGAAATGGATGAGAAAGAGTTTCCAAAACTTCTTCTCCAATCTATGCAGGATCTCACCAGAGAGATCAAGGAGGTGAGAGTGGAGAGACAAAGGAAAACCCCAAGAGGGTTGCAAAATGGAGAAAGTTCCGGTACTTCACATCAGTGGTGTGAGCAACCGGCAGTGCAACAAGCTTCACAACGCTCCACTATGGCTACCTTCCTAGTAGTAGGATACGGGGCTAGAGGACCACAAGAGCAAGAGGCTCTCAGTGGTTATTTTCTGGAATATGAATCTCAGTCTCAAATATTCAAAGAACATCTGAACTTCCAAGAGTTCTGCCGGATCAAAGATAATAGAATACCCCGTAACAACAGTAGAGGTGGAGGGTACATGCAGAACAATGATTTGCAACATACTATGGGTAGGTTCTTTTTTCCTACTTTTGATGGGTCATCCAAGTGCATGAAAAATTATTGGGTGGAAAAGTTAGAAATTTATTTCTAGATGAACCAACTATCAGAGACTGAAGCTATTAAGATATCAACACTACACCTTGAAGGTGAAGCACATGAATAGTGGTTCCAGGGACTGTCTACATTGGGACATGTAGGTGTGACTGCATATGCAGATTTTACCCGGAGATTGGTATAGAGATTTGAATGAAGATATCCAGAGGCGCACTTTTTTGAGCTAGCTAAGTTCAAGTAGTCGAGAAACCTAGAGACTTATATCTCTGAGTTCCTAAAACTTTCCGTCATGGTGCTAGATTTGTCTGCAACTAGGAGGGTATACACGTTCATTGATGGACTAGCGGAACCTTTGCATGGGTTAGAAAATTCCACTAAACCAGCTACGCTCCAAGATGCTATTGAGTGGGCTAGGGACTTACAATATGCTTTGCCAAGGGTAGGAGCTACATTCAATCGAAAACCACATTCTAGTCGAAGGGGAAAGATATGAAGGTTCCACCCCCAAAAGAGAACCAAGGGAAAGGACCTCTTAGTGATGATATCCAGAGAGATTTGAGGAGGAGGAAGCTTTGCTTCACTTGCCAAGAAACATGGGCACCAGGGCATCGATGTGCTGCTGGAAAGGCACATTATATTGAAGTATTCTCTGATAGTGAAGAGGAAGCAGAGCAGGAGCTGGAAGGGAACACCAACAATATGGCACCAGGAGATGATCCACCACCATCAGGAGGTGGAAATGGAACATTTGCTCCAACTGGAGGGGCCCTTGCAGTTTTGCGGGGAGTTCCCAATTATCTAACATTGAGAGTCCGAGGTGCAGTTAAGGGGCAACGGGTGTCAGTATTGATAGATAGTGGGGCTACCCACAATTTTATTGATACCAAACTAGTGCAGAGGAAAGGCATACCCATAGATGATTTTGAAGGATTCTTAGTTTTGGTTCCAGGAACTAGAACCATGCAGTGTGTGAAGTATGTTCCGGTATTGACTGTAACTTTGGGGACATACAAATTAATAAATAACTTCTTTGTGGTTGATATTCCTAACACCAATGTGATATTGGGTGTGCAGTGGTTTATCACACTTGGAAAGGTCACCACGGAATGGGATACATTGGAGATGGAATGGATAGATAAGAAGAGCGGCAAGCACCAAATGATTGGGGGCATGCACACCTATCCACCTCAGGTAGTCTCAACACATAGGATGGAGAATTATTTTTGTAGAGGAGACATAGAATGGGTAGTAGAACTGCGTATGTTGGAGGCAGGAGGCAAGGACAAATCAGTCCACTCTGATGTGCAGTCTATTATAGACTGCTATTCTACAGTATTCGGGGACATTCCAACGGGAAGGCCACCAGACCAAGGGTTTGAACATAATATTGAGTTGGAGCAGGGGATCCAAGAAGTAATCACCACACCCTATAGGCACCTCAAATATTAAAAGAATGAGATTGAGAGAGATATTCAAGAGCTCTTGGATTTAGGAAATATCTGACCCAACACCAGTCCTTTTTCTTCTTCTGTGGTCTTGGTGAAAAATAAGGATGGTACCTTAAGAATGTGCATTGACTATAGAGCCTTGAATAAGAAGAAAATGAAGAATAGGTACACGATTCCCAGGATCGATGAGCTAATGGATGAGATGAGGGGATCGAATTTCTTTTCAAATATTGATTTGAGGTCGGGGTATGATCAAATCAAGGTAAGGGATCATGATATCCCCAAGACTGCATTTAGATGTCATTATGGCCACTTTGAGTTCTTGGTGATGCCCTTTGGGTTGACCAATGCTTCGGATACTTTTCATTATTGTATGAACCACATTTTCTGTGGTCAGTTGAGGAAATTTGTGTTGGTTTTATTTAACGACATTCTCATCTACAACCGCACATGGGAAGAGCATCTGCAACATATTGAGGTAGTATTACACATTCTGAAAGAGAAACATTTCTATGCCAAGCTCTCCAAATGTGAGTTTGGTCTCACAGAGATGCTTTATTTAAGCCACATTATTGGAGTGGATGGAGTAAGGGTCCATGAGGAGAAGATCCATGCTATTTAGGATTTTCTAGAGCTAAAGAATGTAACAGAACTTCGGGGTTTCTAGGCATCTGCACCTACTACCGAAATTTTGTTAAAGGGTTCTCCCAACTAGAAGCACCACTCATAGATCTGACCAAGAAGGGAGCCTTTGGTTGGACAAAAACTGCCCAGAGGGCATTTGATAGGCTCAAGGAGGTGATGAGAAACTATCCAGTGTTGGAATTACCGGATTTCACCCAGCCCTTTGTGTTGGAATGTGATGCTTCCGGGGAGGGTATTGGCACAATATTGATGTAGGGGGGGCATCCCATAGCCTTTGAGAGTCAGAATTTATTGCCACATAAGAGGTGGTATCCCATATATGACAAGGAGATGCTGGCCATTATGCATGTATTGGCCAAATTTAGGTAGTATCTGGTAGGCAAAAAATTCCAAGTAAACACTGATCACAACAGTATTCGGTATTTCCTTGAGCAGAAGCAGGTGCAAGAGAGACAACAAAAATGGGTTAGAAAAATTCAGGCATATGACTAACATTAAATATGTCAAAGGGAAGAGAAATGTGGTAGCTGATGCCTTATCACGAAGACCAGCAATGCTGTCCTTGATTAGTGTGGATTCAGATTGGAAGGCTCAACTGTTGGTGGAGTATTCCAAAGACCACTTCATATGTGAGATACTAGATGGGGAGGTGACCGATGAGAAATATAGAGTAATGGATGAGGTCATCTACTATTGGGACCAAATATTATTGACTATATATTCTAAGCTCAAAGAGAATATTTTGCATGTAGCACATGATTCACTACTCTCAGGCCACCAATGTTTCACAAAGACATACTGGGCCATTAGAGAGAGATTCTCATGGAAGGGTCTCAAGGAGGATGTGCTCCAGCATATCAAGGAGTGCGTAGTTTTCCAGAGGAATAAAGGATAGAACATCCATCCTGCAGGGTTGTTACAACCACTTCCTGTTCCATAGGGGAAATGAGAGAGCATTTCTATGGACTTCATTACCAGTTTCCCAGCAGTGCAGGGAAAGGATTGTATCTTTGTGGTCATTGACCGACTAACAAAGTATTCACATTTCTTTGCCATCTCCTCACGGTACACTATTTCACAAGTGGTCGAGCTTTTCTTTAGAGATGTTTTCAGACTTCATGGTATTCATAAGACCATAGTCAGTGATAGAGATAACCGCTTCATGGGTGGCTTTTGGCAAGAGATTTTCCGTTCGGTGGGTACCAAGTTGACACCGAGTACTAGTTATCATCCCTAGATAGATGGGAAAACAAAGATAGTAAACAAGTGTCTGGAAGGCTACTTGCGAAACTATGTTTTAGGGCAGTAGAGAGCATGGCTATGCTGGCTCCACTTGGGAGAATATTGTTACAATACGACATTTCATATGTTGATTGATATTTCTCCATTTCAGGCTCTATATGGTTATGATGCTTTATCATTTGTTGATGTGATGTTTGGAGAAAGAAAGGCTCATAGAGCCAAAGAGTGGATCCAAGAGAGTCAGGATATACTCTATTTTCTTAAGGACAACATTGCTATAGCCCCAAATCAACAGAAGTTATATGTAGATCAAGGTCGGGTGGAGAGACAGTTTGAGGTGGATGATTTGGTCTATCTCCATCTTCAGCCTTACAAGCAGTCTACACTAAAGGAGAAGGGGGCTGAGAAGCTCAAGCCCTGTTTCTATGGGCCATACAGGGTGATCCGTCATGTTGGGGAAGTAGCATATGAGTTGGAGCTCCCCATTGGGAGTAATATCCACAATATTTTTCATGTCTCATGCCTCAAGAATGCCATTGGACATCATGCAGTTGCTACTATGGAGCTACCACCTACTGATGATGAGGGCCATATGGTTTTACAACTGAAAGCTATCTTGGATACTCGGGAGAGGCAGCTAAGAAACAAGGTGATCAAAGAATATATAGTTTGATGGAGGAAGCTTCCGGATGAGGATGCCACTTGGGAAGGGGAGAAGATTTTGCAGCATCCATCCTTGAAGTTGCTTAAGGACAAGCAACATTTGAGAAGGGAGGACTATAATATTCCTAATTATCTTTTAGCTAATTAGAATATTAAAATTTTCTTTTGTCAACAAGATAGATGAATAAGGGGGTAGAGGGACCCACAAATCCATTTAGTAGGAATAAAACGACTTCTTAATGTGAATGTGGATCAATGCATCGAGATAGGGTCAAGATGAATAAACCACTTCTTGGTGTGAATGTGGGTCAGTGCATGTGGATGGGGTCAATTTGACCAAATCAACAACGTAGTCATGGAGGTAGTGGAGACAATGGAGGACATCACAGTCATAATGGAGGTTAGTGGCCATGTGTGTAGCATCATTATTGTGTGGGGCCAAGAGGGTGAGGGCTCACAAGCATATAAAAAAGGGGATGGCAGCCATAGAAAGGATTTTGAATATTGTTTATGAATTGTCTTTTATGACTTTCTGCACACTTCAACTGTTTAGATAAGTCTGCTATGCTGTTTAGCACACGGGTGTTTCCGAGAGGAAATCCCACCCTTATCCTCAGGGGACTTCGAGTGCCCACTCAGGAAAGGTTCTTGAGTTTCATTTCATCATCAGGCATCGGGCCAATCTTTAGCCCCTATCAGCAGTGCAGTCTCCTTCAGGAATTGCGCAATCTAGGAGGGAAGATCTATTGGAGGAGCAATAACTTAAGTTTCTTAGCTTGGCGTCCAGTGAGGGGAGCATACCTCATTCATCGAAGAAGTTTATTAGGAGGAGTAACAACATATTTCTCATCATTTTAGCCATCTCTCAGCAGTCTCTCAACTGCAATGCGTAAATCATCCCTAGGCTTGCATTTTCAGTTATTGTCATTTCTGGAAATCCTTTCTGGGTTATCTTGGAAAAGTGATAGAAAGCTAAGATCTATCATATCTGCTATTTTTGAGCACCCAATCAACAGATACACGCATTCCTAGTTTCCAGCAACTATATTTTCCATCACGAGTGTGGAGTGGCAACATTCCAGCAGCTGTTGCAATAACATCATATCATGTGCTGAGGTTTAGGGCCATTTCGAGATTTTCTGTCTAGCTTGAGTGTATTTTCATCAAGCACTTTGTACTTCATATCTGCTATTGAATGTAATAAAATGACTCAACTAATCTGCTTATATTTTTTGTGTAATGATGTTTACTGCAATTTCTAGTTTATTATTCAATCTTCCTGTTTATTATATTTTGGGATATTACACATATCATACCAAATTTATATCCAAATTCAAAGTCAAACTTGGAAACTATGCTTATGATATGTTAAATTGACTTGTGCATGTTTAGGATTTTTGGCCATGCTAAGAAATCAAATTATAATAGTCACCTTGTTACTTTATCTCCAAAATTCTAATATATGTTGAAATAATGGAAAACTTGTTAGTAATTTTTTTATGTCCAAGCATTGTAGATATAGATTTGGATAACTTTATGAGTTCAGATTCTTACTCGCTCACTAAATTTCTTGTTTCTCCTTGACCTGCTCATCATGTATTGCCCTTCATAGTGGACAAGTTGGACTGGACATCACATGTTCCCTTCATGTGGCTTGAGAAATCCACCCATTTTAAGTATGGGAACTACGATGCATTGGAAACAATAGTTTCATTGGTTGTTGTAGTTGTTGTTACTTGGAAATGAGAACATGGTATTTCATGGAAAACTCTTTTGTATACATTTAGAAATCAACTATGACAATGTTTAACCATACAAACCCCTTTTTGAACCTAGGCTTGTGTGACCAATAACTTCTTTCTCCTCAACCCACTCATTCATAGGCTTCATTGTGGACAAAATCAACATCATTTCTATATCTATGAAATATTGTAACTTTAAATAACATTATATCTATGAAATATATAAACTTCATTTTATATTTTATATTTTATATTTTATATTTTATAATGAATTATATATGTGCTAAAAAAATGAATGATATATATGAATTATATGAATTATAATATAGAGTGTATATAAATGTGGTAAATTATTTATTTATTTAATTATAATGAATTATACTATTATTATTTGTTTATAATAATAATAATATAATTCATTATAATTAAAAAATAACTATTTTTTTACCATATATATAAATCTAGATTTTAATTTTGGTTTATCGATTTTTGCTTCTCAGCTTCATCGCGCTTCTCTTGCAAATGCTGAGTCTACAACCTAATCCCAACCTCGGTTTGCTTCATTTTCTTCTCATCTTCATCGTGATTCTCTTACAAAGCTTGAGTTTATAGCCTAATATTGGCCTAATTTTTCTTACCTTGAGTCTTGCAAACCTTGAGTCTACAACCCATTCTTGGCCTCATTCTGCTTACCCAAAGTCCTGCAAACACTCTATGTCCCAACCATGAGCTCATTTTGCCTCATTTTGCCTCGTTATTCCTACCCTGAGTCTTGCAAACACTCTATGACCTAATCCTAGCCTCGTTCTGCCTTCTTCTGTTAGGGAATTCAATCATTCATCGGAGGTACAGATTCTTGAGGAAATTGGAAGGTGGGTTTAAAGGTTCATTTTGCCTCATTATACAAGGGAATTCAATCATTTATTAGAGCCTTAGGGCTTCTTGAGAAAACTGGAAGGTGGGTTTAAGGGTTAATTTTTCTTCATTCTACAAGGGCATTCAATTATTCATCATAGGTAGGGCTTATTGAGGAAACTAGAAGGTGGGTTTAAGGGTTCAAAGCATATTGGTGCAATTGTAAGTCTCTTGAACACATGCAAATATATGGGTTTCACATTCTTCTCAATGTGACCAACTAAATTTCCGTGCCCTTGGTTTAGTGCTTCCCATCATAGACCCTTGTTCTTGTTGAAAAATTATAGGGATACACTCAAAAATTTCAAAAAGACCACTGTAAATTCAAAATAAAATAGATGTTCCTTTCCAATGAAGGTTGGATCACTAACTAATGTTTAGGTTCAGAATATATATATATATATATATATATATATATATATATATGACCACTATACCTATTTATGCACATATTCTCAATACATTCATGGATATTATACCATAGAGTCTCATATTACTTCCATAAGTCAACGCATGACTGTAGCTAGATAAATACACTTTCAAGATAGGCCCAGTATGTCTACGATTTCGGTCTCCTTTATATGCAAAGTAAAAATACGAGTCCCAACTCCATTTTTATTGGTAATTGTAGCCTTCAGTTCATATATGCTTTAATATTATACAATTTTTAATATGATCCTTGAAACAAGAAACATGCTCATGAATTATTTTTATATAGCTTGCACTTTGATGCACATAAGTAGGGTGTGGATCACTGGGTGTGTATTATATTCTTTCCACGACTATCTACACACACTGTATGTTGTGTTGGGTGCAATGGTGGTGGTGGTGGGGGGGGGGGTGTCACATGGGGGGCAACAACCCCCCTTATTGGGGGGTTTGGAGGGGCGTGGTAGTCTCCTTGCATAGGGTCCACGGAAGCATCACAAGGTTTTTTTTTACGCGGACATAAGAATGGGGGGTGGACGCAAAGACGGTGGGAAGACCTACCCATGGTTTTGTGCATGGGTTTTGAACATATTTTTGGGAATTATGGTTTTATGCCCATGGTATTTTGTATATATGGTTAAGGGAACTATGGCTATGTTCTAATATAGGGTTAGTGGATTGGGTTTTATGAATTCTTTGACATTTATATATATGTATCGTACATTTAAAGGAATATAATGAAAAATCAATCTGGTAGTCCCAATTTTGGGATCCAAGGGAAAATCTATGTGTATATTTTTTTGATGATCTCGCCATTGTTTATTTTTTCAGTTTTAAGAATTCGTTTGCAGGTAATTTCTATACAAGGTTAAAACCTACATGGATTTATTTTTTTCAAAGAGAATTTTCTTCAGAACTTTGGAACCTTTGACAATGGAATACAAATATAACTTATGCTCAAAATATCCCTCCAATGAATTCGATCTCGGATCTCCTTAGTGAATAGGTGTAGATCTAGTATCTTAGTGCTCAAAGTTTCGATAACTTGGGGACTGTCTTTCTAGGGCTTCCAATGTATTACAAAAAAAATACCTCAGAAATTCAGAAATTTGACAGAGGGTTTGACTCTTTTCTAGGATTATTGGAAGTGATAATATACATGCCTTTGATATCTTCAAACTTAGAATAGAAATTTTTATACACACTAGAGATTGGAGTTTTTCACATAAATTTAGGAATTCGAATGGAGGTTGTATACGTTGTCAGGTCTCTTTTGACCTTCGATTCTATGCCAAAATGTGTGGCCTCCCTTGGGATAGTAGAAAATAATTTATACCTTTCAAAAATAAAGTTCATTATACCTTCACTCTCCTAGAATAGATCTATGGATTTGTAAAAGAGATTAGGGATGGGAAAGGGTGCCCAAGAGCTTCAATCCTTTTTTCAATGAATGTGGTCTACAAAGGGATGTTATATTATCCATTAGGTCTCATTGAATAGGGCTTGTATGCCCTCCAAATTCTCTCACTAGCCTTGAGCTTATCTCTATAATTAGGGATTAATAAATTTCCCATAAATTCGTCCAAGAAGATACATTTTGTCAAGATGATGAACCACACTAGTTGGTTCAAAACACATTGACAAAGTTCATTTGATTGTGATTATTACCAAAATAATTCTATACAATTTTACGATGGATCATAGAAGCCAAAATTTGAAAAAAGATAATTTTATCTGAGAAGATGTGACCAAATTCTTCTTTGTTTGATTCCTTAAGGTGAGCCTTGATGTTCTTGAGAATTTGTTTGGAAATGTAGATTTTGGTGCCCATGATATGGATGTCTTATTTCCACTAGATCCACATGTATTACTTTAAGTATGGTTGATTAAGCCAAAATTTTGCAAGTGAAGGGGGTTGGACTCAGGGATCTAGTATTATTCCATTATATAAAAGCATGCCAATATTAAAAAAGAGTTCTTAGTATTAAGATCGTTACTTTGTATCTCATTTCCTAAAATAATTTAAATACCAAGAACTTATCCAAACATACTACCTCCATTTGATGTATTCTTCTTCTATTGCTCCAAGTATCAAGGCCATATATGGTTTGGATGTTTATGATATTAAGGTTCTTATTGAATTTCTTGAAATGGGTTTCATTTTCCCATAGTTTGTGAACTCTCCCTATTTTCTCGAATAAAGAGTTTACAATATTTTTCTTATTTCATTGTAGTGTACCAAATTTAGATTGTTTAAAAACCTTGAAAACACACTAACTGCAAAGTTTATGTCTAGTCTAGTTGTTATAATATAAATAAAAATTCATACATGACACATGGTCTCATTTACATATTTAAACTTGTCATATTTTGAAAGTTTTATTGTTACCTCCATTATTGCCCAATCAAATTCATCTTGAAAATTTCAAGCAATTCTAATTCATACTAATTGGCCATGTAACAACGATCATATTATTTTTGATGCCAAACTTCTATGTATAAGAAATATTTCATTAATGCCTAAATCTATCGTATCAATTACTTCACAATGATTATATTTTTCTTGCTCTATTCAAATGGACCTATTCATATGTTTATCGAGTCATTAACATGACGAATCATGGTATTTTTTTATTAAATAGAGAAGTATGAATTTGAATTACTCCTTTTCAAATTGTTGGACCTAAGGCATTGATCAAATTTCTTATACCATGTTTGGGGTCTGACTTTAATCCATATAATGTTTTCACTAACTTGCAACCCTATGTTTTTTACCTTTGGTAATAAAACACTATGGTTGATCCATATAAATTCTATCCATGTCTTCAAAAAACATCTATTTAGTGGAATTACCTACACCTAAATATTTCTTTGAAAACTAAAAAAAAATGGTAATAAATTAAGTTTTGGATGCAAAAGTATCTCCATAGTTTATACCTTATTGTTTTGCATTCTCCATGTTGTTTATATCTTATTTTCTCGAATAAAGAGTTGACAATGTTGAAATACCCTCATTGAATCCATTAAGTTCTTTTATTTCTTCCCCCTACTTGTTTTATAGATTCAATTAAGGTTCCCTTTAGGTGGGACATTGATGGGCCAGAAAACTTGGCTATTGTGCCTATTTCTTTGGATCTAATTTCCTAGCAGGTTCTTAATTGAGGTGATTATCCATTGTCACATCTAAGAGGACGATGTTAAAATTTTTCTAGAGGATGGCCATTCCCTCTACCATTTAATCAACATTTTTTCTATTATGTCACTACTTGGACAACAGATATGATACTATTCTATTTGTGCCAAGCACTACAATTTTTTTTGTGATGGGAGAATGTCTAGTTTTTATGTCATGACTTTATTTCTTAAGAGGAACTATTTTACTTTTTTTATTGAGGCCTCTTATATTCCATTATATAAGTCACATATTTCATTGGGAAAGGTATGGATCAAATATTTATCTAAAAGTTCTTTGCTTTGTCCTAAGAGTAAATACATGAATATGGGTAACTCGTTTTTACTGAAAATTTGTGATAACAATTTGAATTTTTTCATATTTTTAAAATTTTGAAGCCCTTAAATCTCATATACACCTTGTGAATTTTGATGTGTAATAAAAGAACAATTTGTGGAGAATTTTATTGTATTTAGGGGTTTTGAAGGTTTTTTTTTAATGAAAAATATTATTATTGTTAGGGAAGAGGTTCTTGATCCAAGCATGTGTCCCTCTTTAGATGATAAGGATGTATAGCTAATAGGACACTTGGATGAGTCTCTCTCCAAGGATCATATTTTCTTATAGCTATTTATCATAGTTATGTTGCTGCAAATCTTAAAAAATCACTCTAACAATGATATAGGGTTATATCATGGTGACATGCTAGAGACAAGTATGTGTTCTCTAAAAATTCCTAACATTTCCACTCATGGATTTGGCAGTATACATCCCCCATCATTTGAGATTAATAATAGGCCTAAGACATCTCATTTTTCACTTAATATGAATGTTTTTGTGGGTATGGGTGTCCATAACATGACATGTAGCACTATCCCAATGGAAGGTGGGTAAAACTCTACGTTTGGCACTCTTCGTCCTTTCCCTCCATTAGAGTGGTAGTAGGGATTGGGGAACATATAGGTTAATTGAATATTCCAAAAAAAAGCCACAATAGTCATTGGTATAGAAAAAGGCCCGTCAAATCCCATGGGAATAGTATTGCTCTTGTGGTAGGAAAGGACATTTCTATTTATCAAGTTGAGGAATTTATGAACAAAACATTAGTCATTAAGTTCTTCAATTGACATGTTAATATAGTTCATTTTTATTTGTGTATGCAATAATTTTGGTTTCCTTTTATCATGTATAGCGTCATTAGTCATTTCATTTTGAGAGTATGGCATGGTTTTATCCTTTGGTATGAAGAGGAAGCATGGAAGATATTGTCCCAAACATGGTTAATGAATCATTGTTTTCTTGAGATTATACAATGACACCTTTTTTTTGATGTGTGGATACATATAAATCATATAATTTTTTGGTTTGGGTAAAATTTCCCAATATCCCACTTGAACTTTGGAATAATATAGGTATTAAAGCCATAGGATATGCAATTAGACCCTATATTATAGGTGATGATGGGTATGTAGAGAATAACTTGTAGTTAATGGCCCAAATAATAGTTGATATCAATGCTAGGTAGGGTTTATATGAATCAATCCAAATTGTTAGCGGTGATATTTTCTATATTTATATTCTTAACTATATGGATGCGTCATTTGTTGTTCTAGATGCCATGTAGTGGTCCACTTAATGGTGGATTTTTCTCAATTTTCCATTACGTGACATCATGGGATGAGTATATGTAATGGAGAAGTTCGTTCCAAGGACATGAATGAGGCTAATTCACCCAAAATAGTTCTATTTTTGGATATTTGACATCTCATTATTAATCTAGTCAAGGATACAACTCTTGTAACTCATCCTATGAAATTTTTTATTGTGATGCAGCTAGAGGGAGAAGTTCCATAGGGTTAAACATAGAGAAATTACTTGTAACTCACTTGTACTATTATAATGTTCTTGTGGTTTTGTCAATACATTTCTCAACATCCCTTATGACACTGCTAACAGTTTCTATCATTTGATGGAGTGTTATATGAATTTCAACCAAATATATATTTTTCAAATCTATCTTCGTCGAGTGACGAAAGTTTAGTTAGGATAGAATAATTTGACCAAAAATATGCTACATTGTCTAGTAGGTGAAGATCAACTATAGGTGAAAATATTAGAAGAAAATTATATAGTCATGTTAGGGTCCTATAATAATATGATTCATAATTTTGAATTGACTGTGTAAAATTTTACAATATTGTACATACCTTTGTTTTCTGAAAATGTTTTCCCATATTTAAAAGATGAAAAGAGGGTAGGTCCTAAAAGAACAATCAAAGGACCAAAATAAACAAGAACAAAAAGAATATCAAGTATGAACCCCACAAAAAGAGATAAAAATAAGATCATGAAAGTGTTGCACATTTAAATGCCACTACTTTAGTTTACTTTATGTACATAAAATTGTGTGCAACTTGTCTAAAATGCCACAATTCGTGAAGGTCAAATAACTTAATCTTGATTATTCATGTTTTAAATTTCATGTTGATAGATAGTGAATAAGATCTGGCCAAAATGTTTAATCTTGGTAGACTAGTAGTTAGGTAGAGAAATAAACGAGCTCATTAGTTTAATCTGAGCCATTGGACGTCATAAGGTTAGAAGTAGTCAGTTTATTTATTAAAAGAAAATAAAAGGGTTAGAAAGCTCAAATGCGCCCATAAAATAAGTAAAAATGTTAGGATAAATAAGGGTAGGTAGACTATTTTCACAGGCACTGGAAATCATCAAATTAGTTTGTTTCTTATTACTAATATCCTACTAATTGCCCCTTAAATTCTAGAAAACCCCTTCCCTATTCATTTTCCCCTTGCTAATATCCCTTTTCTCTCTTGGAAATCATTCTGCTTTGTAAAAACCCTTTTCCCTAACTAACTCCACCTTTTCCCCTTCCTAAACCATTTTCCTAGCTTAAAACCCCCTTCCCATTTACTAACTCCCATTTTTCAATTAAACAATGGAAAACCCACTTTTGCATAAGTTTTGATCATTTAATATATGTCGGGTCAATTGAAATCACCCTCCCCGATATTATTTAACTCGTTCCTAATCTATTACTAACATCTCGCCATATTATTTATTAACCCCCTTAGTATATAAAACCTCCCGCTTATTATATATCCATAACCCCATATTTCATTAATCCAATATTTTTACATATAGTTTAAACCCCTTTACATTATTAATCCCTGATCCCTTTCTACCCATTTGCATATATATTTATAACCTCCTCCGCTATATCACTTAACCACCGTACGAAGTTTCCTGGGTCCCACCTCTTTAAAAACCCGTGACATTCATCAATTGTCCGATCATCCTCCATGGATCCAACAACTTACGTTCATTCACATTCTCCTCTATCCGATGATTAACGCCAATCGAGGTTGCGAAGTGGGCATTTTTTTCTAACGCCCTCCCTGCCACATGACACTCCCACATTGTATCACACTCCTCCAAGAAAAACCGCTAAACCATTCTTTGTGAATGCTATAGACCATCCTGAAAACCACCATTTCATCTTCTACGATGTGCTAAAACCATATTTCCACTTCTCCACTATGTGATAAGTCACCATTCCACTCCGGCACTGTGCAAAAAGCCAACATTGTTTCAAAACCCTGCAATTGTGTTATCTCTGTGAAACTTGCAAACAGAACTAAAAGCCATTTCCTTGCACCCTAGAGTTGAAGCCTCTACAGTTTAGACTCCTTCTGCGAACTTTACCATTTCCCCAAAGCTATTTTCACCCCCCTTCAAAACTGGGTTTTTATTTAACAATGATTTTGTTTTGCAGGTGATCAGCATACCAAGAAATATGCTAAACAATTGATACTAGTTCAAAACTATTTAATCCAGATTCTCGGGATTCAATAAGAAGTTTCATACACAGAAGGAAAATCAAGTTAAAACCAAAAATACAGTAGAGAAAGGATAATTTACATAGTAAATTGGTTTTAAATAGAGATGAAATCATTTTCACCAGCAAAAAATGAAAGATTCATACCAACAACTCTCCATGACATATTTTACTCCTTGTTACTTATGTCTTATTGTAAAAGTGAAATTAGGAAAGTAGAGCAATAAAGTAAAGAGGAATTTACTGTGACAGTTAAAAAAGCAAGCAGAGTTAAAGGTGAAAGAACTTACAAGATTTAAAGAGTAAAAGAGCAGTCAAAGTGAAAGGTAGAATAACAGATAAAGGCAAAAAAACAAATTTAAAAGACAAAGACAGAAGAAGAAGACAACGTGAGAGACAAACCAGCATAAGAGAAACAAACAAATAAAAAACAATCAAGTAAAATAGGGATAACTTTCAGTCAATTGAAAGGTGTCACTATCTTTTTGCATCCAGATATTTCATTTCCCAGAATAAATCATAATTAGTTAAATAGGATATTTTATATTATTTTTTGTATAAATACTTCAGTCATTCGAAGTATTAGGTGTGTGGTGTGGATTGCTAAACATTTATATAGTTGCATTGATATGAAACCTGAGGGCTCATTGTGCCATTTTCAAGTCAGCAGACTGGATTGAGCAATAAAGGCATTATATTACATTATTCATGTGCTAAGCCACTTCAGTGAAGTACTTTCAATTGTTCTTTGTTATTTTATGAAGTTTTGACATACTTGCATGTTTTCTGAATTTAAATGATGTAACAGAATTTTATTTTAGAACTTGTTTAAATATACTCTGTCTTGAACTGTTATTTCATTTTTATGTTTTCTTCTGATATCTATATTAGGGAATTATTCATTGCTCCCTAGTTTCGATTGACCTCTGTCATTTCCCTCATTATCCAGATCTGAGAATCCTTAATTTATCTCCCATCCCGATTGAAACCATCTCATCATCCAGCCTAAAGATCTGAATTTACTCAGCTACCTTGCCCTATGAACACTTCCTTTAGAAGTTTATTTTGATCTTTTTCTTGTACATTGACTCCATAGCCCAATGGTAAAATCAGACCTACATCTATCCATCTGAATTAGTAATTCCACCACCAAACCAAACCAAAATAAAAATACAATCAATCTTATATAACTAGCCTAAAATCAACTAAAAACAACAAATTTAAATCATAAAGAGAGAGCCCTCTCTAAGCATTAGGAAGGCTAGATCCTAATATCAAAAGTAGGTTTGTGGTTACCTCGATGAGTTCGTTATTTAACCTTGAGAAATTACTGAGTGATAACATATTGGAAACCATAATATCAATCTATTCCTTTAGAAAAATTATACAAGAACCATATCTGATCTATGATGGTTGACAGTGATCAAACACACAAAGGTTAAAATCATCCGGTTGGCGACTCCTACTCCAAATCAATTTCAAAATCAAGACTCCATTGGAGAAATGAACCTGGAAGAGCATCATGGGAATATCAGGTTTTCAACTTGGATATTAATCCAAGACATTATGTTCTTTCTTATCAAGAAGGTTTTTCACTGTATATTGTACTCTAGTAATGCTCTTAGACTAATATTTTATTATTTTCCTTTGAATATTGTAAATATAACTTCTTCTTTTGAATGGATTTCTTTAGAAAATTATGATAATCATCTTCCAATTGAGAAGCCTCAAGTAATTAAGACTGATCTTACAATCCGTGTACATATTCTTGTACCTTGTAAAATTCCTGATAGATATAAGCCCCTCATCTTACCTCCTATACTCCATGATTTCACTCATAATTATTACATATATCTCCCCAAGTTTGATGGAGAAAATAGTAATTTTACTCCAGAAAAACATATTCAAGGTTTTGAGAATTATCTGGATCTATTTGAGATTGATGAAGATGATGTTAGAATCATACTTTTTTCTCTTTCTTTGCAGAGTAAAGTAAAGAGTTGGTTCAAAAATCCGCCTATTGCAAGCATCTCAAATTTTCAGCAGTTTGTCAAAATTTTCCTTGATAGATGGATAATAAAATTTAATCTTTTCATGATCATAGAATAATACAATCAGTTGAAAAGAAAGCCAAATGAGAAAATATCACAATTTTCTGACAGATTTAATCAATTTTATTATTCAATGCCATTCAATATCAGACCTCCTCCTGATTCAACTCTCTTGCATTATCCAAAAGAATTTAATCCTAAAATTGAATTTAAGCTAAGAGAAAGAAATCCCTCAACAGTTGAACAGATGCAAAACATTGTAGTAGATGTAGAAGTTAATCTGCTGATTAGAAGGGAAAAATTGAAAGCAGAAGAAGAGAAGAGAAACATTGTAGAAGTAAAACTCGACATTTTGGTAAGTAAAGTAGAGGAAATGATGTTAAAAATCATCATGAAAGATGGATTTTTTGTTCAAAATCACTATGACCCACTGAGTGCAGAAAAAGAAGATGTTGCAGGTCATAAATACTTTCTTACTAATTCCACCTACCAGAGATCAAAAAATGGATTTACAGATCAAAATCTAGAAGAGAAATCTACTGATCTAATGTGTATGTTTGATGACATCCTTCTTTTGATTATTTTCCTAAGTATGATCAGTATGATGATAATTATAATCTCCAAACTCAAGCTAAGTTTACAGAGCAATCAATAGCTACTTTGGGAGAAAAGGAAATTCAGTTTCAGCAGCTTGAATACAATTATCAACCAATACAGATCAATTATAAGAGTGACAAAGAAAGTGCAAAAAATTTTGAGATAAGTGAAGGATCTTTGCCTCTTTGTTTTGCTTCTTTTCAAGTTATCAAAGACAACTTTAAAGCAATAAAAAATTAGAAGTCTTTAGGTATTGTTATTGACAAAAAATAAGACAAGGAAATTATTGATCAAGATACTTTAGTTTCACAATTACAGTTATCAAATTCCATTGAATTACCTAATCAATTGACATAGGAAATTTCTTTAACACTATGTTTTGAAGAATTTCAAATTTTAAAGGAATTCTTTTATAAATCAAAGGATGAGCAAACTGTGGAAATCTATGAAGTTCCATTCAAGCCTATATGCAATAGGTTGCAACAATCCTTCCAAGTTCTTCATGATCCAATAGTTGATGTTTTAGATGATGAATGCAATCAAAAATTTTCTCCATTAAATAGCTATGATCTTCAAAATAAAAATGGTAAAGGTATTTTCAGACAAACATTTCTATCAGTAGAAATACTATCACAAAGCTTATCTAAAAATCTGCAATTATCTAAGAACAATCATAGGGTAATTTTGAAGGGAAATAATAATTCAGTTTCATGGCATGGAGGCCATCTAGAACAGATGTATAGTTGCTTGGATCAGTTTAACATTTGTACATATACCTTGGAAGATCCTTTTGTACAGTTTATAGAGTCAAGAAAGGAAATTGAGTATTTCCTTATCAAAGTTACATTTGTTGACAAGTTTCTAAAAGTTTGCAGAACTTTGGTTTTGATCATAAACAAGCAAAATTAGAAAAAAACCTCAATGTATATAATGCTTGAATGGTTGCATTGGTTGTTTCATTTTACCTAACCAGCAGTTGGACAACTGATTAGAGTAAGTAGGTAGGAATTCAATTTGATTAAATTCAGTTTTCAGCAGCAAGTTTATTTTAGTTTTCAAGCAAGTGTTGAAATAATTCATTAAGATTTATAGCCAAGGAGAATACCCTAAAAAGGCTTGATGAAATAGTAGTTTGGTTTGAAGGTTGCAACAAATTTTAGTTCCTGATCATATTTTAGTTCAAAATTTTCAATCACAGAGATTATACAACAAAGCATAAGCTGTCTTGGGATTGGCCCAATGGATCAGGCTACTAGTCGATGGTGTTCTTGACATCCCATGAGGAGTACCATCCCCATGTGAAGCCACTGTTAGGGTCCTATAATAATATGATTCATAATTTTAAATTGACTGTGTAAAATTTTGCAATATTGTACATAAATTTGTTTTTTGCAAATGTTTTCCCATATTTAAAAGATGAAAAGAGGGTAGGTCCTAAAAGAACAATCAAAGGACCAAAAGAAACAAGACAAAAAAGAATATCAAGTATGAACCCCACAAAAAGAGATAAACATAAGATCATGAAAGTGTTGCAATTTAGATGCCATTACTTTAGTTTACTTTATGCAAATAAAATTGTGTGCAGCTTGTCTAAAATGCCACAATTCGTGAAGGTAAAATAGCTTAATCTTGATTATTCATGTTTTAAATTTCATGTTGATAGATAGTGAATAAGATCTTGCCAAAATGTTTAATCTTGGAAGATCAGTAATTAGGTAGATAAATAAACGAGCTCATTAGTTTAATCTGAGCCGTTGGATGTCATAATGTTAGAACTAGTTAGTTTACTTATTAAAAGAAAATAAAAGGGCCAGCAAGCTCAAATGCGCCCATAAAAGAAATAAAAATGTTAGGATAAAGAAGGGTAGGTAGACTATTTTCACAGGCACTGGAAAGCATCAAATTAGTTTGTTTCTTATTACTAATATCCTACTAATTTCCCCTTCTTGAATTCTAGAAAACCCCTTCCCTACTCATTTTCCCCTTGCTAATATCCCTTTTCTCTCTTGGAAATCATTCTCCTTTGTAAAAACCTTTTTCCCTAACTAACTCCGCCTTTTTCCTTTCTTAAACCCCTTTTCCTAGCTTAAAACCCCCTTCCCATTTACTAACTCCCATTTTTCAATTAAACAATGAAAAACCCACTTTTGCATAAGTTTTGATCATTTAATATATGTCAAGTCAATTGAAAATACCCTCCTCGATATTATTTTAACTTGTTCCTAATATATTACTAACATCCCGCCATATTATTTATTAACCCCTTTAGTATAAAAACCCTCCTGCTTATTATATATCCCTAACCCCATATTTCATTAATCCACTATTTTTACATATAGTTTAAACCCCTTTATATTATTAATCCCCGATCCCTTTCTACTCATTTGCATATATATTTATAACCTCCTCCGCTATATCACTTAACCACCGCACGAAGTTTCCCTGGTCCAACCTCTTTAAAAACCCGTGACATTCATCAACTGTCCGATCATCCTCCATGGATCCAATAGCTTACGTTCATTTCACATTCTCCTCTATCTGATGATTAACGCCAATCAATGTTACGAAGTGGGCGGTTTTGTCTAATGCCCTCCCTGCCACACGACACTCCCACATCGTATCACACTCCTCCAAGAAAAACCACTAAACCATTCTTTGTGAATGTGATAGACCATCCTGAAAACCACCATTCCATCTTCTACGATGTGCTAAAACCATATTTTTGCTTCTCCACTGTGTGATAAGTCATCATTCCACTCCGAAACTATGCGAAAAGTCAACATTGTTTCAAAACCTTGCAATTGAGTTATCTCTGTGAAACTTGCAAACAAAACTAAAAGCCATTTCCTTGCAGACCAGAGTTGAAACCTCTAGAGTTCAGACTCCTTCCATGGACTTTTCCATTTCCCCAAATCTATTTTTTCCCCCCTTCAAAACTCGGTTTTTATTTAACAATGATTTTGTTTTGTAGGTGATCAGTATACCAAGAAATATGATAAACGATTGATACTAGTTCAACACTGTTTAATCCAGATTCTCGGGATTCAAGCAGAAGTTTCATACATAGAAGGAAAATCAAGTTAAAACCAACAATACATCAGAGAAAGGATAGTTTACGTAGTAAATTGGTTTTAAACATAGATGAAATCATTTTCACCAGCAAACAATGAAATATTCATACCAGCAACTCTCCATGGCATATTTTACTCCTTGTTACTTATGTCTTATTGTAAAAGTGAAATCAGGCAAACAAAGCAATAAAGTAAAGAGGAATTTACTGTGATAGTTAACAAAGCGAGCAGAGTTAAAGGTGAAAGAACTTACAAGAGTTAAAGAGTAAAAGAGCAGTCAAAGTGAAAGGTAGAATAACAGATAAAGGTCCAAAAACAGAGTTAAAAGACAAAGGCAAAAGAAGAAGACAACATGAGAGACAAACCAACATAAGAGAAACAAACAGATAAAAAACAATCAAGTAAAATAGGGACAACTTTCAGTCAGTTGAAAGGCGTCACTACCTTTTTGCATCCAGATATTTCATTTCCTAGAATAAATCATAATTAGTTAAATAGAATATTTTATATTAGTTTTTGTATAAATACTTCAGTCGTTCGAAGTATTAGGTGTGTGGTCTAGATTGCTAAACATTTCTATAGTTGCATTGATCTGAAACCTGAGGGTTCATTGTGCCATTTTCAAGTCAGCAGACTGGATTGAGAAATAAAGGCATTATATTACAGATTCATGTTTTGAGCCACTTCAGTGAAGTACTTTCAATTGTTCTTTGTTATTTTCTGAAGTTTTCACATACTTCCATGTTTCTTGAATCTAAATGATATAACAATAATTTTATTTCAGAACTTGTTTAAATACAATTTTTCTTGAACTGTTATTTCATTTTCATGTTTTCTTCTAATATCCAGATTAGGAAATTCTTAATTTCTCCCTAGTTTCGATTGACCTCTATCATTTCCCTCATTATCCGGATTTAAGAATCCTTAATTTCTCTCCCATCCCAATTGAAACCATTTCATGATCCAGGCTGAAGATCAGAATTTACTCAGGTACCTTGCCCTGTGAACACTTCCTTTAGAACTTGATTATGATCTATTGCTTGATACATTGGCTCCATAGCCCAATGGTAAAATTAGACTTGCATATATCCATCTGAATCAGTAATTCCACCACCAAACCAAACCAAAATCAAAATCCAACCAATCTTATATAACTAGCCTTAAATCAACTAAAAACAACAAAGTTAAATCATAAAGAGTGAGCCCTCTCTGAGAATTAGGAAGGCTATATTCTGATCTTAAAAGTAGGTTTGTGGTTACCTTGGTGAGTTCTTTCTTTAACCTTGAGAAATTACTGAGTGATAACAAGTCACAAGGGTTTTTTTTTTGCCTAAAGGGGGTTCATGTTCTTATGATAATGAGAGCATATATGACATCGAGGTTCCCTTTAGGTACAAAGCTCTAGTGAAAAATGGGGCATCCAAGGATCTTCCTGAAAAAAACATTGATTTTATTGTCAATGAAAGGATATACTACATTGCCCCATCATCATTACGTGGTTTAGGGCTATTTTCCATGGATGGAATATAGGTATGTTACAGAGGATTAACTTATTTGATGGAGTATGTTGTACCTCGTTACAAATATAATGATTGGGTATGGATAGTATAATATACCAAAAGTATGTGAAGATATGGGTGGCTGCAAATTATATACAACTAAAAGGAAATGATCAAAATAAAGGCACAACTATGTATATTTATGGAAGGACAAAAACAACATGGAATATTGCAAGGTTTATAAATAGTACATGGCCCATGATCATAAATAAGAAACCCAATTATAGATTCGAGGGGTGTGAAGGAAAATGTGTATTCATATGTGCCATTAAATTAATAGCTACAGGGGAAGAGTTGCTTATTGATTACAATTTGAATTGAATAGATGCAAATATTAGTATTATGGGGGTGACATGTATTCAATTTTACCCAATTTGTAAGCAATATCTATTATATGTTATGATTTCTTAATTATTGCAATATATTGTTCAACATCTTATAATTTGAGGAAATTTTTTTATACGTCATGATTATATCATTGTGGTAGGTTGATCGAGGTCAAAAGGCACCAAACTCACAACAGGTAACACCAATATAGTTTAATGTAAAATAATATAACCACGATATTTATTCTAGAGTAGAATTTATCCATTATAGAGTAAGTCAAATTCATATTCTTAGGCACCATATAACTAAATAAAAGATTCACTGTGCATATGAATAACTTGAGAAAATGAATTTCTTCATCCTTTTCAAAGTATTGTTTCTATAAAATATGGAATATGTACTGATCCTATCGTAATGCCTCTTCCAAGAGCCTTCCAAGATGATGAAGTTTTTATAAATTTAGAACCTTTTATATTGTTCATGATATAACGTGAAGTTTCTATATAAATTTAGACATATGTCAGTAGTGGTTTTCTTATTAATATAATGATGATTAATTGTGGATGATTTTTTTTTTTTTTAATGTGTCATAATGAACTTTTGATATATCATACTATTTATGAGCAAACATTTAACTAGCTAAACTTCCCCTCTCATGTAAAAAATGGAATTTTTTATTGATCTAAAATGTTTCATAAAATTCAAATATTTGAATGATTCTAGTTGAGGTTGGTGGAATAAAATTACAAATTACACTTATTTGATAAATAGGGTGATAAGGGGAAGGCACTAGACTCAGATAAGTTCATAGATGATCTTGAGGAAGATATTACTGAAGAAGAAATTTGATCTGATCCAAAGAATAAAGAAGCTTTGAATGAAAGCAAACAAGAACTCGATTCTTTAGTTCTGATTGAGCCTCATACATAAGATTTAAGAGGCCAAATCAAAACCTTGATGCGCAAAATCCATCAGTATGGGGTGATCAACTCATTTAATTATCCTATTTATTTGTTTATGATTTTAATTATCTCATCCTTTATAAAAAAAATATTTATCTTATAGGGTTTTTTGGAGGAGTATGATCCTCATGCTACGACTATGGGGGTCAGCATTGGTAGCAATGCCAATTCTCTACCTATGAGTAACACACTAGTCATTGAGATTGGTACACCTAAAAAACCACACACGCAAGGATATGCACCCCTTGACAACATATGATGTTAGGTACCTATATTACTAGTCTATCCATTATTATGTTAGTGTAGCCCCCTTATTGTTATTGTTGTACCCCTGTAACCCCCATATTGTTATTATTGTGCCCTTACATTATTATTGTTAGGTCGGCTAGGATTATATTGTGACCCCATGGACTCCTATATATAAAAAGGAGGTTTTTTCATTTGTATCATCCAATAATTGTTCATTTATGTAATGTAAAGGAGGTTTCCCCCTCGAAGTGGTTTATTTCTAAGGCGTTGATATTTCTTTTCTTCTATTTTTGGAGCTGGTTTCATAACATTTGGTATCAGAGCTTTGGATTCTAGTGTTTCGCTGCTCCAAACAAGACATCGTGGAATTTTCGCTATAGTGTTTTTTCTATGAAGTTTTAGAAGTTGAAATTTTTACATAGAAAAGCCAAAATCCTGAGGAATTTCATGTAAAAATTTCAGATCTTAGTTCGCAATATTTTCGGAGATATGCTCTATGGAAATTAGGGGTTTTTTCAGGCTCCTGAATTTAACCTAAACAGGTCATCATGGAATTTTCACTATAACTTGTTTTCTACGAAGGTTCCGAAGTTGAAATATTAATTAGAGCGAAGCCAAAATCTGGAGGAACATCGTGTAAAAATTTTAGATCTTGGTTCAAAATATTTGTGGATATATGATCTGTGTAAGTTAGGGTTTTTTCAGGCTCCCAAATTTCATCTCAAAGAGGTGACCATGGGAAAAGCATCATAACTCTCTCTTTCTGAGCATCGGATTGGAATTCTGTAAAAAGTGGCTGTAAGTACATGGACTATAGTTTCCTGTATATAAATTTGAGAGTCAAAGGATGAAACAATGACACGTGGCACGCTGTACAATTTCTCTCTATTGAACCAGTCCATAATTAGGTCATTGTGGGAGATTGGGCATAACTTTGCCTTGAAGAATCCAAATCAGGTCAGACTTGTGGAATTTGAAAGAAGATTCATAGGGATGCTACAGTACCAAATTTAATATATTTAAGATCTGAACTCACAGAGATTATTCAGTTTCAATATAGAGCTCCTCAAAAGAAAGAAAAAGGTGTGTATTTTTTTCAAAATGCATAAGTCTTGTTTGAAAAAGAATTTTGAAGTGATTCCAAGGGCATATTGAAGAATTTTTATCAGTTTTGGGTTCTATAATGGCTCCTAAAATTAATTTCATTTTCATTAAGCCCTCAGAAAGCTATACTATGATGCATGAAGAGGAAGAATTGCAGTATGAGATATCAAAATTATGGTACCAAGTGCAAAAAATTTCGATCTTACAAAGAGCAATCAAAGATGACATAGATGGTGTTAGAGTCAGCCTTTGCAGCCTTCCTTCAGTGATCAAACATGCTCTTACAAAGTGATTTTAAGGTGTCAAGGTCAAATTTTGTCATTTCAATGAGTCTTCAAGCAAAATTTGGTCACTAGGCATTGGGTCTAGGGGTTGCTTTTACTCCTGTCAAAGTTGTCCAAATGTCGGTCCATGTCACCATTAAGCTAAGTGCACCATCATTCAGAGGGTTTTCATCATCATGTCAAGTTCCATTGGGTCATTTTACATCTTTTTCATGCTTCAGTTGTGCCTTGGTAAGGTCCATTTCCCTCTCCTAGGGTTTTGGAGGTAATTTCTCTTGGATGGAAAAATCATTGGAAAAACTTGTATCCTGATGTTCATACACCTTCCCCTATCCTTAATATACCTCATTAAACACTTCCCATCACTGAGATCCCCCAAATTCCTCATTTTTGCACAAACCCTAGTTTCTTGCCACAACTTGGCAATTTTCTAGGCTAGGCCTGTGTTTTTCCCTTTTGGACCCCTTCCCCTCACTCAATCTATGAGATTCCACTTTCCCCTACTTCCTAACATCCCTCCCTACTTCCAAAAATTTCCCCAAGAATTTAGAAGCCCCTTATCCCCTTCATTTCGCTTCATTTCGACAAAATCCCTTGTTCCACACATCGGGATCGGTTTCACTCAAAAGATGTTTCAGAGCAATCAAAGATGCATTTTGGAAAACTGAGAGAGGTTTTTGTTCAAAATACGCCAAGGAAGAAAAACCTCCTTCACTTCTTACACAGGTATCATGGTTTTGGAGAAATGTCAAAAATACCGTTGCCTCAAGAGGATTGATGCACCTACTGGGAGTAGTGTTGGGAGATTTGATTTTTGACAAGGTAAATGAAATAAAAATTGCATAATTCCACTTTTTTTGGAAATTAGACTCCAAGATCTTTCTAACGAGCTATCACACGCCTGATTTGGACACCGGGAAGGCCTCCAAAAGCTTCCTGCAAAATGCACTATGTGGCAAGAGGCATGCGACCCACTTGAAACAGGTGCGACCCACTTGGGAGGTGCGACCCACTTGAACGTTTCAGCCTGTGTAAAATTGAACGGGTGCGACCCACTTGAGGGGTGCGACCCACTTAAACTAGTATGCTACCCACTTAAATCAGCACCCAGAAAATTCATTTTTTGCGCCCAGATTCGATTCTAATCGACTCCAAAAGCTTCCAAACAGGTTTTAATCATTGTTCAATCATTACTCGGTGATTTTTATAGCCAGGATCGTGGTGTTTTGAAATTGAAATTAATGTATTTGAATGGAGAGGTGAAACCCTATATTCATGGCAGATTTATTACTTAGGGTGATAGTTTTGTGAAGATTTTCCCACCTTGTATGGTTAAATATATAGCTTCTGCATATATTGTCAAGGAATCCTCCAGCGCCCTCACACTCATTCTACCAGCCTTTGTCACTACCATGTGATCATATCGTCATCCCTTCCCCACATTCATTATCCTCATATCCCTTTATACTTTTGGTTCCCACGTGAAATTCCAAACCCTATTACTTACTACTACATTCCTCCATTGACAAAAGCCTAATCTCCATAACATTCAAAGGCTGTTTCTTTGTCCTTGATTCCACTTGAATCAATGATATTTTGCCATTTCATTTCACTCCTGTCCTTAAAAACTACCCCCCATCACCATATCCCATTCCTATCTCACTTATAGGGGTTCTCAATCCCTCATTGCAGCTGCTTGTTGGCGATTGGAGACAAAGACACCAAAGTCCATTCCTTTTCAACAGCTGACATACACATGCAACTTTCTGGTGACAACAACACATCATACAGCGAGACGTGTTTTCTGGAAAGATGCATGCAGGAAACACTAAAACGGCGGAAAAGGCCTGATCCCTCCGGATTTTGGCCGCTTCGTGGCTAGGCATGATATAAATGGAGGTCTTACTCCAATTTAGAGCCTCGTCGGAGAAATTTTTGTCATTTTGAAATTTTTGGTCTCAAAAACAGATTTTTCAGTTATACGGGTAGCACCTCGATATGCTCACTTTTGTTCGGGACACTTGCTGAAGGAAATCTTTGCATTTTTGGGTTTTTCATGGTAATTTATGCATGCTCAGGCATTTCCGGAGCATTTCATCAGATTCTGGATGGTCAAAGGGCCCAAAAACACCATGAAACCCACCTTGCTGCCATCTTTTGCACCAGCAGGAAGTACTTCTAGGAGAATGAAGTTTTGGAGGGTCAAATGAGCTCAAAATTGGAAAATTACACTTGGTTTGGATAGCCAACATCCAGGGCTTTCCAACGAGCTATCATGAGCTCAATTTGAATGCCGGGAAGTACCTCAAAATCAGGTTGAAAGGCGCGCGACCCACTTGTTTCAGGGGTGAGACCCACTTAAATTTTTGGCTGAATTTTCAACTTCCAGCTCAGAATTTCGGCCAGTTGGGACCAGTTTTGCTTGGGGATGAAATTTTTGGGTTTTCATGATGTAAATTGATGGTTGGCATGTAACTTTGGCTTACTTTTACCTATTCTAGAAGATTCACTCTTAAAAAAGTGAAAATCATGTAAATGAATCAGTTTCCACTCTTTTAGAGGCAAGTTGTTAGGCACTTTGGAATTTTGGATTTCATGATTAATTTAGTTGACTTTTTGAAGGAGGTTGACCCTAAGAGGCATGGGAAGAGTTAGGATGTACTCTATATGATGTAATTTCTCAATCATTTTCTATGGGAGTTGGAGAGGTTGGACTCTTGGGAGACTTTTGATATCATTGTACATATTTTCATATTTTGGCTAAGGAAAGATCAGAGGTTTTGCGACACTTGTTGGGATCCTTGTGGTGTTCTTTTCTTGATGGTGTTTCCTCTTTGTTTACTGTAAGTTTCTTCATGTTTAATGTATGCCATCCTTTCATATGCTTCTGAACTAAATTGAATGAGTGAATAAGGTTGAATCCATTGTTTACAGTGCTCGGCCTTTGAATTCAGTTAGTTCTATATGTTTTCAACTGTTTGGAGAGGATCCAAGTTCTTCTTTGCCCTCTTTAGCTCCTCGTCGGTCTAATCTGTCCATATATCCAATCAAAAGCATCAAGATCGTCACCTACCTCGCCCCAACTCGAAATCTGCAAAGGTTTGACCTTATCCCCGGACCCAAAATCTTTTTCCCATTTCTCCAGCGAAAACCCAAAAACCAAAAAATCAAACATACCTATCTCTTTACTAGCCTAAAATCAGTTCTGATTATAAGTCATCTCGCATCCTATTGCTCATTTTACCGAGATTGACGGAGAGAGCCCTCTCTGTCCTCGTAGGGCTAGCTACGAGGCTGAGAAGCTGGTTTGATGTAGCCTTAGGATTTTACCTCATTTCAGCTTTGAGTAGATTTGGCTTCATGTAACATCCTTTGTCGTTCTGTCATGCATATCAATTTAAAGCAGCTCAGACATTCACCTGCCTACCGCTAGCTCGAATTACGAGAATCTTACCTTATCCCCGGACCCA
This sequence comes from Pinus albicaulis, assembly GCA_034641835.2. NCBI lineage: Eukaryota > Viridiplantae > Streptophyta > Pinopsida > Pinales > Pinaceae > Pinus > Pinus albicaulis. Next base: position 169,673,325 of record CM076577.1, on the reverse strand, counting down.
AAATTGTTTTTTCCATTTCTCCAACAAAAACCCAAAAAATCAAAATCAAACTTTCCTATCTCTTTACTAGCCTAAAATCGTTCCCATTCAGAGTCATCTAACTAATTACTCATTTATCAGTTGACGGAGGAAACCACTCTCTCTGTCCCTCAAATGAGGGCTAGCTACGAGGCTGAGCGTGGTTTGATGTGGCCTTGAGTTTTACCTCATTTCAGCCTGAGGTAGATTTGAGCGCTAACAGATGGTTTAGAAGAAAAAGTGAAGGCTAAGTTGAACGATTTTAAGGATCAAATGAAATATAATATGGATAATGACGTAGTAGAAGATCACATCGAGCATCAACAACAAGTTCTCCAACTCTCAAAGGATAACCTAACTTTGGTGCAGAATTGAATGAAACAATAGGAAGATCAACATCACAGTGAAAGAAGTTCTGAAGTAGTCACAAAAACAAGAAATCTACAAGTAAGAAATCAATCAATTTTAGAGTATCTCAGCAAGTGGAAGAACTTTCTTAGTTGAAGATTCCACATGGGAGGATGAGAATTTTATACAGAAGCATCAAGAAATAATCAAGCATTGAGGACAACACTTGTTTGAAGGAGAGGGGCATGTTAGGTCCCTATATTAGTAGTCTAGTCACTTATTATGTTAGTGTAGCCCCCCTTATTGTTATTTTTGTACCTATGTAACCCCCATATTTTTATTATTGTGCCCTTACATTATTATTGTTAGGTCAGCTAGGATTGTATTGTGACCCCATGGACTCCTATATATATAAAGGAGGTTTTTTCATTTGTATCATCCAAGAATTGTTCATTTATGTAATGTAAAGGAGGTTTCCCCTCGAAGTGGATTATTTATAAGGCGTTGATCTCTCTTTTCTTCTATTTTTGGAGCTGGTTTCATAACATTTGGTATTAGAGCTTTGGATTCTAGGGTTTTGTTGCTCCAAACAAGACATCATGGAATTTTGGCTATAAAGTTTTTTATACAAAGTTTCAGAAGATGATAATCCTGAGGAATGTCGTGTAAAAATTTCAGATCTTGGTTCGCAATATTTTCAGAGATATGATCTGTGGAAGTTAGGGTTTTTTTGAGGCTCTTGAATTTAAAATAAACAGGTCATCGTGGAATTTTCGCTATAACTTGTTTTCTACGAAGGTTCCAAAGCTGAAATTTTAAAAGAGCGAAGCCAAAATCTAGAGGAACGCCGTGTAAAGATTTTAGATCTTGGTTCGCAATATTTGCGGAGATATGATCTGTGGAAGTTAGGGTTTTTTCAGGCTCCCAAATTTCATCTCAAAGAGGTGACTGTGGGAAAATTATCATAACTCTCTCTCTCTAAGCATCAGATTGGAATTATGTAAAATTGGATGCAAGTACATGGACTTTAGTTTCCTGTGTATCAATTTGAGAGCTGAAGGATGAAACAATGACACATGGCATGCCGTACAATTTCACTCTACTGAACCAGTCCATAATTAGGTTATTGTGGGAGATTGGGCATAAATTTGTCTTGAAGAATCCAAATCAGGTCAAACCTGTGGCATTCGAAAGAAGATTCAGAGGGATACTATAGAACCAATTTTAAGATATCAAAGATCCGAACTCACAGAGATAATTCAGTTTCAATATAGGGCTCCTCAAAAGCAAGAAAAAGGTGTGTATTTTTTTCAAATTACATAAGTCTTGTTTGAAAAAGCAGTTTGAAGTGATTCCAAGGGTATATTGAAGCATTTTTAATAGTATTGGGTTCTATAATGGCTCCTAAAAATAATTCCATACCCATTAAGCCCTCATAAAGCTATACTATGACACATGAAGAGGAAGAATTGTAGTATGAGATATCAAAATTACGGTACCAAGTGCAACAAATTTCGATCTTACAAAGAGCAATCAAAGATGACATAGATGGTTTAGAAGAAAAAATGAAGGCTAAGTTGAACGGTTTGAAGGATCAAATGAAATATAATTTGAATAATGAAGTAGTGGAAGATCACATCGAGCATCAACAACAAGTTCTCCAACTCTCAAAGGATAACCTAACTTTAGTGCATAATCAAATGAAATAACAGGAAGATCAACATCACAACGAAAGAAGTTTTGAAGCAGTCATAGAAACAAGAAATCTACGAGTAAGAAATCAATTAGTTTTAGAGTATATCAGAAAGTGGAAGAATTTTCCCTTTGAATATTCCACATGGGAGGATGAGAATTTTATACAGAAGAATCAAGAAATAATCAAGCGTTGAGGACAACACTTGTTTGAAGGAGAGGGGCATTTTAGGTCCCTATATTACTAGTCTAGTCCCTTATTATGTTAGTGTAGCCCCCATTATTGTTATTGTTGTACCCTTGTAACCCCCATATTGTTATTATTGTGCCCTTACATTATTATTGTTAGGTTGGCTAGGATTATATTATGACCTCCTGGAATCTTATATATAGAAAGGAGATTTTTTCATTTGTATCATCCAAGAATTGTTCATTTATGTAATGTAAAGGAGGTTTCCCCCTCTAAGTGGCTTATTTCTAAGGTGTTTATCTCTCTTTTCTTCTATTTTTGGAGTTGGTTTCATAACATATTTCATGATCTGCACATGATGTTGTGGATGCAAAGCATGATCCCATTGCATAATTTGAAGTGATATTTCCTGGATCTTCCCGTGTTACTAGCACGTGAACATTACCGATTATGTTTTAGGTAGATGATGACAATGTCCCCATGAAAATAGATAAACTTCTAGGTATTTATGAATTGTTTTAAATATTAAGTATAATCCAATTGAAATTAACATATAGTCTATGCTTATTTTAAACTAATGATAATATCATTTTACAGGAAATTATTTATTCTATAGGTGTTTGTATGACCTAACCTTGGAAATATTTGGGCCCACTGTTCACACAAATTGGAAATCCCAAAGTTCCAAGTTGAAAGATGAACTTATGAACATGATGGTTTGCCAATTAAGTGAGGATACCTTCAACAAAACTGGAGTTACCTCGAAGGTATAATTACATTTAAAATATTTGTAGGAACAATATAAGTGTCATTTGGAAAGAACTAGGCCACATGAGCACCCTCTAGTGATCCCCAGAGATGGAGTGGAAAGCGCTCATGGAAGATGCAAATGAGAAGGCATTTCAAAAAGCAAGGAACACACCACCTAGACCAGGAAGGTATGAGGTACTTTTAATAATGTAATTATGATGCTTTATCATCCTTGCGACATATAATTTAGTTTTTAAATATTTTAAATATAGGCTCCCAGATACATCCAAGGTCACAATGGATAGAATAGCTAAGCATGGGAAACATCATATTGTCTTGGGTGGTCACTAAAAACCGGCTGCAAAAATTATAATATATAAAAAAATAATTTGCATCCAAATTATAAATTCTTAACAATTTTTATTTAATATAAAAAAGAAGAAAAATTCATGTTATCATCCAAAATTGCAGGGGTCACAATTCAAAGAGGCTCCCATGAAGGAACACCTAAATATTTCTTTCAATCACAACTATCAAGTTTTGGTTGAACATATGACAAGCTTGGTGTCTTCACAGTCTTCTAGCACCCAACCTAACACTCAGGAAAATAAAGGAAACTAATATAATTTATAAATGATGACTTATACTATATATTCGTTATTATTTTTGGCCATAAAGTAAGGTGCTTGATTGTAAAATAAAACAAGCAATGTAAATACAACACATGAGCCTACTCACGGTGGAGTGGCTCTTGAAACTGATGTTCAACTTGGTACTGGAGGTATTTCATGTGTTATAATTATTTTTAGTATAAATTACAATTAAAAATGTTTAAATGAAAATGATGTATTAATTATAACCTTTCTTGCTTGTACACCCAAGTATGTACATGATGATGCTAGAGAAGAGGATGAACATATGACCACATTCGAAAGTATTCTTCTTCCCTCCACTACCCAAGAAAGTAAAGAACACTCTACTACTCTTTTTTATTAATAATAAATATGAATTTAACATTTATTTCTTATTGCAGTTGATACTTGGCCCCACTTGCAATAGCATAGTCGTAGGAATAGGTCAACAACAAGACATACACTAGGTCCCACAACAATTGAAGAAGGCCAAGATCATGACATCCTTTCTATCTACATATTTAAAAAGAGAAATAAACCTGATAAAAAATGATTGCACTAGCTTATTTAGAGCTTGATTTTTGAGACACATTTTTCACTGAGAGGTTGAATTCCTCATGGCATGTGCACATGTAACTTTTGACTATCTAAATAAAAAATTGTGATTTTTCCATTGGAAAAAAATAGAATGACCTTGTTTCTTATTATGTAAACATATTTTTTGTGATAAAATTTATTGAGATAAAATATTTTTTGGATGTACGAAAGAATGAATGAATAATGACACCCTTTAAGGCATCATATATTTTTTTATCTTTCTTCATCCAAATATGGTTTGAGGTTATGATTAAATTATAATGCAACAATTTTTTTATAGAGGATCAACTAAAAACCTTGTAAACTGAATAAAGGGAAAAATATAGAAGGCACATTCTAATATTTTGTCTCATATAAAATTTGTGGATTTTAAACATCTTGGTATACAATTAGTTTTCATATATGTACAACCCTTATGACTACTAGGCAAGCCAAGGAAGCACTCATAGGTTATAGCACTAGTTTCCATAAGCTTTATAATTAGAACTACCATGCATTGAACTTGTTTCTTACGTACCAACATTTTTTAAATAAGCCACCCATTTTAGTCTTGGGGATGAGATATTTATAAAAATTTCCCTAGTGAAAGTTTTGAGTAACTCCAATTCTAAGTTTGTGGACTAATATATTATTATAGTGCAATATACATGACCTTTAGTATTATCCATCCATAGTTCTAATGTTCTTGTTAATAAAGGAGTTGGTTCCTTCCATTCCTTGAATAATACCCTTCTTCTCTTCTCCCTGAACTACTCCCTTAGTTGTGATGCCTAAATCAACCTTCCTAATGAATATTTAAGGGTTTAATCCTCTAAGTTTCAATGATTATATTGTCCATATTCATGTTCCCCTTTCAATTACATAATGGTCTCAACTCATGTGATAATTAACTCAACTATCCATTTGAAAATATTATGATCCACAAAAGACATGATTTTCATTAAAATATACCACTAAATCGCTTAGTACTACCAACTAAGCCTCATAATATACCAATAATCCAAGTAAATCCAATTAAAATTTTTTTATAGCCCATTGTCCAGTTACCTCATGATGGTTCTCTTCCAAATGATGCCCATTCCAATTGATCTAACTCATTTAATTGGAATTTTTTATTGATCTAAAATGTTTCATAAAATTAAAATATTTGAATGTTTATAGCTGAGGATGGTGGAATAAAATTACAAATTACACTTATTTGATAAACATGGTGATAAGGGGAAGGCACCAAGCGCAAAGTAGTCCACAAATTCTCCTGAGGAAGTGCTTAGTGATCTTAATTGGTTTGATGATGATGAGTTGTTCACGTCTCTCGACCCAATCATAAAAATTAATAAGCTTGTTGAAATTGGCAACAAGAAATATTGAAAATGGCACCCCAAGGGGGCTTCTAGTTTAATTTTACCTTAATTAAATTATAAGGGAAAGTTTAATTCCACATCACATGACAGCTTGTAAGTGTTAAATGAGTCAGGAAGACTTAGTTAGCTCAGTCAATTCATGTTGAGGGTCAAATTGGAGGTATGTAGAGGTCACTATAAGCTTTAGGGGGTCCAGTTGCAGTTTATTTTGAGTTGTAATTACTTAACTCAATTATTTGAGTTAAAATCAGTTTAACTAGTTCTAACTGAGAGATGAGCTAGTGATAGGTACAGTGAATTAAATATGGTTTAATTCACATGCAGTGATGAATCAGATAATTGATAATTCACTATAAATAGTTGTTGCATGTCAATTCTAAGGAAGGTTGAGTTGAGATTGGAGTTAAAGGGAATATATCTATCAATTGTATAATTAGAAAATTGTATAGGTCATGCATGAGGTCATCGGGATTCCTTGTATGTACTACAAAATCTATTGATGGGAATTTCCTAATTAATAGGGGATCAATTATCCCAGAAATGCATGAGCAAGGCTGGTAAGGCATAGGTAAGGACATGGTTATATATTGGAACAAACTTTCTTAGATCAGTGTGAGACAGTCAACAGAGTGCATAGGTTTCTCAGGAAGGGAAATAACATTGTATTGTTTCATGTTATTGAATTTATGTAATATACAGGTAGCATGGTTTTTAGCTGAGGCTTTCCCTAGATACATATTTGTGTTGTGTGATTGAAATTTTTTCTCTTACTCGTTTATGTGATTGTGTTATCAAAATTGGTTTCCGCAATTTGTAGAATAGATTCAATATTTTGTTTTAGTACATTACAAGATCATTTGAATCTGTAACAACCCTAGTGAAAATTCATGTAAAAAATATATAATACCATGAGGAATGGGGCACATATTCCAAGTTGAATATTGGTGGGGAAAACATCCTAGTGGGTGTTCACTTCGGTTTATTATGGATAAAGGAAATTGGAAAAGGAAAAGGATTTGGAAAGGCATGAGGAATTTATTGGCATTTACTTAAAAAATAATGGAAAATAGGAGAAAAGGAAGGTGAAAGGTCAGAGGTTGCATGTGAGGAGGAAAATGAAGAAAACAGAGGCCTCATTAATAAAATTTCTTCTGAGAATTAGTTGGTAATATTTTTTCAGTGAATTCTTGGAGCTCTCTCATTATTATCTCTCTCTCATACTCTTTAACACTTATATTTTTCCTGGAGAAATCTTGGACATTGTGGATACTTGGTGATTTGGAGCAGGAAGGAAAAGGAAGACAAATAAAGTGCAAGAGGACATCATGATCAACATCTACAACGGGTTTTGAGTGTAGGTATTGAGTTCCATGTATGTTTTCCTCTCTAGTTTTGGCATGTATGGTGTATGCATGTGGATTTTCCTAGCCTTTACATTTCCTTGACATCCATGGTATTGTGGTTTCTTTCCATTATTTGTTTTCTGGTTGGTTCTCATGATTCCTTTAGCTGTGGGTTTTGTTATTAGTTCATGGAAGCCTTGGTTGGAAAAATGCTCTAGAAAAATGTGGGTTGAGTTACTAGTCCTGGAAGCCTTGGTTGGAAAAACACTCTAGAAACCATAGGTGGGTTGAGTTACTAGTTTTGGAAGCCCCATAATAGTTGGGGTTGAGTTACTAGTTCTGGAAACCCTAGTTGGAGCAAACAATATGGAGCCCTTGAATAGTTTTGATAGAGACCAATCCGTGACGGTTGTGATGTCCGACCATGAGGTGGAATCACTGGTTGAGGGTTGAAGTGGTTTGGCCTCTGGAAGCCCTGGATTGATTTTGATTGATGTGTTTGATGAGATCCCACATTCATGCTTGGAATATGGCACGGGGGTGATTGGATGAAGTGAGACTTGGCTCAAACAATCTATGGTCAGGTGGAACGTGGAAGTCCCATCTCCATTTGGTTTTTATATTTAGTAATTAAGAGCTTATTCCTCTAGTATTTAGGATGAAAATGTACTAGTTTATGTATGGATTTTATTGTTGTTATATCCATTGTATTTCTGTTGTTATTGTGCTAGTTATAAGCATGTATTCGATCAATGATGATGTATGGCTCTATCCATGTTTTTACCCGTAAATGAATATATACAATGTATCTATGGTCTAATATATTGTATTGTATCTTACAGTGTATGGGAACAATGCTTCTTAGCAATTCTCAGATAAGTAAGAGATCCCCATGTTTAAATTTGCTGTTTATACCTAAAGATGCAATGTTTGTGACATGTTTGACGAAATTCATGTCATGGATAAGATGGATCTAGATGCGTTATTGATGATGTGATTTATTCCGTACCTTTTTTTTAATGTTATTAATCATCCCCTACAATTTCATAAAGTTTTGGGCAGTGACCTAGGCACCAGGGTTGAAAAGGTGACACAATTCCTAGAGTAGAAGACACAAAACTGACCAAACTGAGCCATGGCTGCTACCTTGCCTTAGCATGCCCGCGGCTATAGGATTTTAGTCGCTACCTTGCCTTGGTATGCCCATGGCTAAGGCTCAAATTGGTCAAAAAGTCAGTCTCCCTCAGGGTTAAGGGGCCTGGAAGGTTGGGTTACCTCGTGAGGATATTTTTGATGTTGTGTAAGGTGTGTTTGTCTTTTTTCCGTCAGTTCCAATTCTTTAAGATCACCTAGGAGGTTGAATATCATATTAGTAGCCTCTCATCACATGTTTACCCTAGATGGCCAGTTACTTGGGTAGATGTGGGAAGAGGGTGTTACAGAGTGGTATTAGTGCGTGGTTGCACTCTCCTTGGGTGTTGTTTGGTTTATGTTCTCTTTGTGTCATATCTGATACTGTAGAGTGGTATCAAAGTGTGGTTGCGCTCACCTTGGGTGATGTATAGTTTCCATTCTCTTTGGGTGGTGTCTAGTTTCCGTTCTCTTTGTGTGATATATGATACCATAGAGTGGTACCAGAGCATGGTTCAACCCTTGGACTGGATGGGCGGTGTGTTGGTCATGCATTTATGTTGGTTGTGTATGTGTTTAGTATGGTTGTGATCTATATGTTCTTGTTGCATCCATGTTGTGTTGTCCAAGTTGGCAGTGGTGTTGACATGGAAGTGATGATGGTGTTGTTGTCGACATGTTGTCATGAGTGTATGGCTAGTTATGTGTGGTTCATGCTTATGTATTGTTCATGCACACTTGCTTACATGTTGCTACATGTTGTACATGCATTTCTTGTTTATGCTAGGTCACATTTTGTTCATGCTTTTGTGTTGTGCTATATGTGGGACATGCATTGGTCATTCACGATTGGTTATACATGTCAAGTGGGTGCATATGGTCAAGTTTGCATTGGTTTGATTGAGGTTGTTGTGCATAAGGTCATTGTATGCAATTAGGTCATTCTGATGCTATTTGTATGTTATGATGCTAATGTGTTGGCTAAGTTAGAGTAGGAGATGTAGACCATCAAAGTGAAGTTGTAGCATTGGACCTCGAGGCAAGAGCATGTCGTCATACATGTTTGGATGTCGGGAATGTAGGTATGTAGGTTAAGGATTGTTATATATGGTTATGAGTATTCCTTTCATTATATTGATGTTATGGTTACATACGTTATAGATGCTAGTTGATTAGTGTGGTTATATGTACATGTGTAGGATTTTCATAAATGATAGCAACCTCTGGTGGTATGAATTGCTATTATTTTTTTATGTTAGATAACTTATATGTTGATGATGAGCATGTTATGGGTTAAATTGTTGTTGTTTTATGATAGTTATCTTGATGATTAGGTTACATATTATTGTTACATGCTAGGGACTTGATGGTTAGGGTTATGACATTAAGGCATGATTTGACCTAATTATGATAGTGTGTTGTGTTATGTCTAGACTGACTGTGCATAAGTGATTGTATGCATGAATGGATTTTTATTATGGGTTTATGATGTGAACATGTTAAGTAGATACAGTTATATTTATCATGACCATATTTATGGTTGGGTTGATATTTTTTGAAATTATATCGTGCTAATCTAGGTTTATTGTGCAGACAAGATAGCCTCCCCTGAGATACATTAAGGTATGAGCTTTCTTATGTCATCTAATTTGTACTTGATTGTTTGATTATGTTATCTATTTGGTGTTTGAGTGTTGGTGTCTATTATGTCGTCTATTTACTGTTGAATGTTTGATTAGTTGAATGATATGTGTATGTGTCTGTAATATTGTATGAAGGAATGATCTTGCTTTAAGACAATTACACTAACACGTATGCATTGAGACAATTGATATGTACTTAGTGTAAGTAGGTGATAGTTGTAGTAGCATGTATTATCACTGATAAATGTAAGTTGATTATTGATTACGACATGGTTGTTAGACTTGGTAAATTTTGATTTCAAATTAATAGATATGTTGTATTGATCTTTGGAATATGTGGCTGGCACGTGTGTTCAACTAAAAGGCAACATGCTTGGCACATCAAGGTAAGACAACTAGTATATTGCTATATTTAATTATGTGATGAAAATTATGTGTTTATGGAAGTATGATGCAGGGGATTGCATGGAAAGATACTACCATGGAGTCGTAAAGAATGCTCAGGTTGAGATTTCCCTTGGAAGCATTGGGAACCCATGGGGATTGAGTCATGGTGTTTGTTGCTAGTCTTGTACTTTCAGTCATTTATGATTTTCTTGCGTTTGATTTGCAGTTTTGTTTATGTCTGGTGCAAGGCCTTGCCACTCTGTTGCAGTGTCATATTTATTTTATTTTGGTTTTCATGGTTTTCTTCTTTTGTTTCTTGTTCATTCATTTTGTTTGAGAGTCTTGGGAATTGGTTCGGAAATAGGAAGTTAATGGAGCTCGGTGAGAGTTGTGTGGTACCCAATAGGTAATGTAAGACCCAGATGGAGCTCAGTGCATGAATAAGCACAAAAGGAGGTAAGAATATGACAATCAGTTGTATTGGTTGATTCCATTTGGTAAATGGACAGTGGAAGAGTAGGTAAAGTAATGGGTTTGAGGCATCATATGCCTTGGCTATGTTGGGAACCGTTGTTCTCAATGTTGTGCACATATATAGGAAGTTCTCTTAACCTAGACCTTATGATATATAACAATTTTGTTGTGAGAATGATTATGTTGATGTTTATATATGTATACATATATGTGTGTATGTATGTCATTGTCTGACAGGATAATGATTTTTTTATGCTAATGATTATATGTATGTATGTATGTATGTATGTATCTATGTCATTGTATGACAAGGTTTTCAAGGGTCATTATTGTGGAGGAATGATTTCTTATGCAGGTGAATGGCATGAAGAGGTTCCTGGCTATGAGGAATCAAGTGGTAGAGTAGCCTTAACAGATCTATGAGGCCAATATCATGTGAATATGATTTAATGTTATATTCTTGTACTATTCCAATGCTTATGTTATGGAAAGGTAATGCTGAGGGGCACATCAACGAAGTGAAAGTAGTGTGATCTGCGACATGCTAAGATAAGCATGGAGAAGTAGGGTTGCTTTGTGGGGTCAGTGTGTGGTATATAGATGCACAATACTACTATTGTGTATATGTTGTGCATGTTGTATATTCAATGACTGTACCTATGGTGATGTGTAATGTTGCATATGTATTACTGTGTACATATGATGTTGTATGCCTGTTGTATATATGGTGTTGTGTGTATATTGCAGATGCAGTGCTAGGTATAGATGGTGCTATGTACATATCGTACTATGTGCATGTTGGATGTGCGGTGTTGTGTGAATATGGTGATGTGCACATGTTGGATATGCGGTGCTGTGTACATATGGTGCTATGTGCATGTTGAATATGCGTTGCTATGTACATATGGTGTTCTGTGCATGATGTACATATGGTGCTATGTACATTTGGTGTTGTGTGCATGATTGTGCATATGGTGTTGTATGCATGTGGTGTTGTGTACATGTTGTACATGTGGTGTTGTGTGCAGGTGGTGTCGTGTACATGTCGTGCATGTGATGTTGTGTACATGTTGTGCATGTGGTGCTTTGTACATGTGGTATTGTGTACACATTGTACAGGTGGTGCGGTGTACATTTGGCATTATGTACACATTGTGTAGGTGGTGCCGTGTACATGTGATGTTGTGCACATATTGTGTAGGTAGTGTCGTGTATAGGTGGTACTGTCTACATGTTGTGCATGTGGTGCTAGCATACATGTGGTATTGTGTGCATGTTGTACATGTTATGCTGAGGGCATGTGGTACTATGTATGTGCATAGTGTAGTCGTGGTATCATGATATGTGTTTTCATTTTTGTGTACGTATATGTTTATGTATATATATTGTGTTTTATTGTACACTAGGTGTAGGTGTATGTGTTGTATGCCAGTGTAGGCGTATGCATTGTGTGGTGTTGATGCCTTGTGTGGATGTATGTGTTGTGGTGTGCACAGTGTGTATGTGTACCTGAATAAAGAGAAGAAAGGGAATTGGGTGCTTGCCGAGTGTGGCAACTGATCTAGTTTGTGTACAGAAAGAACAAAGGTAGAAGTAAGGACTTATGAAGGATAAATATCGATATTTTACTTCAGTTATATTATTCATGTGATCTGTAATTATGATTTATGATGGTTACATATGATTATGAATATGGTTTATGGTGATTTCATGCGATTCATGATTTTAATTTATGGTGGTTGCGTTTTAAGCTAACTAGATGTGATATGCTTATACATGATGATTTGATCAAACATCTATTTTGTCTTGTTGTGATAGGAAGTGAACAGGATTGCAAGTGTACCTTATTGACGAGCTACCAATGAGGTATGATTTGATTTTATTTGAATTTATTTTGAATCTAATGGAAATTATGTGCTTGGTACAGGAAATCATGGAAATGACCGGTTGGGTGGTTGAAACCGACTGTAAGAATTAATAGCGACAAAAAAAGAAATTAAAACAAGTAATAATGTGATGGTAAAGCACTTCAGGAGCAGGGCCATTATGGGATATTGGTACCCAATAGTGTCCAATGATTTCCATGAGGATTCTACGATCGATATGGTGGTATTGAGGTAGGGATATGCCTTGGATTTTGTATCTTCTGATGCGAGGAAGCATTTCCAAGGGATGGACTGCCTGAGATGGGGGTGCCAGTGGAAATTGGAAGGTGAGTGACTGCACGGAAGGGGATTACCGGATTTCCTGACGGGCTATGTAGTAGAGAAGGGAAGGTTGGGGATGGATTTTTTTGGTCATTAGCATTTCCAAATGGAATCAGATGCACATTGGGGGTGTCCGCTAGAAAAATGAGCCAATAATTGTTCACTGAGAGGACAACAACACGGGATTGTAGCATTGGACCTTGGATGCGGCTTTGACTTTGGAAGTGGATTATGGACTTCCTGGGAAGGAGGTGAATCCTAATATTACTTTGAGGGTGGAGGTGTGAGCCTCTGGATTCCCTTGTTGTTGATACAAGCATCATATCCTTTTATTTTCTGGTTGAGAAAATGTGCATATTTTAATATGTGTATATTATTGTAAATACTATATCGAGCTGGATTTATAAAGATCCATAGACAATATGGTTATTCACTGGTTGAAATGAATGTGTATGAGTGTATATGTGGTTGTTATTGTAAATACCATAATTAGCTATGTTATAAATCTCCAGTAAATGATATGTTTGTCATGTTTCAGTAATGGTCCTTGTAATTACTACAACGAGATGTGTTATAAAGCTCCATGGGAAGCATGTTTTGTTTTCAAAACTATTGTTGGTTGTAGGTGTCATTGAACACCGAGGACGGTGTTCCCACAAGGGGGAGGGTTCTGTAACAACCTTCGTGAAAATTCATGTAAAAAATATATAAGACCACGGTGGATGGGACACGTATTCCAAGATGAATGGTGGGAAAAACATCCTAGCAGGTGTTCACTTTGGTTTATTATGGCTAAAGGAAATTGGAAAAGGTTTTGGAAAGGCATGAGGAATTTATTGGCATTTATTTATGAAAATAATGGAAAATAGGAAAATGAAGGTGAAAGGTCACTGGTTGCATGTGAGGAGGAAAATGAAGAAAATAGAGGCCTCATTAATAAAAATGCTTCTAAGGATCAGTTGGTAATATTTTTTCTGTGCATTATTGGAGCTCTCTCATTATTCTCTCTGCCCCTCTCTCATATTCTTGAACACTTAGAGTTTTCTTGGAGCACTCTTGGAGAGTGTGGATACTTGGTGATTTGGAGCAAGAAGGCAAAGGAAGAGCATGAAATCATAAGAGGACATCAGGATCAACATCTACAATAGGTTCTAAGTGCAGGTATCGAGTTTCATGTATGTTTTCCTCACTATTTTTGGCATGCATGGTGTATGCATGTGGATTTTCCTAGCCTTTCCATTTTCTGGACCACCATGGTATTGTGGTTTTATTTCCATAAATTGTTTTTTGGTTGGTTCTCATGATTCCTTTAGATGTGGGTTGAATTATTAATTCCTAGAAGCCTTGGTTGGACAAACGATTTGGAAGCCTGAAAAACAACTGTGGGTTTAGTTACTAGTCCTCTACGCCTTGGTTGGAAAACCGCTCTAGAAGCCCTAGGTGGGTTGAGTTACTAGTCCTGGAAGCCCTGGTTGGACAAACACTCTGGAAGCCCTGTAATAGTTGGGGTTGAGTTACTAGTACTGGAAGCCCTGGTTTGAAAAATGATCTGGAAGCCTTGTAACAGTTGGGGTTGAGTTACTAGTCCTAGAAGCCCTAGTTAGAACAAACACTTTGGAGCCCTGGAAAAATTTGGATAGAGACAAATCCATGACGGTGGTGATGCCCGATTGTGAGGTGGAATCACTGGTTGAGGGTTGAGGTGGTTTGGCCTCTGGAAGCCCTGGATTGATTGTTATTGATGTGTTTGATGAGATCCCACATTCATGCTTGGAACATGGCACGAGGGTGATTAGATGAAGTGAGACTTAGCTCAGCCAATCTATGGTTGGGTGGAACGTGGAAGTCCCATCTCTGGTTGGTTTTCACATTCAGTAATGAAGAGATTATGCCCCTGGTATTTGGTATGAAAATGTACTAGTTTATGTATGGATTTTATTGTTGCTATATCCATTGTATTTTTGTTTTTATTGTGCTGGTTATAATCATGTATTCGATCATTGATGATGTATGGATCTATCCATGTTTTTACCCGTAAATGAATACACAATGTATCTATGGTCAAATATACTGTATTTTAGCTTATGGTGTAGGGGAGAAATTCTTCTTAGCAATTCTCAAATAAGTAAGATACTCCCATGCTTAAATCTACTGTTTATACCTATAGATGCAATGTTTGTGACATGTTTGAAGAAATTAATGTCATGGATAAGAGAGGTCCAGATGAGTTCCTGATGATCTAATTTATTCCATACCTTTTTTTTAATGTTATTTATCATCTCCTGCAGTTTCATGTAAGTGACAAATTGCTAATATTTTTATGTGCATTGTAAAGTTTCAGAATATTGTATATGGTACTTATTCTTCCACTTTTGGTATGAAGATACAGCACCAGTAAAAATGGCCGGGTATATGGGATGGCTTGCAGTATTAGGAGCTGCAGGACCTAGTGGATCGAGGGTGCCGAAAAATGAGGATGTAGTAGCCCTCCTGGAGGACATCCATCATAGATGTGAGAGGCTTCTGACTGGTGTTTCAAAGCATGATTGGGAAGACTTAGAGGACCAGTACATAGAGCCATGTATTGGTCTACCCTTGGAGTGGTGAGGGGTCATTCAGCGCATGGCGATGGCTGGACAGGGGATGCATGATCTACGAGCTATGGGAGCAGAGCCATTGGCTCAGGATCCTCCAAATAGTGATTAGTGTGTAGGGGCAGGTGGTGCCCCCAGTTTTGATTTTTTGTAACATGCTATGGGCATGTCATATGTATCAGAGTTGATGGACTTTAAAACATTTTATACGACACATATTATGGATATGCATCGTTTTGATAGTTTTTTGTTATTGTCTTGTGTTAAATGCATGTGCTAAATGAAAATCTAGAATATGGTTTGCAATGTTGTCTACATAGTGATTTTGTGCTCTAGGTACATGACTAAATGTAATGATTTCAAATTCACACATCAAAATATTCACTCGTAAATATCTTCTAAAAAGGATAAGATTGTGCACACGATAGACACAATTAAATTGCATGACAAGAAGCAGGGAATCTAAATGAACATGAAGGTGGAGGCTACGAGGTGAAAGGGAATCAGCTAATAAACCTTGCACTGCATCATATTCGACCTAATTATTAGTAGCAATACCAATCCATACACCATTCGAGAGAACAAGCGAATGCAAGGGGGTAAAAATGGCCCAACCTGCCGAGGCTAGATTCCGGGAGTAGCAACTTGCACCATCAACAAAATCGATATAAGGTGTGGATGGGAGGTCCATCTGAAAGGTGCCACAAGACAATAAATGGGAGGATGATGAACAATGCCGGCAAACTGAGCACAAATTAGAAATCAAACGCACTCTGCGAGAGGGATTGATCTGGGTCGGATGTCTACTACTCACACACCGATGGTGAGGTGGAGTGTGGGAGCTACCGAAGGTGTAGGTTGTGCTCAGGCTGTGAAAGTCACCACAGACACGGATGGTGCCATCTCATTTACGGGCGGGAAAGATGAAGTTAGGGGTGGACAAGGCTTCCATGATGTCATCATCACAATAGAAGATGGAGTGACTGGAGGAAGGGAGAACACATGGCGCAGCGAAGCTACCTGACTCATCATCATGAGAAGAAAGGTTCACATGCCCACCATCATGGGGGATGACAGAAGAATAAGCAGATAAGGGATCTACCAATGTTGAGCCCAGGGAGATCACTGAAGGGAGGTCAAGCGAAACAATAGGGGAAGATGCAAGGGGAACTTCCACCAAGGGTCTCATGGATGATGATAGGTAGAGGATGGTGGCCTCAGGTTCTGTCATCTCGACATCAGGAGGGGGAATGTCAATGGGAGCGGGTAAATCCTCAAGCTGGTCCGCATCATACTGCGCAAGTATGGGAGAGGCGGATTGGTTCTGTTCAACCTCGTACTCTTGAACTACCTCCAAAGAGGTGCGGTAATGCATAAGGCGGGGACAATGGTGGGAATAATGGCCATGGAGATCACACAAAGCATAGGATTGATTGGTGTGAATATTTTTAGGGTTCTTGGCTGCAGTCAAGGAAGAAATAGAGGCTTCAGGGCCCGTAGACTCAGGGAACACAACTTTAACCATGGGCTTGATACTGGGCAGTTCGGGATAGTTATGGGTTGCATGGCCGACGACATCACACAAAGCATAGGGATTTGCGGGCGGGGAAGGTGCAGGGTCAGTCGGGGTAGCCTTGTCCTTTGAGGCCCTCTTGCGAGCTTTTCCCTTCTTACCCAAAGTGGTCTCAAAAGGAGGTGGTTCTTGTTGAGGTGGCTGAGGCACTGTAACAACGGGAGAAGTCATGGGGACTGGTTGGACCGGGGTCAAAGAAAGATAAGGTTTGGGTTGACTAGGCAGGGTAGCGGCTAGAGGATCAGGGTACCAGACGGGAATCCCAAGGGTCAAGTTAGGGAGAGAGAGGGTAGCCATGACAGGTACTGTGTACACTCTTGGGGGGGGGAGCTAGGAATGGTATCTGAGCAGAGGGGTAATGGCCAGGTGGGACGACTCCTAAATGGTTAAGGCCTGGAGGAACCGTTCCAGGAGGGTAAAGAGGCTCATGGATACCAGTTGTAGTTGAAGGTCTAGGAGGAGGAGGTCCAGAAGGCTGAATCAAAGGACTAGGAGTAGGCTATGGAGGGCAAGAAGGCTTCTGACTAGCCGAAGTGGGCCGCTTGAGGGTAGCCCGAGATGATTGCATCATGCAAACATTTGATGAGTTGGGATCAGAGACAGGAGGAGGAAGACCAGGGAATGTACCAAGTAATGAATAATATTTTTAGACTCTGGGTGAGACACTGGTCAAAGGATCGATGGTTTGCTTATTGGCCACCGAAGAGATGATGGACTCAGGGGAGGTTTGAGACTTCGGTTCGTAATATGTCAACTGGTCAATGGTGACTATATTTCTATTATGAGGGAAGGAAATATTGTGGTGAACCGCAGATGGGACAACAAACATTGCATAGGTGTAGCTACGACCCAATAGAATGTTGTAATCTAAGGGGGCATCTATGACTTCTACGTCAACGCAAACACTATTTCCCGTAAGAGTAATAGGAAAATTGCAGAATAGGCCGATGGGATGGGAGGCATGGCCATCCCACGCTCGGAGAGTGATAGTGGAAGGAGCTAACTTAGGTGATCCGAGTTGCTTCCAAACCAAAGCATACATCACACAGGTGGATGCTCCCTCATCAATGATGCACCAAGAAATATTGACATTCTAGATCTTAACTGGGATTTGGAAGGCGACGGAAGCAGGGAGAGGAGGATGTTCTGACTGGTTAAAATCAAAGACAATCAATCGATCATTTGAAGGATCTACAATGCCCATGGCAGATAGTAGATATTTTCATTGTGAAGGGCACGACTGGAGGAGTTCCTGTGTTGAAATGGCATTAGGAGATTGCGCCAAATCATCTACTATGCTATACGAATGGGAAGCTTTTCCAGAAGTAGCATTTCAGTGTAGTGGTCCCTTATTGATCTTGGTATGAACCCCCGCCTTAGGCTGAAGGATCTACAAGGGACCATTAGGTGTCGAAAGAGGCTCTGTAGAGACTAAAGGAGGCAGCTCGGGGACAGATGTAGTGGGAGGCTTGTTATATTGACGGGACCAAGTTTGAAGATTGATGTCTACGGTTAGAGGTTAATCAGAGTTCATCATGAGAATCTGGTAATCGAAGGTACCAGATTGAAGAGGTTGAGTGGCCACCTGACCTTCAGGTGGTTGTGTAGTCACAAATCCTTGCTGAGGGAAAGCATTAGTAAGCACAGCCGGCTGACTAGGCGCATCATTGGGAGGGACGAAAGAGGAGGCTTGTTGTCCTTGAAATGTTGCTTGAGACTCCCACATCTGCTTCATTTGTGGTAAAAGAGGACAATCGTGTGTGTAATGACCATAAACACCATAACAAGAACAAGACTTGTTTGTGCGAACAAGCCTATCCTGCTTGGGCTAAGTGCCCTGTTGCTGTTTAGTAGTGCTAGGAGCATTATTTTGACGATTAGGTCCAGGATTACTGAGAGAAGATTGATTTTGAGTGCCTTTCCTCTTCTTTTTGGAAGGAGGAGGAGGATTATTCGCGCCCTGCTGTGCATACACCTACCCTTGAGGGGGCGGTGGCTGCTTTTGCGGGAGTTGAGAAGGCATGGGAGGAGGAGGTGCTAATGCTGGAGGAGCTGGAGCACCAGGCTATGGATACAGATAATAAGGAGGTTGGGTAACAGTTTGGTAAGTAGGAGGTTGGGAAAAATAAGGAGGCATTCTGTATCCTGGATACATGCTACCGGAAGGGGGAAAAGTGCAGGAGGTGTTGGCCCCCCCATGAGGAAAACCATAGCCCATGGGAGGTTGAGCGTATGGATGAGAGAGAGTTCCAATGATACCGTTGGCGGCATGAGATGCCCTCAGTGAGTTGGCACCACCGATTATAGGAAGATCAGGTAGAACAATATAAACATAACCTGATTGAGCGTAGATCAGGTCATATTTTAACGTGATTTAGAGAGCGGCTTCTTCGGTTTGAGGGAAAGGCGATGCGACATCTTTTCCGATAGGGGGCAAGAGAGATCTAAGGAACCATTCCATGTAGACATGATCTTAAACGGTAGGGGCTCGACATAGTCTCTTTCTTCTCTGCCATTCCTCGACATGATCGGATAGGCAGGTCGCAGATGATTGATGAAAATAAGTCAAAAGTTCGGTACCAGTGTCGTAATGAAGAGGAAGCTAGAAATAAGATAGAAAAGCCCGAGCAAGAGTCACAAAGGTGGTATGAGAGGATGAGGCTTGATCAACATACCACTTAGAAGCTTCACTTGTAAGCGTACATTGGAAAAACTGAAGACAGACAGAGTCATCAGTAATGGAGTTAGACGAACACCACATGTGGAAAGATCGAACATGATTTGTAGGATCTTCTCCAGTGAGGCCTTCAAACTTGGGGATGTTGGAAGGGATCTTGGTTGGCATAGTAGGCCAACTAGCGTCATGGTGTATAGGGTCATTTATCAGTTGGTCAAAATTGGGAAGAATGAGGCCTTTCATATAGGGGAGCAAGGGAGTAGCCAGGATAGTTCCTGTTGCAGTCCCACTAGTAGTATTCCCAGCATTAGGGCCAGGGCTACCACCAACATTAGGTCCTGAACCAGACATGGTGAAGGTGACAGGAGGAGAACCGGGTGAAAAATTAGAAGGAGAACCCAATGAACCAGAAGAAGAGTTGGAGTGTGGACTCGGTGGAGGACGAACTCGAATCCTACGCGAATGAGTAAGTATTCCTATCGGAAACTGAGGATGAAGGCCAAGAAGTCTCCGGGATAAACGCCTTGGTGGTGAAATGATGGCGACACAAACATGGCACAAAGGAAAAAGAGACCGACAAGGGCAAGGAGGTGTAGTATCGATTGATTACAATGTCGAAACAAGGGCGAAGAGGTGCAGGATCAATTGATTTCAATGTTTTAGAGTCTTTGCTTGGCAGTGTTAACCAAGCTCTTTTTCACTTAGGGTGTGTGTGCAAAGTGTGTAAATTTTAATTTTTAAACCCAGACGTTTGTAGAGAAAAAGAAAATGTGTGCTGTATAATTGTAAATAAACCTGCATATAACAATATATGAAACTAAAATAACAATAAATAAACAACTAATAATGCAATAATGTAAACCCAAGGAGGTAGGCCTCTCAATAAGTAGTTTGTAGGTGGTCAAAAAACTAGTCAAAACACACCAAAATAGCCAATAGATATAAGGTTGGGAGGGACAGGGATCTAAAGGTCAACTCTGCTGGAAAGTGGTGTAGAAAAGAACAACAAATCAGAGGAAAGATTGTTGTAAATGAGGTGGCGAAAGGCTATCTCCTGGAGGGAAACGGAGTGGACCCTAGAGGAAAACCCAGAAAAAACTAAATGAGGTGATTTGGATGGATAAATAGCCATTATGAAGTGGATCTGAAGGTGTTGGAATGGGGTCTCCTAAAAAGCTACGAAGCCGGTCTATTTTTGGTTATTTTTGTTATATTTAGTATAGCGCAGGGGTTTTGGGGTGGGTCAAAGCCCCGAAAAGCATTGTAATGGGGTTAAAGGGTAAAATAGGGGTCTGAAAACCATGGGTTACGGACCATAGGAATGTTAAAGTTATATTGTTATAAATAGAGAGACATTTCGGATTGTAAGAGGTAAGGTTTTGATGAGATATTGATGCGATCTATTGTGTAAGTGATCTGTTGGGGTTTTTGGGGAACAGACTCCTGCTGGCTATGTGTGCGGAGATCCTAGTCCAGCTATGTGTGGACCTTGCTGCTGTGTGCGCAGGCTGGGAAGGGAATTGTAAGGGTAACGAATGAATAAACACACAAGATTATTGGATCTGAATCTGTGAGTAATATTGAATGAATTGCTGATAATTACAGTGTTATGCCTTTCTCCGTCTTTGTGCTGCGAAGGTCTGTATATTAAATGATTGGATCTATTATGCTTTGGTTATGTTATGCTGTGAAAGTCTATGTATTAAAGTAAACCTAGATCTATTATGTTCAGGTATGTAATGTTGTGTTAAGGTTATGGAAAGCATCTAATTGTAGATCTAGTGCACGTGGATGCAATTGGACATGTACTTGACCCTGCGCAGAGATAACCTGAACTGAACGCAGCCCTGATTGCCTTACCCTTCCTTTCTCAGGGTGTGGAAACCTAGTTCCAGCACCCACCCATACTACTTTGGGTGAGACATTGACCTGCGCAAGCAGGTCACTACCGAAAGAGCCAATAGTATAGGGGTTTGTTGGCAAACCTTGCACACCGAACCTGGGTCAGGACCCCTCAAGCCAACAAATGGTTCCGTTGCTGGGACCTGAAGAGATATGAGAAAGGGATCGGGTAATGACAAGAGAATACTGGAAGCCCGAAAGAAAAGAGATCGAGGACTGGTTCGAAAGGCAGATCCAGGAGTTTGCAGTAAGAGAAAACCGAAGTGAAAAATTAACGGCGGAAAGGTAGAAGAATAGGTACATTCTTACTGAAAGCTACGAAATATTCTTTGTAACCTTTGCAATTGAGCTTCAGGAGTGGCTGGCCAGGTTGGTACAATTCCAGAAGTGTTGGAAGGACGAACGAGTCACTCAGTGGACCCCCGATCTACTTGAACAGCTGGAGAGAACCGATAACACTATTACACGCACGGTGGATCACTGGGTGGATAGTGTGCTAGGAGGCTTTGTTACAGATTTTGCCATTGATCATTATGTACCATACTCTGAGGCCGAGCAACGATTCTTCAAAGGATTCCGGGGTAATTTTATGAGGACGTTATCATTACTGATCAAGAAGTTGCTATGCGAAAAGAGCATCTTCTGTAGCCATACAGACTGAATGACCTCGGATCCAGACAAGAGTGCGACATGCAGTGGTAAGTATTATCAGACCAACCTTGATGGAGGAAGGGCAGCCTATAGCCCAGTTAAGGAACCGACCACATCACCACCTAGGGCACGCGGGGGTAAGAACTCACCTATAAAATCATCCTTGGATAGTGATATGACTGCGCATCTAAAACTACCTACCTTCAAGGGGGTAGGAGATGAGGACATGGATCGATTCTAGTTCGTTGCAGACTCTGTCTGGACTGTGCAGAATGTGGCAAGCGATACAATCAAAAGGGCCAACTGTATTTAGTATTCGAAGACAGAGCTCTAGACTGGTATATGCGATATGCTGCCCCGAATGGAACCGCTTCCATTCAAGATATTAAGAATGCTCTGAAGCAACAATTCTGCAAACCAAATTCCTACTCCCAGTTAGTGGCGAACGTAAAATACTTCAAACAGAGTGCGTCTGAATCAGTGTGGGAGGCGGATCAACGGCTGAAAAAGACAATTAGGGAAGGAGGGTTCGAGTATGATGCTAGACAACATATGGAATGGTTCATCGCCATGTTTTTACCTCACCCACACACACTAATGAATCAGCAGACCTTCAAATCATAGGAGAAAGCTGTAGAAGCCGCTATGAAGTTAGAAGCTGCTCTTCTGGAGGATACCTCGGTAGGAGTTCAACAGATCCAGGAACAACTTGGAGCTATGCACCTAGAGAAACAAAACCTATGAAAAGAGCGAGGAAAAGACATCTGCGTGGATCTCTGGTGTATACATTTCCGAGTGTCTGGTCACACAAAGGATCAGTGCCCTCTACTGACTAATTATATCCAAGCTGGAGGACCTAGCTCACTGCGCCTAGGGGTAAGTAGGGAACCTTCCCTATTGCGACCAGGATCAAGTGGGTCTACGCTATGGTGTGATGATTATCGGGTAGCAGGCCTCCATGATACAAACCATTTCCCTAGGCTAGGTGCGTATGTCCCAGAGCTAAAACAACAATGGTGCCGATTATGTCATTCCGTAGGACATGAAGAGCAGAATTTCCGAACGTATGACTTGATGATAGATCGCGAGAACTTATATCGGGTGCAATCAGACCCTGCGTTGCCTAGAATGACTGTGCACTTTGAAGGATCACCAGCCCGAGGAAGAGGGGGCCAGGGAGGAAGCGCACACCAAGGACGAGGTCAGCTAATATGTTATAATTATGGGGAAATAGGGAACTTTTCCAGAGAATTCCCTAATCCCACCCGACCATCGTGTAAATACTGCAAACAACTGGACTATGAGGTAGAAGACTACCTGATCTTAATAGCCAGAATGCAGGAAAAGCAGGCTACCCCTATGCAGAATGTACAGAGGGTTAAAAATGAGCTAAGAGAAGAAAATCCAAGTGTAAAGGTCATAACACGTAGTGGGTTGGACACCAAGGGAAGATAATAGGTACCTTGCGAAGAACAGGCTCTACCAATAGCCCCTGCGCAGTCTCAAAGCAAGGAATAAATTGAGACCTTTTTGAAGGCATGTCTGAAATTACTCAGGAACCTACAGACCGTAGGAAACCTCCTGGATTTAATGAAAACCTGCGCAACTCGGCCCACCTTGATCCCTGAGACCAAGGACGTGCACAAACTTTACATCTCTAAGAAACACACAGGGAGGGAAATGCGGTTGACTGCACAAATCGGGGACTATGAAATGGATCGGGTTATCTTAGATCTTGGATCTGATGCCAACGTTTTTCTTAAGTAGACATGGCAACGAATGGGGAAGCCAAAATTGGAATGGTCCACTATCCAAATGCGCATGGAAAATCAACAGAAAATCATTCCTTTAGGAAGGTTACCAAAATTTATGGTTGACATTACAGGGGCAAGGGTCCTAGCTGATTTTGAAGTGATTGAGATAGTTGAAGATGCGGACCCCTACCCTATGATCCTCGGATTAGATTGGGAAATGGAAATGTGGGGCATTATTAACTTAAAGAAACAAAGCATGGTGTTTGACAGCGGAAGTACGCGTGTTATAGTACCCTTGGATCCTACAGAAGGTGCTCGGTATACCGAGCCTATCCACATGAAGGAGGAAATAGATCATATCTGTAAGATCACTGCGCAAGATGAATATTGGGTTAACCCCATGGATGAAGGGCTGCTCTGTGTGGAGAAGGATAGTGAATGATTTTCTGACTTTGATGAGGAGCTAGAGAACTGGAAGAGCTGGCTGCATGAGGTTTCGACACTTCGCAACCTTCATACCGTTAGAAGCTTCTGTCGCATCTCTACCATTGCACGAACCTTGCCTTGCCAAGAGCCCACAGATGAAACTCCGAAGCCTACGAAGCCTAAGGGATCCACAGAATGTAGGTCAGAGGCAATAGCACTAACCCGGTATGAAGCACCTACGAAGGGACCTGTCTCCCCTACCCGGAGGAAGTACCGAAGTAGGGTAATCCTGCGTATAGAGACCCCCTTCGCCAGATGGGCCCCAAAATCAGTTGACCCACGTGGTGACCTACTTGCACGCAACACTAAAGGGTGCGCTCGGCCTTTTCCTAATCAGATTATGGACCTGTCTACAATCATGAGTATCCGGGAGAATTTGCGAATGACTGAAGAATTAAATCACCTACGGACGTATGACACAGCTGTCCTACACAAAAATGCTCCTTCCACGATTGACATAAATGCCTCAAAAAGACTCCCAATTGACTTAAAGGCTCACTGTATGTCAATCGTCCGTCAAAGTACGAAAGGACCTCCAACACGTCAGCCACACCCTGACATCACAAGGATGCGACCGTGGATATAAAAGAAGAATCTCAGCTCATCCAGAGTTAATATGAAAAGAAACTTACAAATGCAGGAAAAGGGTGGTAGATTATCAATATCACCATTTATGATCGAGGGTACGCGCCACATATGAGCTACCTTGCCATTAAGTATCTTTTATTGGGGCGCTGATGGTTGGAAGATGATGGCTCGGGCTAT
Source organism: Pinus albicaulis (assembly GCA_034641835.2). Lineage (NCBI taxonomy): Eukaryota > Viridiplantae > Streptophyta > Pinopsida > Pinales > Pinaceae > Pinus > Pinus albicaulis. The sequence continues at coordinate 169,648,150 of CM076577.1, read as the reverse complement.
TTATTCAACTGTCAAGCGGTATTGGCTACCTACATTATGGTTTTTTCTACTTATTTCTACAATTCATATCACTCGTCTCTCCGTTGTGGATCCCAATGCATAGGAGGAACTGATAAGAGGGCCGAGAGACACTGAGTGAGGTAATAGGAGTGCACGTAGGCCGACTGAAAGGATTAGCTACGAACCAAGTTCGGCAGGAACTCTGCAGTACTGGAACCTGCTACAACATATCCGACATTTGTAGGCCCCGCCCGCTAGAAGCAACATATGTTTACTCCCCCGCACTATCATTTTTGAACCGAGTTCTAGGGACATACAAGTCGACTTAGCACAACTCTCTACTATAGAACTACGAAGACTATCTGCTAGCGTATTGCAAGAAGTACATCGATGTGGCCAAGAAAGGCGCAAGAAGTATGACCTGACCCTAGAATAACACGACCAGCGAATTGCCATGGTCACTAACGCCACACAAATTATTCAAGAACAACTGGCGCAGGGAGCCCAATTTTTTGAAGAAGCTACATAGCTATGGACGAAAGCACTGCACCACCCCATGCTTCATCATACGCAAAGAGAGTTGATGCGGGCAGAAGATGCCCTAGATCGACTTCGGGCCTCCACACCACCCCTCGACCACGTGCAACGCCTAGTCGCCATGCACCACCCCATGCTTCATCATACGCAAAGAGAGTTGATGCGGGCAGAAGATGCCCTAGATCGACTTCGGGCCTCCACACCACCCCTCGACCACGTGCAACGCCTAGTCGCCATGCACCAGATTGAGGACCTTCGTCACTCCAAGAAGATTGCGTACAAAAAGGTGAAACCATGGACTGATGCTGCACTCCAGCTTGCACATGATGTGCAGTCCGCCATCGCAAGACTCCACCAGTTGTTGGAACGCGTTGGCCCAGATCTTGATGGGCCTTCTTCTTTGACACTGATCAATATTGAGCAACACGTAGCGGCCTGAATCAAGGGAGTGCTTCCACCCCTCCTTCACTCCCTAGCTACCTTACGCATGCAGATTAAAGGCGCGCCACCAAAGTGACTCGGGATGAGTGACAAGATTGTGTTGGGGGACTGTTGGAACGGAGTCTCCTAACAAGCTACGAAACCGATCTATTTTTGGTTATTTTTGTTATATTTAGTATAGCGCAGGGGTTTTGGGGTGGGTCAAAGCCCCAAAAAGCATTGTAATGGGGTTAAAGGGTAAATTAAGGGTCCGAAAACCATGGGTTGTGGACCATAGGAATGTTAAAGCTAGATTGTTATAAATAGAGAGGCATTTCAGATTGTAAGAGGTAAGGTATTGATGAGATATTGATGCAATCTATTATGTAAGTGATCTGTTGGGGTTTTTGGGGAACAGACTCCTGCTGGCTGTGTGTGCAGAGATCCTAGTCTAGCTGTGTGCGGACCCTACTGCTGTGTGCGCAGGCTGGGAAGGGAATTGTAAGGGTAATGAATGAATGAATATGCAAGATTATTGGATCTTAATCTGTGAGTAATATTGAATGAATTACTGATAATTACTATGTTATGCCTTTCTCTGTCTTTGCGTTGCGAAGGTCTGTATATTTAATGATTGGATCTATTCTGCTTTGGTTATGTTATGCTGCGAAAGTCTGTGTATTAAAGTAAACCTAGATCTATTCTGTTCGGGTATGTAATGCTGTGTTAAGGTTATGGAAAGCTTCTAATTTTAGATCTAGTGCACGTGGATGCAATTGGACATATACTTGACCCTGCGCAGAGATAACCTGAACAGAACGCAACCCTGCTTGCCTTACCCTTCCTTTCTCAGGGTGCGGAAACCTGGTTCGAGCACCCACCCATACTACTTCGGGTGAGACTGTGACCTACACAAGCAGGTCACTACCGAAAGAGCCAGTAGTATAGGGGTTTGTTGGAAAACCTTGCACACCGAACCTAGGTCATGACCCCTCAAGCCAACAGAAGGTGAGGTATCAGATATGAAAAATGGCTGAACACTCTAAAAATTTCAGACAACCTGCAGCAGCTAAAACTCTTCCACAGAGTATGGAGGGTACTGAAGCCCTAGGGGGCTAGGTTCCCACTTAGTTGAGTAAAAAAAACAAGTACAGGTCCAAAACGGGTGGAGACAGAGGTCAGACAACCCTAAACATAGGCCCAGACAAACCCATAAAACTTTTAGAAAAACTCTCGCAAAAAAGTCCAGGTCATTGTTTCTGACATGTTTTCTGCAGAGGTCACAATTTTTGGGTTGAAAAGTGCGTCTTGAAGCTCCAGGTCACAGGTTTAGGGCCAAAAAGTGTGACCTACACTTCTGGCACTCTCAGCGGCAGATTTCACCAGAATGTGTCGTCTCGGCTGCAGCTGATGTCTATCACCTGCGCAATAGGTCCGAAAACACACGAAAGTTAGAATTTTTACTGTTTTAGGGTTTTATAGGTTAAAAACAACATCAAGAAAATCAAAACAAGAGGCTAAAGAGAAATCCTAGGTTTTGAAGTAGCTGGATATGCAAGGATCAGAAAAATGACAGTGGTCGTAATCGTAAACCCATGTGGAGTCACTAGTTGTTAGTATGAATCTTAATTGCAAGTGTACGAAAAAAGACCACTTTAGTTGTGTATAAAAAACAACCCTAACAGCAAAAGATGGCTACCAATATCTTTAGATCTACAATTAGTTGATCAGGATAAATGCTGCAAAAATCTAGATCTATGCATCAAAGACATTAAGCAGTAAATAAAAACAAGATTTACTCCATGCATCCAATAGACAAGACAAGAATATGTTGAATGAATTTTATATTAAGGGCACTTGGGAGGAAAACATAGAAGGATGTTACCAGTTCTCCTCAATGGGATGGGTTCTTGTAAGTCCTCAGCACTTCAGATCTAAAATTCCTCTCCCTTGATGGTGTAGAAAACCCAGACAAAAAAAAGGAACTCAAAGGGAGCTCATAAGCAAAAGGATAGAAAAATATGACAATGATGGTGGATCAAAGTCAGATCAAAAGTATAGATCCAGAGTGATCTTAGGCAAAAAAGGTGATGAATGAATGGAAAAACCCTTATATTTATAACAAAATATTGAGTTAGTCTAGATATTGGTGCATAATTAAAATATTATTAACCAAATCAAGATCCAACTTTTATGGAATATTTTATTATATTTGTTGGAGGGAAAAAGAATTTGACTTGGGTCAAATCCTTTTATTTGTAAATAATAAATAAATAAATGATTTATTTATCATTTTAAGGATGTGGTTGAGTAATAATTAAATAAATAATGATTTATTTAACTATTTATGAGTGATTTAATCAAATTTAACAAGGAATGTTATCTAAATAAGGTTTAAATAATTATTCCTAGAAAATAATAAGATAAATAATAATTTATCTAATTAATTTTCCTGTTTTGGGTTAAATATGACCAGCAATATTAATTAAACTGCTTTTTAACTAATTATTCCTTGAGGAAAATCAACCAAATGTGGATTTATTTAATATTTCCTCATGGGGTTTCCTGCTTAGACCATAAACAACTTAATAAAGGTGTTTTACTAAGTTATTTTTCATAGTGAAAGAAATTTTACTTAGGGTAATATTGGTCTTACATGGTGTACTTAGGTCCATCTAATAGTAATAGGTTAGATGACCAAAAAATGGTGTAACATTTATGATTCCATTCCTGAAAATATCAAGAATCCATCAGGCCTCGCGTTAATTCATTACCTTGATGGTTTCGATCGCGATATGGCTTACTAACTGAGAGAAAGAAACCCATCTACCCTTAAAGAAATGCAAATAAATGCAGTGAGCGTTGAACATAATCTAATTATCAAGAAGTAAAAAATCAAAACAGAAAAGAGAGTAACCATCAAGGAAGAAACATCTACTACATCAGAGGGAAAACTAGACACCTTGATCAAGAAGATGATGGATAAAATGACCATCGCGAATAGACAAGTTGAACCCTCAATTATAAATCCCAATTTCAGGGGTCAAAATCAACAGCCTCAATAAAGGATAAAGGAAATGGAGCAGAGGGGTTAGGATCCACAAGTCAACAAAAAATTCGCACTCCATTTTAGCAAAACTATATCGAAGGCCCTGATGATGAAGAAGAATAGATTTCAGGAGAAAATAATTTATTTGAGGAAAATCAACAACCTATTTTCCTCACTGAAGAAGATTAGTTTTCTGCAGAAATTTATCCATTGGACGATCAATGATATGTTTTTTCAAATGGTGATATGTTATCAGTATGGACATAAGATTACTAGAGGGGATATCAGAATGCTCTTACTCAGGTACAAAGGCAGTATGGTTTGAGAAACAGGAACGTGGCTATAACCTCAAGTTAGAAAAAACAAAATTCTCAAACAAAGGCTCACCATAAAGAGATGACTAATTCAAATTAGAGAAAAGAAAAAGGACCCGTTGTTCCTAATCATGCGAAAGGCAATGAATCTTATACCAGTAATCAAAAGAAAGATAAAGAAGTTCAAGATGGAGGACAAAGAAAGTAGATTCCACACAAATATCACCTCGAAAAGAAAGACATACCATCCAAAGAGGTAGAAAAACATCCTTCTCTTTTTAATCTTGAAAATGAAATCTCAAAACTGGAAGTCTCTATTCCTTTAATTGAAATAGTCAAGAATGACCAATATAAGTTTCAAGTAGCCAAGTTTCTTAGGGTAGATCAAATGTCAAATATGGTCAATGTGAGTGATGATCACCCTAAACTTTTATTTGGTCCTGCTGTTGATGGTGACTTAGAAGATAATGAGGTCCCTCCTTTCTATCATAGTCTCAAAATCCATGATTTTATCCTCCATAATGCCATGTTAGACTCTGGAGCATCTCACAACCTCATGCCTAAAGCCGTCATGGACAAACTAGGTTTGGATCTCACAAGACCCTATCACGACATTTCCTCTTTTGATTCAGGAAGGGTTAAATGTATTGGTCTCATTACAGATCTAGTGGTGTCTTTAGAGAAAATTCCAGCCAATAAGGTCCTCATGGATGTTGTTGTAGTTGATATCCCTTCCAGATATGGAGTTCTTCTCTCTCGGTCATGGGGAGAAAAACTTAGGGGCACCATGCAACTCAAATTTTCCTACGTTACTATACCGCTCTTTGGGCAACTAAAAAAACTATACAAGGAAAACAAGATGAAGTACATGATAAGTAGCAAAGAAAAGCCTAATAATAACCCCATACATGCCGTTCACACGAATTTAGAGTCTTTTATCTTATTCAATGATGATTGTTCAACATCTTCAGAAATTTTGATGGAAGAAAAAGTAGAAATTTCAAAATTTTCAAATTATGTTTTAAAAATTATAAGTGCCGAAAAAAAAAAAAAAGATGCCAGGTGGCTTAGAGACAAACACATGAGCCAAAAAGAGAGATGAAATAGTGAAATAATAGAAAATATTGGTACAATAGACCTTTCTCAAGCAGCTAGTCAATATCAACAATCAAAATTGCAGCTTCCCGATGTAGAAAGTGGTTTGTGGACCACGGATTTCGATGGAGCCTTAGGTAAGGAAGGAGTTGGAATTGGAGTGTGGATTAAAAACCCTATGAATCAGTCATCTAACATTCCTCCTAATGTTTGAATGTATTCTTGAAAATTGGCATTTTATTTTTCAAACAATGAAGCATAATATGAGGCTTTGATAGTCGGCCTGAATATTCTCAAGAAATTAGGTGCCAAGAAAATTTTTGTGTATGGCGACTCTGAATTGGTAATAAATCAAGTGAAAGGGGAATACCAAGCCACACATCCTAGAATGCGATATTACCACAATGCAGTGTTAGAAATCCTCAATAAATTCACTGAATATACTTTGTCATTGATTCCAAGGGACAACAATGTTATTGCTAATATTCTTGCCACTTCAGCCATCATGTTTAAAATTCCACTGTATCCCAAAAAGAAGTATGAAATTAATGTCAAACATCGCCCTTTTTTTCTAGATAATTTTTAGTATTGGAAAGTTTTTCAAGATGAAAAGAAAATCAATAACCTCTTGCAAACGGAAGAGGAGTTTGTGAGTTCACAAATAGTGACCAATTTTATGAATACGATCAAGAAATGAAAGAAGTAGAAATGAAGGTACTGTAGTTGAAAGAAAAATCCATTCCAAGAGGTCTTATACCTTTGGAGGATCTTTTTGACCAAGATGATGTTGCATGGAAACCAACAATGCTGCCAACAGAAGTAGGAGTGGAAGACCTCAATCTTTGCACTCCTGAAAAGCCCAAAATGTTCAAGATCTCAAAATACTTGAGCTCATAAATGAAAGGTAAATATGCAACGCTCATGTCTCACTTTTTTTATGTTTTTGCATGGGAGTATTCTGATCTAAAAGTGTATGATAAAAGTATAATTCAACACACCATTCGTTTAAAGCCTGATCATAAGAGTTTCCGTCAGAAACTAAGGAGAATGAATCCCAAGTTGCTGCCCTCCATTCAAAAATAAGTGAACATGTTATATACTGCTAGTATTATATTTCCTCTTTGTTTTTAAAATTGGATGTCAAACTTAGTGCCAGTAAGAAATAAGACCGAAGATATTCGCTTGTGTATAGATATCAAAAATATGAATAAAGTATTGCTGAAAGACAACTTCCGACTTCCAAAGATGGATCATATTTTGCAAATGGTGGTTGGTTCTTCCATAATTTAATTGTTGGATGGATATTATTGGTATAATCAGATTTTAGTTCATCCGGATGATCAAAAGAAGACAACCTTTACAACACCTTGGGGCACTTTTATGTATGCTAAAATGCCCTTTGGATTGAAGAATGTAGGAGAAAATTTTCAGCGAGTGATAGATATCTCCTTTGCTAATGAAAATGCTATCTTTTTGGTCATTTATCTTGATGACAACACAATTTTTTCCAATACAGAGGAATAACACTTGAAGCATTTGAAGGTAGTTTTTCAGAAGTGCAAAAAATTTGGCCTATCGTTGAATCCAAAGAAAATTTTATTCGCCATGGAAGAAGGGAAATTTTTTGGTCATATCATATCTAAATACGACATCCAGATATATCCTTCAAGGATTGAGGAAATTCAAAATTTGGACTATCCTAGAAGCAAGAAGGAAATCCAGTCATTCAATGGTAAAAGAAATTTATTGAGAAGGTTTATTCGTAACCTTGCTGAAGATTTAAGATAAATTATTGATATGTTGAAGAAAGAAAATGAGGTGAAGGGGTCCGATGAGGCAAAGAAATATTTCAATCAAGTTAAGTTTGCATTGTCTCATTATCCTATTCTTAGCAACCTGGACTATACACTTGATTTCATCATTTTTTCCTTTGCTTCTGAACATACTCTAGCTGTTTTCCTTATGCAAAATAAGGGTAAAAAAACAAAAAAACCCATTGCATTCTTTAGTAGAACCATAAGAGAGGCAGCCTTGAAGCACAATATCATTGGAAAATATTCCTTTTCGCTATTTAAAGCATTGAAGGACTTCCGAGTGTATATTATTCACTCCCATGTTATTTCATATGCCCCTAACACTGTTGTCAAAGATGTACTAACACAGAATGATCTTGAAGGTCGGCGTGGAAAGTGGATAGATACCATGCTGGAGTATGACTTGGAAATAAAACCTACAAAACTGATCAAAGTACAAGGCTTGGCGAAGCTCATGGCGGACTCAAACTTGCATGACTTGGACATCAATTTCATTGCTGCATTATCTGAGGAGAAAGATGCTGATTCATTACCTCAGGTATCTGAATTTTTTTCTTCATTGCCATGGTATGCTAATATTATACATGTGTTGCAACATTTGAATCCTCCTCCCGAATTTCTTAGAAATAAAGATAGATCTATGAAGTTGAAGGCTCTTAATTATTACATTCTTAACAATGTTTTGTATTGGAAAGATCCGAGTGGAGTTTTATTAAATATTTTGGTAGAAGGTGAAGTTGAGAAAGTGATGAAAGACTTTCATAAAGGCGATTGTGATGCTCATATTTTCTCGAAGACTACAACAAACCAGATACTGAGGGTTGGGTTTTATTGGCTAAATTTGTCTTACAATGTTTATAAAACTGTCATGAGTTGTCATGAGTGTCAAATTTTTCAGGGAAAGAGAAAGCTCTTACCACTACCCTTGAAACCAATTGCAGTTGAAGCACCCTTACAGTAGTGGGAGCTTTATTTCATTGGCGAGATCCATCTTCCATCATTAGCTCAACATAAGTGGATACTGACTGCCACAGATTAATTCAAAAAGTGGATTAAGGCTATCCCCATGAGGCAAGCTACAAACACCGCCATTATTTAGTTTTTGGAGAGAAATATTATGTCTTGTTTTGGCTGGCCACATAAAATTATCACTGAAAATGCAGCTGCCTTTAAGTCCAAAAATATGATTGAATTTTGTGACAAATATCACATAGGACTCGAGAATTATACAACGTACTATCCTCAAGGCAATGGATTAGCTGAATCGTCAAACAAATCATTGGTGAACATAATCAAGAAATTTCTGCAAGAGAACAAAAGAAATTGGCACCAAAAGCTCATAAATGATTTATGGGCGGACAAAGTTAGCATGAAGAGATCAATCATCATGACACCTTTCCATCTAGTGTATGGTGTCGACACAACGTTTCCCACTTCTTTAGCAGTGTCGGTGATGAAAATTATACAAGAGATCGATAGTGAGCCAAATGATATCCAACGTAGAATTAGTCAAATGATTCATTTACAATAGTCAAGAGAAGAAATTTTCAATCACACTTCAAAACTTCAAGAGAAAATAAAGAAGATCTATGATAAGAAAACCAAAGCTAAAGATTTCGTATTAGGAGATGTTTACTTTGATGGGATGCACGAATTGAAGATAAAGGAAAGCATGGTAAGTTTGTAAAACTATGGAAAGTTCCTTAAAAGATTACAACATTTAGGGGTAATAAGGCGTTCTTTTTTTGAAGATCTTGACGGGTAGGAAATTTTGGGAGGACCGGTGAATGATAGGTTCCTCAAACATTATCTTACCTGATCTTGAAGAAAAAGGTTCTCTTTCATTGTAAATATTAATTTTATTTGATGTCAAAGAATAAGGAAGTTGCTCCAGAAGTTTGAAGCCCGAGGAGAAGGACACGAGGCTTCTATGATCAGCTGATGTTTTTCTTTTAAAAAGTTCAAAAATTCAATTCAGTTTTTGAGTCAAAGTCATTTTCTGTTTTAGTTGGTCATTTTAGTTTTTCGAAGTTATTTCAGTTTCTAGTTTTGAATACATTTCCCAATGGATGAGGATACCTTATATAAAATTTTCTTGACACCTCCTGAAGGAGATGCCATCCCCAGTTGGAGCCAATGTTAGTGTCTAAATGTTTAGTGATCAAATACACTCTTTGAGGTTTACTTGGTAGTGGTCCTAGGTCAAAATTTCATGTTTCCAAATCAATTTTCAAATAAAATTTTGTTCACTGAATGTTTTCTAGGTCTGAATGCTATTCCCTTCACTCCATTCATGGTAATCATAATTTCAAAGTTCATGTCATCCATTATCATCTAGGGTCATAGGTTAGTCAACATGCATCCATCTAAGTCATGGTCTAGGTCTCTTTTGTTTCGCCACCACAATGTCCAATCATGCGATGAAAGAAGGTGAAAAAGATGTCATTTTCACCATACAAATCATTTACATTGGGAGTTAGCAAAGACAGGAATAAAAATTAAAGAAAATTTGTCTTTTCTAAAGAGTATGCTACATGATCAAGTTAATTTTTCAAAAAGAAGTTTTTCTCAAAGTATTTATGATTTCACTAGAAGACAAAAAAGAAAAATTTGTGATGTTATAAAAGGAAAAGAAGCTTCTTGAAGTCATTTCATCCTTTTATGTTATAATATCTCCTCTCTTATCGTCACAAACACTCCATAACTATCAAAGGCTGAAAAAAACAACAAAATTGTGACAAACTGCCGTGTGCTACGCCTTTAGAAAGCTGCTACGTTTTTTATTTCAATCTCCAAAAAAGTCATCCAAGGGTCAAAACATCTTGTATCAAGGTTCAAAGTCCTCCTAATTAGTAATTTAATGCTCTTCATACCTCTTTCAAGTCAAATTATTAAGAAAAGGGTGGATTCCCTCCTTAGGTTTTCTCCACTACGTTTTTAGTTTCTTCCATGATTGGATGATTTCAGTTGAACAAAACCTAATTTCACCATCTAAAAAGATTCATACATCATCCATGTACCTTTTCCAAAAAATAACTATCACTCATATCCCTCCTTTCTGCCATTTGTATTCAAACCCTAGTTTTCACTACGTTTTTGTAGGGAAACTAGGAAAACCTTGTGTTTTGACCTTTTGGGAACCTTTCTCATGCCCATTTCCAAAAATTCCACTTGCATCCTGTAGCCAAATCATCAGCCTAACTCCCCAATTCTTTTGGTATTTTTCCCTAACTTCCTTCCATCCCATTTCCGTCCCTAAACCACTCTACCACTATCCCATGTTTTCCTAATTTTCCACCTTCCCTATTCACTACATCAAGCTAGGGTTTCCCTTGTTTAAAAACATCATGGAGGGTGGAAGAGGGTCCGTAAGGGAGGTCATCATTCTAAGTTTGAGCCATCCAACTTTTAGGAGATCATTGCTTCTCTTTATGCTAAGAGGTCTTTTGAAAACAACGGTTGTTTGAGGTTTTGTGAGAGAATCCAAGAGGTAGCCTACAATGCTCAATTGACGAGCCTTTTTACCACCAAATTTAGGAGAGATAATGATTTCATAGCAGATATTGAATTCACCATATCAACAGATTTTATTGCCTTAGCAACATGTATCCAAAACCATGGAGAAATCTGGTTCAAAGGAATGGACTTGGACATTGAGAACTACAAAATGTTCTTAAAACCTCACCGCAAAGATGCTCCTGAGCACATATTTCCTTTCAGGAATTTACTTGATAAGTATGCCCCTTTGATGAAGCTAATTATGAAGTATTTTACATGTGAAGGGAGATTATCAAGATTATACCAGTACCATATAAGGCTATTTATGCACTTCACTGCTACTAAACCACTCAATTTGCCTAATTATTTATTCAGGAGTTTGGTCAAAATGACTGAAAAGATACATAGTAAAGGCAAAGATCTTCATTCTAGTTTGTTCCACCATGGTTTGGTCAAGCTTATTGTTTTTCATCAGCTCTCAACAATCAATATTTCTTGGGAAACTTTCATGAAGACTGTTGCATCTTTTCCTACTACTAGTCCACCCATCATTCAAAACATACCATCAGCATCATCACAACCAAAGGAGGTTGGCTCTTCAAGTAGGCAAGCAGAGGTTCCAAAGGAGCCTAGGTTTGAAAACAATAAAACCTATGATAAGGGTAAGAGGATGGTTTTTATCCTAAGACCACCAAAGGTGTACTTCCACCTGAAACTATAATTGAGAAAAGAGAAACCATGGAGCAACCATATTTTCATGAGGATGAGTCACCATTATAGCAACATGAGGAAAAAGAAGCTATGGGTTGACATGGCAGAGTAGGTGAAAGAAAAGATAACTAAGGAGATAATAAGGGAAAATGATGTAGAGATAACAGAGTTGAAGGAAAACCTCTCAAAGGGAAATTTATTGATTACCTTCCTACAAAAAGAAAACATGCAATTGAAGGTGAAACAACTACTTCAAATAAAACCAAAGGCAGAACTTCAGGTAGAGAAAGGTAAAGGAAAATAATGTAATATTCCTGAATTAGCAAGCAGATAATGGGAATATTAAATTTTGATTTTTGCACCTATTAGATAAATACATGGGGGAGGAGACCCATATTTAACTTAAATCATCTTAAAAACCCTCTTGGTATGAAAGGGGATCATTATAGTAGCTGGATTTCACACCCTCATGTGTGAAAAGGGACTTTTTCTTGTGGACAAAGTCAAGTCTGACTAAGTCAACATCATGCATGAAGAGGAGTGGATCATCAATGAAAAATGGCTCAATGTGAACAAGGATCAGCTTCAACAAACATATGAGAGCTAGCTTGAAGACACGTGGGTGTGAAAGGGGATGAAGCAGGTTGAAGAGGTCAACCTTGACCAAATCAAACAACGTGATTTTGGAGGAGTGGCCTTCATGAAGACACAACGTAGTTTTGGAGGGAGATTGATCATGTGCATGTGGAAACCCTAATGGGTGGGACCTAAGGTGAGGAGCCTCACAAAGATTATAAGGAAGGGGATGGTAGCCATTTGAGGTTAGCTTGATGATTATTGATTTTGGTCTGCATGACTATTTGGCATCCTCTTGTTGTTTATCAGAGTTGCAGTGTTGTTTAGCACAAGGCATTCTTGTTTAGGAATTCCTTCTCCTACCTTGAGAGGCCTCCTGGAGGAGTATTTCACTTCAGTTTTCCACATTCAGGATTGAGGCCAAGCATCCTCCTTCAGCTACAACATAGTTTCTGTTGAGAGCTGGGTTGTGTTGCAGGGTGTTGCAGTGGAAGCACCGCAACACCACTTCCAGAGCCTGTATTTCAGAGGAGGAAGCCTTTATTTCTCTGGAAGATCAGTGAGGGAGTATTTGAGCTTCATTTTAGATATTGGCAGGTGGCCAATGTACTTTCCATCTCCTACAGGTCTGTCCCTTGCAGAAACTGCGTCATTTTTCTGAGCATAGCAGTTTCAGGGTCAAGACCCTTGATCTTGAGCTTGTCCTTTGGGGAAAGGGCCAACCCTTCTCCTAGGAAGATTGTATAAAGCCTTTTCTTCTATTTTCTATACATTTAAGCTACATATATATAGATTTTTAGTATAATTGCGTTTTCCAGATCTAGATTTGCAGATCTTCCATTTTTGTACTAGTACTTTCATGCAACCCTTGCTGGGTGGCTCTTATTTGTATAAAAAAGGAAGAGACCTCCATTTTCTCAGCCATTGATGAATCTAAACTCCAAATCTACTATTTATCATTATTTTCTGCATAAACCCTGATAAAAATAACGCTGTTATATGCTTCATTCTTTCCTGTTAGTAAAAGTCATGGGGTTTGGGCTTATTTGAGCTGTATTGGGTTGGGGAGATCTGTTTAACTTGGCTAGAGTGATTTTTTTTGCTACAATTATGGATGTGAGCTGTATATTGCATATTCAAAGGGATCCAAGTCCCATTTATCACAGTTATAGTGTAATTTTCTGAAGATATCCTTTTTATGGCCCTATTTGCTGCATTTCCCCAACTTTTGGGATCATAAAAGGTGTAATAAGTTCCTGCTGTAACAATAATTGATGGCTATGTGTTTCTTAACACATTTCATGAGTTAATAGCTTGATTTTTCTTCAGCATTTTGTTTACATATTGCTGCAGTCCCATTCTTGGGCAATTTCCAGCCTTACTAGGTGTGAGAGGTCTGTTTACCTCACCTAGTCTGATTGGTTTCTGATTTCCTCTTGGATTTTGGTCTTAGATTATCATATATAAGGGATCCAAGGGCTGATCTTGTTTTATTTAGCACACATTCCTGAACAATGCGTTTTTCAGGCATGTCTTGCTAGCAATCCCAATTTGGGGATATTTCAGTGGTATCAAAGCATGATATTTGGCTCAGCCTGTGAGTTCCGGCTATCAAAAGGAGAAAGATCAAAATGATGGATAGGATGAGTTTTCTCTCATCACTTTTTAGATCCAGAAAGAACCTCTCCCAGGAGGTTAAGCATATGAAGGAGAAGAGATGCCAAGAAACTCCTAGAGGGTTTCAAGAAGAGGAAGGACCATGCACTTCCTATTCTCATGAAGAAGAAAAAAAGAGGCATGGAAGACACTTGGAACATAATATTCTAATTTTATACCTTTTTGAGTACAAGAATAAACCTAGAGCCTTCAAGGAGACTCTAGCCTTCCCACAGTTCATTCATCTGGAGGAAGAAAGGAGACCTTGCAGCACAAGAAGAATGAAGGGAAATATGTTTCTATTGTCTACTTTTGATGGATCATCTTCAGCAAGGGATTGGATAAGAAGACTTGAAGCATTATTCCTACTACATCTAGTGGTAGAAAGAGAAGCAGTAAATATTGCAGCGTTGCACAGGAAGGGAAAAGCAAGCACTTGGTGCTTCAGTCACATAAGTCATGCAAGAGTATCTACTCTTGTAGATTTCACTCAGAAGGTGATCAAGAGGTTTGATGAAGAAAAATCAGAGAGGGAGGAGCCCTCACCACCTCTTGAGGAGACTTATATCAGCGCTGTCACAACCTTGGAGGAGTAGCTTTCAACATCAGCAATTGAGGGAGCCAACATAGTAGAAGAAGGAAATCTTGCAGCCATACAAGGGGTTCCCAAAGCCCATCAAGGTATGATTGAAATTCCACTTCCTATTATTTTAGCAAATATTTTAGAGAATTGTGGAAATATGCTGTTGCATGACCCAGGATAATCACTTACTACTAATCTAGAGTAGCAAGGGTGCATTGCGCTGTCCAAAAGCAGCAGTGAAGAAAGAAGGATCCATTCCTCATGGGAGCATACAGAAGTCAGCTTCATTCAGGAAACAATGAAGGAAACAGTAAGAAGGGGTAGACATCTTGAGATGAGAAATATTTTATTCTCTCTAGATGACACTTTCTCAATGAGCATGCCACAGCTCAAAGAGAGACTTCTACTTGCAACAGATCCAAGACCTCATTGGTTTTGGAAGGCCATGCATGAGTTGAAGGTCCCATCAAGAGATCCCATGGGAGGTGCACTTCAACATTCCATGAGGTAAAAAGTTCTTCAAATATTTGAGGAGGTTGGTGTCCTACCATGGGAGGATACCAAGTATTTGCAGGATGAGATCCATCACCGACATTGGGATGAGTGGATGGAAGTATGGAGCAAGAGGTTTCCAAAACCCTTGCAGATCTATGATACATGCCAGCAAGAAGCATGGCTACACTGGTTGCTTTTGGGTGAGTATGGTTACTACCAAAAAATTTCTATTTCCTTATCTCATGCCTTATGTCTCAATGATAGGATGCATAGGAAGAAGGCATGGTTGTTCTGGCTGTTAAGAAGAGAGTTTGGAAATCATACGTCAAATATTATATCCATGTATTTACCCTTGTTTGAGGTATGTCTCATGTATTCAAAAGTATTTATGTTTGAGATGTATCTCATGTATGTACCTTGGTTTGGGAGGAAGGATAACTCCCATATGATGTATAAGAGAGCTTGTTTGAACTATGTTGATGAGACATCTCACATGTTCATAATTGTAATATTGCTCCATGATTTGCATTTTGATAATGCAAGAAGGAAGCAAGAGTCCTTGTTGCTTGGTTACAATTGGGAGAGTATGGGCTGAATTTTCTCCATACTCATCATGATATTTCAGAAGGAATGTATGGCACATCCAAGGTGCAAAGAGGCTACCCTTCAGCATTGAGGGACAAGGAGATGGTTCCACATAGGAGGAAGAGCTTCTCACATAGCAGCATATTGTTGGATGGCTTTGGCATGTGGAATGTCAAAGAGAGAAGTCATGGAGTGGCAAGAGCCTTAACACTAAGACCAACAACGCTATCACTTGGGAGTAAGTATCTTTTGATAGAGTGTTCCAAGGGGAATATGCATCCTTCCTTTTTGCAGATTTTTATGAGAAGATTCTCATGGGAGGACTCATCCATGGACCTCACTTTCAGCCTAGTCATTATGCATGGTAAGAGATACATTTCTATACTTACTGATTGTTCCATTGAGTATCTGTATCTTCTCACCTTTTATGGACAGTGCATTGCTCCACATAAGAGCAAGGTTATTCTTGGGTTACATGGTCACTTCAAGGCCAATATTTATAATGTTAATAACCCATCTCTACATAACTTTGGGCAAGTGTATAATTGTTTTGATTGTGCTCAGCTGATATATATTACTGATTACTACCACATAGTAGATGAGCAAACATGTGCAACTAGTAATTCATTGAGAAACAACTTGCCACATGATGTTCTCAAGTAGCAGTTAGTAAGACTGCGCTGTATCCACCTGAAGAACCATTGGTATCATCCAAACTTACATGTAACCTTCAACATTTTTCTGATTTGGATGCAAAATGGTCATGATGTGCCATTCATGTTGAATGGGATGAGTTGGGCCAACATGATTCATGACATGGGAGAAAGGATCTTTGGAGATCTAATCTTATTCTTGCCACTTGAGGGAAACCTTGTTACAACCCAAGGTCAGCATATTCTCTACACTTGTCATAAGTGGAGAGGAAGACATCGTGGGGTATGCCATCTTGTCTACCATGATCAGTTATTCAGCCCACCTACATTGCAGGAGCTAAAGGTGGAGGAGATCTTTCATGAGTTGCCATGTTGGAGGGTGACTCATCTTGTATGGATGATAGCTTGGGGGTGGAGGTTTTACATGGGAATGATAGTTCCCAAACACATTTTAGACTCCATGCCTTGGGAGGAAGATTTTCAGTTCTATCCTTGCAGTTGGTTGAGGACAAGCAACATTTGGGAGGGGAGGACTTTAATATTCCCACATTAGCAAGCAACTAATGGGAATATTAATTTTTTATTTTTATACCTAGTAGATGAATAAATGGGGGAGGAGACCCATACTTAACTTAAATCAGCTTAAAAACCTTCTTGGTATGAAAGGGGATCATTATAGTAGTTGGATTTCACACCCTCATGTGTGAAAAGGGACTTTTTCTTGTGGAAAAAGTCAAGTTTGACTAAGTCAACAACATGCATGAAGAGGAGTGGATCATCAATGAAAAATAGCTCAATGTGAACAAGGATCAGCTTAAAAAAACATATGAGAGCTAGCTTGAAGACAATTGGGTGTGAAAGGGGATGAAGCAGGTTGAAGAGGTCAACCTTGACCAAATCAAACAACGTGATTTTGGAGGAGTGGCCTTCATGGAGACACAACGTAGTTTTGGAGGGAGATTGATCATGTGCATGTGGAAACCCTAATGGGTGGGACCTAAGGTGAGGAGCCTCAAAAAGCTTATAAGTAAGGGGATGGCAGCCATTTGAGGTTAGCTTGATGATTATTTATTTTGGTTTGCATGACTATTTGGCATCCTCTTGCTGTTTAGCAGAGTTGCAGTGTTGTTTAGCACAAGGCATTCCTGTTTAGGAATTCCTTCTCCTACCTTGAGAGACCTCTTGGAGGAGTATTTCACTTCAGTTTTCCACATTTATGCTTGAGGCCAAGCATCCTCCTTCAGCTACAATGCAGTTTCTATTGAGATATGGGTTGCGTTGCAGGGTGCTGCAGTGGAAGCACCACAACACCACTTCCAGAGCTTGTATTTCAGAGGAGGAAGCCTTTCTTTCTCTGGAAGATTAGTGAGGGAGTCTTTGAGCTTCATTTCAGAACTTGGCAGGTGGCCAATGTACTTTCCATCTCCTACAATTCTGTCTCTTGCAGGAACTGCGTCATTTTTCTGAGCATAGCAGTTTCAGGGTCAAGACGCTTGATCTTGAGCTTGTCCTTCGGGGAAAGGGCCAACCCTTCTCCTAGGAAGATTGTATAAAGCCTCTTCTTCTATTTTATGTACATTTCAGCTACATATAGACAGATATGCAGTATAACTACATTTTCCATATCTACCTTTTTTTTACTTGTACTTTCATGCAGCCCTTGCCGGGTGGTTCTTATTTGTATAAAAAGGGAAGAGACCTCCATTTTCTCAGCCATTGATGAATCTAAACTCCAAATCTACTATTTATCATTATTTTCTGCATAAAACCTCATAAAAATAATTTTTTTATATGCTTCAGTCTTTCCTATTAGAAAAAGTCATGGGGTTTGGGCTTATTTGAGCTGTATTGGGTTGGGGAGATATGTTTAACTTAGCTAGAGTGATTTGTTTTTGCTCCAATTCTATATGTGAGCTGTATATTGCATATTCAAAGGGATTGAAGTCCCATTTCTCACAGTTATAGCATAATTTTCTGAAGATAGCCTTTTTATGGCCCTATTTACTGCATTTCCCCAACTTTTGGGATCATAAAAGGTGTAATAAGTTGCTGCTATAAAAATAATTGATGGATATGTGTTTATTAACACATTTCATGAGTTGATAGCTTGCTGCTGCTCCAAAATTGTGTTTACATATTGCTGCAGTCCCATTCTTGGGCAACTTCCAGCCTTACTAGGTGTGAGAGGTCTGTTTACCTCACCTAGTCTGATTGGTTTCTGATTTCCTCTTGGATTTGGGTCTTATATTATTATATCTAAGGGAGCCAAGGGCTGATCTTGTTTACTGCAGCACATATTCCTAAAAAATGCGTTTTTCAGGATTGTCTTGCTAGAAATCCCAATTTGGGGATATTACAAAGAAGTGGCAGATTTTGATCAGTTGGAAGACATAGAGGCTGAAAAAAATCCAAGGAGGCCAAGAACAAGAGGGTTAACCAAGAAAAAAGAACAAGGAAGAGATCCATCTCTTCCATTAGGTCAGCTAACCTTTGATGAGTTGATCACTGCTAAAATTGAACAAGACAAAGAGCTATATCTTGATAGGGTAAATGTGCATCTTGAGAAGCTTTTGAAGAAGGAAGAAAGGGATAATAACCTCCAGAGGCATATGGCGAGACATTATTTCACTAGGAACCAAATTGCCAAAGTGAGGGTGAAGAATTTGAGGAAAATGCTTAAAGAAACCCTAATTAAGATAAAGGAGAAAGATAACTTGGATCTGCTAGCTGAGGCACACTAGATGTTTATTTTATCATCCAAGGATGTCATGAAACAAAATGTAGAATATTTTGGGCAATTGGAGTATTTTTTGTGATTTTTTGGAAAATATGGAAAATTGGTCTTTGTAGAAGCGTCCCACAGCGACACTACGCTTTTCCTCAGAGCCTCCAAATGAGGAAATTTTTACATGGATGGATAGATCTTGCCTTCTGCATTCCAGATATGGTCTCAAGTTTTGATGAAACCCTTTAGTTTTTGAGAAAAACTAAAAAAAAAAAACCTCCTTTTCATGCTTCTGCCACTGATTTTACCTGTGCGCGGTGCTTCTGGAGTAAGGTTTGGAGAATGGATTTTTGAAGGCCTTCCAGGAGGTATTTTATCAGTTTTAAGGTTGGGATGGAAAGAGGACACACTGGGCTACCTATCCTAATCTTCAGATTTGTATATGGATGCCTTAAGTTTAACCAAAATCACCCTAAAAGTGACGCGACACTTCTGCTGGGAGGCGCGACGCTTCTGTCTTGGATTCCTTTTGGACAGTTGTCAAGCCATAATGGTTCAAATTTCAAGGTAGAATATGTCCTATGAGGTGTCTTTTAGATAAGAGAGTTTTTTTTTCCTCTCATTGTGGAGGAATCATGTAATTAATCAAGGAGACATACACTCCTAATTATTATCTAAATTTGAGGGGAATGTTTCTAACTTTCCTAGATTATAGGT
Organism: Pinus albicaulis; assembly: GCA_034641835.2. NCBI lineage: Eukaryota > Viridiplantae > Streptophyta > Pinopsida > Pinales > Pinaceae > Pinus > Pinus albicaulis. The sequence continues at coordinate 169,628,722 of CM076577.1, read as the reverse complement.
AATGACTCATTAGGTGCATTTATGATGTATTTTGGATTAGGTTTCAACCCAATGAGGTGGAATCACTTCTAGTTTCTATATTTAGTCCAACTCAAGTCATTTTATAGGTTGGATAGTTTTTATTTGCAATGTGGAGCTACTGTACAAAATTTTTCAGTGAAATCAAAGACATGTTGCAGCTATAATTTTGGGACTCCAATGGTATGCTTATTAGCATTGTTTGCTCTCAGTAATCACCATCAATTTAAATTTTTATGTTTTCTTTCCATCATTTGTATGCTTATATATGATGATCTTATGAGTCTATGAACATAATTATGGTTTTTATGCTCTGTTTTATAAGTTTTTCATGAATTTGTTTCACCTCTTCTAATGAGTGAAATCATGTATTCATGCTCATTTTGAATATATTTCTCTTTTAAAACCCTATACAAAATGAAAATTTAAATATGTTCTTCAGTATACCTACCTAGCCTCAACTTCATCTCTGCAACTGAACTTTTGAAATCAGACTTAAAACCTAGACCTAGTTCCTTGACTGTCATTCCTATCCAGCAAAAAAAATCAAAACAGACAAAACCTTAATTCATTGAGCTTTATAACTAGCCTAAGATTGTTATATCTATAGTTACCTCATATAATGCAAAAGTGACATTGAGAGAGCCCTCTCTAGCCTTGGTTGGGCTAGCTACCAAACCTAAAGGCTGGTTTGAGGTTACCTCCTTCAGTCTCCATTCTCAGCATTGAGAAATGGGGGGAGTGATAACAAGCGAGAAGGATTCTATTAAAAGGAGTTTGAGATAATATTATCTCAAACCTCCATGTGAATGCAACTCCATATGCTATGTGGAAGGCCTTAGTATATTTGTTTCATAATAAAAGCGAACACAGGCAGCTGGTGCTAAAGGACAAGCTTAGAAAGATCAATATGGAGGAGTGCAAGACAATACCAAAATACTTGACGAAGTTCACTCAATGTCGAGATGAGCTTGGAAGTGTTGGTGTGACAGTTTCCCAGGATGATTTAGTGAACCTAACACTTCTAGGCCTTCCCAAGATTTGGGAAAACTACTAGGATTCGGTAAATGGGAGGGAGAAGTTACCAGAGTGGGAGCAATTGTGGTCTTACTTGGTAGAAGAAGAGATAAGGTGGAGCACCAGAGATGCAACCTCTTCCAAAGACAAAGAAGAAGATTTTGCATTAGTTGGAAAAGGAAAGAAATCCAAGGGAAAGAAGTCCCAAGTCAAAGAGGGCAAGAGATACTTTTTCAAGATCAAGTGTTTTCACTGTCATGAGTACAGGCACTATGTCAAGAAATGTCCACAGAAGGCAAGTAAGAAGGAGCCTCCAGTTGCAACAATAGGTGAAGCTATAACTTCACAATTCGAGCTTGATTTTACTCTCATTGCATGAATGACTAACACTGTAATGGGATTCATGTCGTATCTCTACAATGATGCCTTATTCCATATGCCAGGGAATAGAGATATATTCTATGAATTGGAGGAGAAGGACCTCTAGCAGAACATAAAGTTTGGAGATGACGGGAGGTATAGCGCAACCGACATACGTACAATTACCTTTCAGAGGGAGTTTGGCTCCCCTCTCAGATTGACAAATTTTTTGTTTGTTTAAGGACTAAAGAAGAATCTTGTTTCTATAGAGGTATTGGAAGACTATGGCAATGCTGTGATATTTAGAATAGGAAAGGTTTTCCTTAGACGCATCACCATAGGACAAATGAAACATATCACTGTGTGAGTCAAGAACCTGTATGCACTTGAGGTACAAGATGCATGAAAAACTTTGAGGAGAAAATTAAAATTAGAGACTTGGTGGTTGAGAGGGAGCATTAATTACCTCTCAACATGCAGCCTCAGAAGAAGCCTTAGAAGGTTGTGGAGCAACCACAATTGGAGAGTCAAGAAGAGAGCAAGTGGAGGCATCCACTCAAGTAGAGACCTCTATTAGGGGGACATTTCGAGCCAGGTGTGCAAAGGGAGAACCTGCAGCCATACCTCCAGGTGAGAAGGGGGGTGATGTGAAGTCATAATTCCAAGAGAATAAATTTGGGCAGGGTCCATTGAGATGCCTTGTCTCATGGATAATTACCTGGCTACGGAGGCCCATAGTACACAATAGTAGGATGGATCAATAGCAGTTGATGCAGTCAGATGTAAGAGTGACAGATGTAATATACTAGAGCACTGATCAGAGTTGGTAGTAGTGTAGATGGAACAGATGCAAAGTTTTCAGTATAAAGTGCAGTAACTAGTAGCAGTCAAAGACTCTGGAGATAGATGCAACATATTGATTTAGTTTAGATTCTTTTTCAGTTTCAAAAGTTGCAGTAGCAAACAACACTAGAGAAGTGTTGCATGCAAAACATTGCGAAGGTATAGGATCAGGATAGAGTTGAATTCCTTTCTTGTTGAGAGGGAGTGTTGAAACTTCACAACAAGAAATATTGAAAATGGCTCCCCAAGGGGGCTTCTAGTTTAATTTTCCCTTAATTAAATTAGAGGGAAATTGTAATTCCATAACACATGACAAATTGTAAGTGTTAATTGAGTTAGGAAGAATTAGTTAGCTCAGTCAATTTGAGCTTATGGTCAAATTGGAGGAATGTAGGGATCACTCTAAGTTTTAGGGGGTCCAGTTGCAGTTTATTTTGAGTTGTAATTAGTTAACTCAATTATTTGAGTTAAAATATGTTTAACTAGTTCTAACTGAGAGATAAGCTTGTTGACAATATGATGCAGAGTGTTGTCCTTGATGGCAACCTACTTGATGAAGATGTTCTTGATGGAAGCCTACTTGATGAGTTGCCTATGATAAGCAACCTATGTGTCAAAGATGTAAGAATGAAGTATCTACAGATCAGTTCAGATGTGACAGAGAAAAGAATTCCAGTAAGTACCAGAAAAATTATAAATATAATATGTCACAATGTATACGCTACTTTTGTGAAGGCAACCCGCGTATACATACAATGTATACACTACTTTTGTGAAGGGAACCCGCGTATACATTCAGGGTTAGCATATACGCAGTTTTTATGAGGCGAAGTTGCGTATATACGCGGAAGCGAACTCCAAGTCGCGTATGCCCTTTTGCGCTCTAAAATTATGATACCAAGGGGCATTACCATGGTATTGGCCCATTGTATTGAGCGCTGGATTATCTAATTGATCCCGTCCAGGAATACCATCGGAGGTTGAGTGGTTTTGACTCATGGTATTGAAAAAGGCTAATCTATATAAGGAGAAGAAGATCATTGTGCAAAGTGTGCATGTGTCTGGGCTTTAATGAATACTTCACTCTGGAGTATATCTGCATGGTTAAATTCTGCTCATAATTGATAGACCTGAATCTATGATGCATCTATGAACATAATGAAGGTTCGAGATATCTAGATCTAGAAATGGTGAATCTCTTGGATGATCTGAAATGAAGTGATGAAGACCTGGCGCAAATCAGTTGAAGAAGTCGAAGAAATCTGGGTAAGTTCATAGATCTGATCTGTTGTGCCAAGTTTATCTTTTGGAGATCCATACGCAGGTTGGTTTCATGAAAAGCGCGTGTATACACGGCTCTGTTCAGGGAAAGGCGCGTATGTGCAGTTAGAATTTATTTGAAAAATTTACTGAAGTATACACGGGTTCGTCTTATGAAACACGCGTACATATGCGGGTCTGTTATACTAAAAGCGCGTATGGAATCTGAATTAATGGGGTCTTAAAGTTGAAAGTGTTCCTGAATGTCTATTCTAAGGTCTGGGTTAACTCTGATATTCTGGTTACAGTGGGTTCACTGTTCTGTTTGTAGCATTGGGCAAAGTATGTTTGTTGAAGAGTGAAGGGTTGTGTTGGAGTTGTTGGATCCAGTTTGAAAATTGATGAAACGTGGTCTGCAGTGGATCTGAGGGTTGAAGCCTTCAATCTGAAAGTAGAAGCTTTCTGCCAGCAGAGGCTGGTGCTAAGATCAGGGGAAGTAGCTCCCTTCTAGGTGAGGCTGGTAAAAAAAGAGCAGGGGGTTGTTGCTCCCTTCCAGGTGAGGCTGGTAAACGAGAGAAGGTTGTAGCCTTCTGCAGGTGGGTGCCTGCATGCTGGTATAAGTCTGCACCAGTACATGATTGTAAGATGTTTTCTCTATAATAAACTATTGAAGGCTGAGACAACGGCAGCGGTGGTTTTCTCCCGACTTGGGTTTCCACCTAAAAATCATGGTGTTCATGTGTGATGCTTTTGTGTGATGTTTCATTCTGTTATTACTGCACATGTCTACTGCTATATAAACATCTGATGAATGAATAAATGCAAGGATCTAAGTGAAGAATTGATTGTTTATTAATATCTCTGTGCATACGCGAGTTCTGTAAAGGGTATCCGCGTATATACGCGAGTCTGTTTCATTGAAGTAGTGTATGGGTTATGAAAGAATGAAAAAGAAAAAAGATGTGAGTAAATCCTAAATACTGATTCACCCCCCCCTCTCAGTATTTTTCCAACAAAGCTACTGATAGGTCTAGTGAATTAAAACTAATTTAATTCACATGCAGTGATCAATCAGATAGCTGATAATTTCCTATAAATAGCTATTGCATGTCAGTTCTAAGGAAGGCCCATTTAAGATTGCAGTTAAAGGAAATATATCTATCAGTTGTATAATTACAAAAAATGTACAGGTCATGCATGAGGTCATCAGGATTCCTTGGATGTATTGCACAATCTATTGATGGGAATTTGCTAATTAATAGGGGCTCAATTAGAACAGGAATGCGTGAGAAAGGTTGGTCAGGCAGAGGCAAGGAAGTGGTTAAATATTGGACCAAACTTGCTTAGCTCAATGTGAGACAGTCAACAAAGTGCAAAGGTTTCTTAAGAAGGGAAATGACATTGTATTGTTTCATGTTCTCGACTTTATGCAATATACAGATAACAATGTTTTTAGCTAAGTATTTTCCAAGGTACATATTTGTGTTGTGCAATTGAAATTATTTCTCTTACTTTTTTATGTGATTGTGCAATCGAAAAAGTGTTTCTGCAATTTGTAGAATTGATTCAGTATTTTGTTTTAGTACATTACAAGATCAGTTGAATCTATTTATATATTTCTACAAAGCTTTTGGTCAGAACAAACGAAGAAATTTCTCGTTTGATTCTCATTAGAAACAAAATTCCTGAGATTAAATATAGGATCAACATGTTCAACCAACATCTTCATAGATATCAGGTAATAACCATATTTTAAAGTGATTTTTTTAATGTCATAAGTTCAATTATGAATTCTTGTTTTCTAACATTTACATTGTCTAATTGAAAAAATATTTTCATTCTTATATAGGATTTTTTGGTAGATTTTACACCACAACATACAGACATCACGAGCCAAATTTTAATGGCAAAGAGTGTCATACATGAGGATCCTATACTAGAAGAGGAGCACAAGGTAGCCATTCCAATAGTGTCGACTAGTGCACGAGGTAAATAAAACTCTAAAGCTATTTTTATTAATGACTAATAACAAAAAATATCAATTTAACATTTCTTTCTTGTTACAATTGATGATCCATGCCTATTGCGGCAACCTCAAAAATCCCATGAGTACACGACCAGGCCGTAAAAAATAAATAAATTTAAAAAGAAATGATTATACTAGTTATATCATTAGAAACATCACGTACCATATTATGAAAACATATTTTTGATGATAATTTTTTTTTAGATGAAGTAATTTGTGTCTATGATTAATGAATGAATTAATGAATGTTATATGTTAATGAATAATTTCTATATGTTTCTTTATGTACACGACCTTGTTTCATATTATGTAAACATATTTTTTATGATAAAATTTATTGAGATGAAATATTTTTTGGCTTTATGAATGAATGAATGTTTTCTATTTGTGTTTTTATGTATCTTAATGTCTTGCTTTCAATTATTTCCTATATAGTAGATATATTGGGTACCGGGGAATTGAGGTTTGGGGGGGGGTGAGAGCTTCCACCTTCACGTGGTTGTACCTGTTCAGTAGAGAATTAGGATTTGGATAATCTTGGAGAAAAAAACCCTCAATCTAACAAAACAACAACATATTCAATTTTGACTTCGTTGTTGCTTCATCGAGTGGAGGGAGGTTTGATCCAAGATTAAAATACTCCAATAATTTATTCTCCAAACCAAGAGGAGCTCATCCAGGTATTCATGTACTCAAGTCATTTCAATTATTATTTATTAATCATGCAATTATATTTAATATTTGGTCAAATTTAATCTAAGTTTTCCTCATTGGTCTCATGAATATGTGTAGGACAACTAGTATCAGTTCAGATGTTGAAGTGGAACAACTATTTGAAGCAAATATCTCAAACTGGAAAGGGTTTAGGTGAGACAAAAAAATTGTTTGATATTTGTGTTGTATGTCTTGGCCAAGTGGGAGTTACATAAAGGTTTATAAGAAATACGAAAAATTTCCATGAAAATAATTCATGTAGTATTTGTATTTCTTTGATCATTGTGTTTTTATTTTAGTGAAAGACCACAAACTCTCATTTTTCATGTAGGGTAGTAGGAGAAACTCTTACTCTATTAATTGGGAATAAGGCAATGATATGATTTTTCTTCTATTTTATTAATTATTTATCTCATCTAACTTCTCCTCCTTCCTTTTTGCAGGTACTTTCATTTGCATATATGGATTTGAAATATTAATTAGGGTTGAAGTCATATATGCGAAAAAATATCATCCAAGTACTACTCAACGTTAGCCCAACAAGCGCTTGGCTACCAGGTGCATGATTTAGTTTTTTGTTGCATTTGATTTCAAGAAATTTTTTATTTCTACATTGTAAGCCTTCCAAGACCATAGACCCAAATAATTTTCTTATCACCTTCAAATGAGACTTCCAAGACCATAGACCCAAATACCAACACAAAATGATCAGATCAACCACCACACCAAGATATTTTCTTCATCAAAGTCAACTGCTATCTTTTTCTCCTTTAGAACCGTGGAGACCCTTGAGAATTCACACTTCAAAGGAGAGTGACATCCTTTTACTTTATCACTAGACTTCCTGCATCTTCTTAAGCCTCTTCGCATTCCTTCCTTGGTTAAGAAAAAATCAAAAAATATGTGGTTAAGTTTCTCACCAATTGAGGTTGAATTTCATCATATTTATTGTCTTCTTGTGGGCTAGACATGTCACTTCAAGGCTAGCCTGAGGGGCTAGAAACCTTGATCAATTTGTGGAATCTCATACACTTTTTACACAAAAAAATCTATTTTTATTTTTACAAGAGCCACAAAGGGTCCACGACATATTGAATTTGACTTTGAATCAAAATGGAATCCCTAGAGCACACAATGGGTGCTAGACCTATTGACTATTGACCCAAGCATGAAACCCGTGCATTAATAAGTCAATATTTTACAATAAAATTTGTTTTTATTTATTTTGATAATACATAATTACATCATGACACAACAAATAATTATGGAGACCAAAACTAGTTACAATTTCCAACACTCCCTCTTAACTAGGGAGGTATTCATAATTATCTAACCAGTACAAGGAAAATACTTCATTTGAAAAGTTCTTATAAGAAGAGAATCAACATACAAAATGCTATGTATACCCTAACTACCAAGGTATCCTCCCATCAAATATCCAAGTGTCAATGAAACTAAAAAATAATCCAACTAAGGGATTCTAGTGCCATACACTCTTCAAGGATATAAGACACTATCAGGACTAAGGTGTTATCTCGACATCGACCACTATAGGTACCATCAAGATTTATCACTAACACCCCCCATAAGGATCTAGGTATCATATACAATGTCAAAGCTTCACAAGGCCAATGATACCCTCCCTCACTGGGATCCAAACATCATCAATGGGCCAACCAAGATGTCCTCCCAAGTACCATCATTGGAAATTTCATGGTACTTCATCTCTTGCTCTAAACTAGAACAATGGTAAACTTTTCAGGAAGAGATAAAAAAATCCACCAATATGAGCATGGTCCTAAAACTAACCTCTTGTGGAGTGGATTACATCAAATAATTGTTCATTCGTTGGCATGTACTGTAGCTTCATGAACCTAACCATTATTTAACTTCCAATTTCAATGTTCTTGTATGCTAGCATACTCTTCATGGTATTCAAATATTCTGATGTTGCTTTAGATTATCACAATATCCAAATACATTTCTATGGAATCTTCCTTCTTCAATTTCTCTAGTAGCACCAAACTTAGCCAAATCACTTTACAAAACATCCAATTCACAACTGCATCAGTCACGAATACACCTTATGAATAACCATATGCATTTCTATAGACTTTATCTGATCTTCATTCTTTCTTCATAGTCTATATTATAGATGTCACGACATGTCCTCCCTCTGAACTAGAGAGATATACATTGTTTATCCAAGATTCATCTTTACGAGGGGACAAATTCATCAACTTTAGCTACACATGATATTTATTTCAAATCATCACATCATAAAATATTTTCAACCTTCTGGAACATAATTCCTTCTATCCTTACTTGGAAACAAGCTCATCAACAATGTATAATTTAATGTTACCAAAATTCTTACAACCCCCTCTTTATATCATGCTCAATATTTTCATCATTATTTCATATGATGGGGGTTTACCTCTTTACAACTTTTACAATTATGTATATGCTCATATGATGGAGACCTTCTATAAACAATATAAGCTCAAATATTCATTGAGTTTCTTTTTCTACATTATTTGACAAGGCTCCCTCTCACCATGATAGTATTAACATATTCATGGTTCATCTTTATATGAGTTTATTTTTATCAAAGTGCCCAAGGATCTAAGTTGATTTCTAAGTATCATTCCCTCCATTCACCACACTTTTTATTTCTAAATAGGCATCATTAAGTACAATAGTTTCTTTGCTTCATCTTCCTTCTCATTCTACTCTTGCATACAATCTTTAATATAAAATACAACCAAGCCAGTATACAATTACAAGTGCATGAAAACATGGTTGTCATTCTAGGGTTTTAAATAAATCTTAGAGATGGAGAATTTTAGGGTTTCAGATTCAAACCCTAAGTTCCATGATATTTCCTTTTGAAACATCAATCCTAGGGTTTGAGTCTCAAATCCAATTCCACTCTTTCTAGGATTTTCCATTTACCCTATACTACCTACAAACCCTGAAAACCAAAATCTAGGGTTTCTTATGAGGGAAAAAATATATCATGGTTAGGGTTTCTCTCTTGAATAAGGTTTATAAGTATCAACAAGGTTTTTTTTTTTCAAAAATGAATGACCTTTATGAAGACTACAAACCCTTAGGAGTCAAGAGAAAGTTTTTCTATCAAATTATGGTTAGGGTTTTCTTACTTTATAAGGGTTTTATACTTCATTAAAAATAATCTAGGGTTATTTAATCCCTATATTCAAAAGATGAAGTATACAAACATTCTGATAAAAAAATCCATTCAAAAATACCAAAAAAAAAAAACAAAACTTTCCACTATGCAAATGGACATACCTTATGACTACATCCTTTATTCAGCCATGATTGTTGAATTCATGCCTTATTTAACTTCCATAGCTGCTATAGTATTTACATCAATTTGCAACTCACTATGGCTTTGTATCTAGGTATTGAGCTTCTAAATACCCCGATATTAGGGTAATCTTGTCGTATAAGTCAAATTTTATAAGTCCCACTCTTGGAGCCTAACTGGGTGAGACATACAGGGAAATTTAAGAGTGTTCACTCATTTAAGAGCCAAATTTTAGGTACCAATTTATTCTCAACATAATATGGTATATTGAGAGAGAGGTTGATCTGTCATACATTATTTTAATTTCCAGAATACGATTGACGCTCATGCTATGATTTTGGAATTTATTATGCTATACTCAGTGTTGCGAGAGAGAGAAAGTCAGAGATTGAAATTATCTAGATGGTGGGGATAAACAAAAACATCCTTTACATTTTGTCACTCCATTTCTTCAATAAGATTAGAATATAAATTTCCATAGAAAATTTTAAGATTTTGAATTCACTCCACCAGATTCTACTCCCAGCAAGTTCCCTCCCCCATTGGTTTCCAACACTCCTCCCTATCCTCCTCCCAGAAGCTTGTTTCATCGGAGAAGGAACAAGGCATTTCTAGAAAATATGTTTAGGAGTGCCATGGATTTGCAAGTTTATAACATATAATAAGGTAGTAGATCACAAGCTAAGAGCATCTGTGATGGTCGTTTGGCTTCCCTAAAATTAGAGGAGCAAGGTGAACTGATAATATTATATTTAGTTTTTCAATTTCTCTTTTTATGATGACTGTGATTTATTTTAGGGCTCATTTCCACTGTTTTTTATGTTATGATTTTTGTTATGATTTTAATTATGAAGTTCATAGCTAACCCTGCTATTTTTCATGCTTTCACTAAATATAAACTTTATTTAACATATTTAGATCAAAAGGCATGACAAATAACTTCCTATATATATCTCAAATGCACTGCAAGTACATTCATTCATTATTGGTTTCATATCTATGTGTGGACAGGTACATCCAATCCCTCAAGCCTCATTGTTATTTCAGGTAGTTTCGATCTTAAGCTGCTATGTTGAATAACTCTTCTCTAGAATAATTGAGTCTCTCTATATCAATATGAATGGATCTTCCTGTTGTAGCAATTTCTTTCACCAAAGAAAGCTACAAATTCTTTGTTTGGAAATTTCCAATTTCCTCTTTGGATAAATGCTCAAACATATGTTTATTTATGCTTTTGAATGACTTGTTAATTTTTTTTATAATAATAATTTTAATTTTGAAATAATCTTATTTTTATACAAATATAGTATTATATTTTTATGGAAATATCTATTTAAAATTAAATTTTATGTTATAAAAATTTATTTGGATCAAGCCTAATTGCAAAACCAAGTCAAAATGTCAAAACCTACGACCCACCCCGCACCTAAATATTAAACTTCTATGAATTTCTCATGACTAGAGATATGTATAACTTAAATAGATGGTTTTAAATATATTCCGGACCTCCACAACTCCTCCAAAATTTAGCCAAAGGGGCTCTAGGTAGTTGTTTTTCACTTTACCAGAATTTACACCTGTTAACGAATTCTACTTCAACCCGCTACCCCCTTTCAAAACCATTTACCATGGAGACCCCCTCTCGGTTCCTCCTAAAAAAATTTATTACCTACCCCCAAAATTACCATTATTCCTATTTATTAAATTATGGTGGAAATACATTTATAAAATGTGATGGGAAAATATATCAAAGTCATATTTCATACATTTATGAAATATTTTTATGGATAGGAGGTTGAGCGAAAATGATACTCACGTAAATGAGTTTTACAGATGTCAGTAAGAATAAATTTGAGGTAAATGAGGCCCAAGTGAAATAAATTTACAACTACATGGTGAAATAGATTTACTGTTGCAAGGGAAATAAACATGCAAAGACTTACAGATGTAAAAAGAATTTATAGGTACATGTGAAATCGAATTTACAATGTGAAAATAAATGGAGGATAAGTAGAAAATGAGTTTTTATAGGGCAGGAGAAACAAGATTTGGATTTACAAAACAACACATGGTTTTGTGAATCCATGGGAAGAGAAAACAAACCATGGATTTTGGAAACAACACATAGATTTGAAAATATGATGGTTTATAAATCATTCAAATGAATTTGTTGAAATTCTAAGTTATGAAATTCATTTAAGGGTTTAATCAAAATATTTGGAAATTTTATTTAAAAAATATATTTTTCTCCAAATATTTTGTCACAAAATAAATTCAAAAGATGATGGAAGACACAAAGCGACATAAAATTTCAGCCTAAAAGTACCCATGAAATTTTCATGTAATTTCCATGTTATAATATGTAAACCAATCAAAATTCTTTAAATTTAAAAAGAGGTACATGTAAATATTTTGGAGGCAAAAGAAGAAAAACTGTTTTTTTTAATTGTATTTTTGACTTATCTCCTTATAGGTTTACTCAAATATCAAGTGTAGACACCCGTTGGATGAAACATTAAGTTCCACATCCAACGAGTAGCCATTACGCATACTTTTGAGAAGACCCACCTTGATAAAAATGGCACACACATCAAAAAAACATGTTTCAACACGTTTTTTAATGTATCTGCAATTTTTATAAATGTGGGTTTTCTCAAAAGTATGCATAATGAGTAGTTTTTAGATGCGTAATTTAAGTCCGCATCTAATGAGTGTATAAACTTGAAAATTGAGTAAACCTATAAGGAGATAAGATGAAAATACAATTAAAATAAGTAGTTTTCTTCTTTTCCCCCCAAAATTAATAACTCTTATTTTATTATTTTAACTATTATTTTATTATTTTTCCTCAGTATGTCACTTTTCGGCTGAAATTTCCTCTAATTAGTATAAATCAAAGGGGGAGATGGCAACGAAATAAAGTTTAAGAGGGCGGTTAGCAGGCTTTGTGAAGACAGTTTCAATCTTTTTCCAGATTTCAAGGGCATGAAGATCAGTCTAAGACATCTAGCAAAAAAATATCAGCAGATTAAAGATCAGACAACATATTTCTAGTAGTTAGTGAACCATTCCATATTGCAATGCTCGATACTTGTAAATAGTTCAATATTTCCAGTAAATAAATTGGAGATATTATTTTATTTTTAGTTATTATTCAGGAATTTATTCCAGGATTATTGTAACAATTTAGGAGATATTTAGATCTATATATTGTTTCAATTGGAATAAACAAGCGTTGGATTTTGATGTCAAAACCTTTCAACTCTGTAAAACTTCTATTATAGAATTCCTTATCAAAGCCTTCTAGCTCTAGTTTATGACAAAATTTGTGTTTCTAGTATATCTTTCTAGTTTTTTCATAACTTGTTTTCTGCACATGTTCAAAGTATTATAGAAGAGCTGGGTAAGAATAGATCGAGTTTCAATCTCTCTGAAATCCCTTGAAAATTTATAATTGTTTAAAGAGATTATTATATTGGACTATTGTCTGAGGTAGCTCCTCTTTGAACTGGTTACTATTTGTCATTCTATCTTCTCTTGAATGTGTTTTGTTGGGCTCTAGAATATTTCTAGATGCATCCTATTTTTCCTGGTTAATTAAGTATTATGTCTGACTCCTTAATTATTAGGAATCCCCTGATATTATTCTTTCAAATTATTTAAAAAGTTAAGTCCTTTTGTCAGGCTGGAAGTTGACACTTTGAGAAAAAAATTTGCAAAGGATGGATTTATTCATGAACAACAATTTTGAAATCATTATCAACCACCCCATTAAATCCTAAATCTAGCCATTGTGCTTCATAGGTTGTTGTCCAGTGATAGTGAACATCATTAAACAAGGCCTCATAACTATTGAGGGAGCCCTCTCTGTTTCAAGGGCCAACTTGAATCTAAATACTGGTAGAGTTGGTTTCTCAGTGTAGTTTTTGCAACCAAGAACTGCCTACGAGAAACACGTACAATATTTGGCATTGTTGTCGGGGAGTAAACGATGAAGAAATTTTTCCCTGGATCACGATAACAACTAGATATATTCCTTGCTGGTGAACAAGGAGTAGGCATTTGTATTGGTTGCATTATTTTCACCTAGCGACTGCACTTTTTCATATGGCGATTCCACTGTTTCAAAATGTCAGCTGCCTTTATTACTGTGTTTGTGCAAGGATTATTGATAGTTGCAGTCAACAATATATGTTTTTTCCTCATCCATGATAAAAAAATTAAGATGTCCACTGAGGATGCAAATTTTAAAGTTCACATGTAAGTATCTGGTGCCTGTGGAGTTTCAGTTTTATATTGTAAATATGTTTCAAGTTTTTAGCTGCTATAAAAGTGATCTACCAGTAAATCCACTCCTCACTTGGCCACATTGGAAATAAGATTACACCTAATAGTGCATAGGTTCAGTTCAGTAGGTATGGTTGTGTGGGGCTGAATTAATTATTTTTAGATTTAGTGAAGATTATTTAGATTTTGTGTGCAGTGTGAGAATTGTTTCATTTTAAGCAGCTGGTAGATATGAATAAAGAATTATTTTTAAGCAATGGTGCTAGAAGTCTTGGTGATATTTTCTTAATTGTTTTAAGATTTATATTATTTCTGTTGAGAATAGTCAGAAATGGACAGAGGATGCATAAAAGTAACAAATTATAGTGGTCATATGCATAAAAGTAACAAATTATAGTGGTCATATTATAAGTTGAAGTTATAGTTAAGGATTGTAGTATTTCAGTTGGGAGTATCAGTTTGATTATATCAGATTGCAACTTCAGGTCATAGGTTTGTGGTATGACACCTGCCAAACACTTAAGGTAGTTTTTCTACTATTTCTCTGCATCCCACCAAGGGGGGGGGGGGAGGGTGGGGGGGGTTAGGAGGGGCAGTCCCCAGTTAGAGCCTATGTTGTAGCAATTTATTTCAACAAAGAAAGCTACAAATTCTTTGTTTAGAAATTTCCAATTTCCTCTTTGGATAAATTCTCAAACATATGATTATTTATACTTTTGAATGACTTATTAATTATTTTTTATAATAATTTTAATTTTTAAATAATTGTATTTATAAAAAATATAATGGTATATTATTATGGAAATATATATTTGCCTCCAGATATGTGTAACTTAAATCGATGGTTATAAATATATTTCAGATCCTGGGCTCCTCTCACATTTAACCAAGGGGATTTTACACCTGTCAGCCTCTACTTCAACCCACTCCCCTCCCTTTCAAAACCATTTACCATGGAGACCCCCCTCCAATTCCTCCTAAAACCATTTATTACCTCCCCCTAAAACAACCATTATTCCTATTTATTAAATTATGGCAGAAATACATTTATAAAATGTGGTGGGAAAATATATTGAAAAGTCATATTTCATACATTTATGAAATATTTTTATGGATAAGAGGTTGAGCGAAAATGATACTCATGTAAATGGGTTTTATATATGTCATGTCAGTAAGAATAAAGTTGAGGTAAATGAAGTGCACGGAAAATAAATTTTATTTACAAGTACATGTAAATTTGAATTTATAGTTAGGTAAAAGTAGAAACAACATATGGTTTTGGTAATCCATCCAACGGCTAAAGACTTACAGATGTAAAAATAATTTACAGGTACATGTGAAATCGAATTTACAGTGTGAAAATAAATGGAGGATAAGTAAAAAATGAGTTTTTACAGGGAAGGAGAAACAAGACTTCGATTTACAAAACAACACATGGTTTTGTGAATCCATGGGAAGAGAAAACAAACCATGGAGATTGGAAACAACATATAGATTTGAAAATGTGATAGTTTTATAAATCATTCAAATGAATTTGTTGAAATTCTAAAGTATGAAATTCATTTAAGGGTTTAATCAAAATATTTGGAAATTTTATTTAAAATATATACTTTTCTCCAAAATTTTTGTGACAAAATAAAGTATTCAAAAGATGATGAAAAACATAAAATGACAGAAATATAACTCAAAGGGGGAAATGGAACAGAAATCAGGTTTAAGAGGGCAGTTAACAGACTTTGTGAAGACAATTTCAACCTTTTTCTAGATTTCAAGGGCATGAAGATTAGTCTAAGACACCTAGCAGCAAAATATTAGCAGATTAAAGATCAACCAACATATTTCCAACTCTTAGTGAACCATTCAAGATTTCAATGCTCGATACTTGCAAACAGTTCAATATTTCCAGCAGATAAATTGGAGATATTATTTTATTTTTAGTTATTATTCAATATTTTATTCTAGGGTTATTGTAACAATTTAGGAGAAATTTAGTACTATATATTTTTTCATTTGTAGTAAACAGGGGTTGGCTTTTGATGCCAAAAGCTTTCAACTTTGTAAAAATTCTATTATAGAATTCCTTTTCAAAGCCTTCTGGCTCTAGTTTATGACATAATTTATGTTTCTAGTATGTCTTTCTAGTGTTTCCATAACTTGTTTTCTGCACATGTTCAAAGTATTATAGAAGAGCCGGGTAAGAATAGATCGAGTTTCAATCTCTCTGAAATTTCCTGCAAATTTATAATTGTTTAAAGAGATTAGTATATTGGACTATCTGTCTGAGGTAGCTCCTCTTTGAACTAGTTATTGTTTGTCCTTCTATCTTCTCTTGAATGTGTTTTGTTAGGCTATAGAAAATTTCTACACGCATCCATTTTTTCTTGGTTAATTAAGTATTCTTCCTGACTCCTTAATTATCAGGAATCCCCTTATATTCTTCTTTCAAATTATTTAAAAAGTTAAGTTCTTCTGTCAGGATAGAAGTTGACACTTTGAGAAAGGAATCTGCAAAGGATGGATTTATTCATGAACAAGAATTGTGCAATCATTAGAAACCACCCCATTAAATCCTAAATCTAGGCATTGTGCTTCATAGGCTATTGTCTAGTGGCAATGAACATCATTAAAAAAGGCCTCGTAACTATTGAGGCAACCCCCTCTGGTTCAAGGGCCATCTTGAACCTAAATACTAGTCGAGTTGGTTTCTCGGCGTAGTTTCTACAACTAAGAACTACCTACGAGAAATAGGTAAAACACTTCCAACTAGACCAAATCAAAACTTAGTAATGTATGATTTTGGATTTGAGTTGCATATACCTCAATGATTTAACAAAAACCACATTTTTTGTCTCACTTGGGAGGTTTGATCATGGTTTCTCATATAGATTATATATCTTGTTTAACATGGGTTTTATTTTCTATGATTGAAATAAGTTTTGTTTTGACTGAAACCATGAGGTTTTTGACGTTAAATACACTTCTTGTTATGTATGATATTTTACATCTAATATGAGATTTCAAGATATAACATGGATGAAGAGCATGGTTGGATCTCTATATATTTCATGCAAGACATTTGAGGAGTATTTTCTGAGCCTCAGAAATTATGACATAGGGTTTATGAGAGAAAAATCAACTTAGGATTAGGGTTTTCTCATCATTAGGGTTTCTCATGAACCATCTAGGGTTTATAGTCCTAGATATTAAGAAATTTAAAACTACATACACTAGAACCAAATCAACCCTAAACATATGTTATACCCTTAACAAAAGAATATACATACCTTGCAATTACGTACCTTTATCATTCATAATCATAGAGGTTACTACAAGGCCTGCCATTGGATGACATGCTCTTCTAAGTGCTATGCGAGAATGAAGACTTCAAAGGTACTACAACCCTTATCCAAGATTCCAAAGTCAAGGGTGCTACATTTTATTTTACTGATAGATCCCTGTAGCTTCTTCATAGTAGATAACCTTTCAAGAGATGACAATTCTACTTTTCTTGATATGTCCCTCTAGCTTTAGACTGCTTCTCCCAATGGTACTACTACAAGACTTCAAGACATATCATTGTATAGAATATTTCAAGGAGATTGTTCCTTCTTAGAGATAAATACTTAATGTCTTCCTAAATATCTTAACTGCTCCCACTTCCTAAAATAATGAATTGTCTTTATGCTATAGATTGCAAGACTAGATTTGAGCTATTGATCCTCTGGATATGACTCTATACACTTAGAAATGCTTCTCAATATTGGACTTCGCTGTAGGAGAATAGAATTCTACAAGTATTCAAAACCAAATGACATATACATATGAGTGCCTTTTTTTACCATTGAGGAGATTTACAAAATCTCTCTGAGATATTAGCCTTTTAGATAGGGCTTTCCAAGATACATATATACAAGTAGAGATCCATCTTAACCACAAATCTAGCAAGAGCCGAGAGGGATCAAATATCTTGATGTGAAAATTTATTTTAGAATGAAAAATTTGAATAATATTTGTTTATGTTGCATTTTTGAATCTATAAAATGGATCAAAAATTACTTTGGCATAAATTAGTGAGATCGTTTAGAATGTTTTAACTATAATTTGTTTTTTCAATGTATATATAGGTATTTTTAACTTTTAAACTACTTTATTTCTCTATAAATTTTATAAGAATATGTTGTTTCATATGGACATTGAAATATTTTATTTATGGCTGAGAGTGAGAGTGAAATATGTTTACCACTTCTCATTGGTATGGACATTGAGAGTGAGATTATCGATGTTTTACGTTTTTTTCTTAATTAATTAATTTAATTATTTTTAATTTTAAAAGGGAAACATGTCAACTCCAAGTTGAAAACGGGAATACTTACACATCTCTCTCATACTGGGTTGTAGAATGAGCCTCTCAGCTCAATTAGGCCAATCAAGAAGTGTTGCTCAAGATGTGAGGGTAAATTCTTGATCCAAAATGGAGAGCCTTTCAAAAACAATGTATGCCCTAAAAAATGAGGAGGAATATTTTCACTTTATATGTACCATATATATACTCATAAAGATGCAATTAATTTAATAAATATTCTTGTAGATAATGATCAAAATTTGGCTTCTCTCAAGCTTGAATCACATCACACTGGGACTGCTCCTTATATATATATATATATTTCTTAGGAGGCTCCACATGTCATCTCTCTATCTCTCTGTTCAAACTTTATATATATATAGCCTTAGAACTGTGATACTTTACCACAAGTTCTTGTATTATATGGCACTATATAGGTCTGCAAAATATACCTTAAACAAAGTGACTGTAATTTGATGTCTGATCTTATAATATAGGGCTAATATACCTTTAATAAACTAGGTCTAGGATTCTTATGAGAACATGACATAAGTAGGAATCTCAACAATTTTTCTCAGAGGATTAACCTTATATTCAAGCCTTATAAAATATACTTATTCCTTGAACTTGAGTGAATCTCATCTCCTTTTGTAGCTTCAGTATGAGTCTCCCAACTAGGCCTATAAGGTCTTTAGTCAACTCATATTCTTTAATAGAAGGGCTACTCCTTATTTACTATGTGAAACCATAAACTCGGCCACCCACAAATGTATACAATTCTTGGATCTCAGAGGTGGTTTATAATTTAAACCTCTTAGACACTTGAAAATCTCCTTAAATGATGAGACCATTCGTTGAATTTGTTAGTGCTTTGAAATGGAGTTTGGTCACCCATACATGTGCACAAAATTTAGAGGTTCAGATTGAGGTAGCTTAGAGAATTTGGTTCACTTCAAGGGTAATATCGGGCCTCATCTTTTGTGCCCAGAACTACACTCTTATTACCAGGATATTCATTCAACTGCACTCTTATTACCAGAATATTTAGTCATTTTTGGGCTCTAAAAATAGCCCATAGGTCCTATAAAATGGGGTTTATATGATATTAAAAAAAAAATTCATTCTTTATCCATAGGACTACATCTTAGTCACTATGGTTAGGGCTTGTAAAAGTGCTCATAAATGAAAACTCCTTCATCTACGAGCTTGGTCATATATGACCAGACTTCTTGACTTGAAGCCCTTGATTTTCTTCCTATCCTTATGCAAGAAAACTTGGATTTTGTCTTTATTTCCCTTCACCTTGACCAATCAGGAATTCAAAAATGATTCTTTCTCTCTTTCTTGGGCTTGCCCTAGCCTAGCTTTGATACCATGTTAATTTTGGTTAACAATGGTAAGTTCTATGCTTATAGAAATTACTTCAATGTTTCATTACAATCCCAAGTACAATTCCACTTAGTTTCCAATATCAATCACATATCATTAATTCAAATTTACAGTAATGGCAGAAAGAAAAATAAAAATAAATTCAGAAGACAAGCCAAGCCAAGCCAAGAGGACACCAAAATTTAGGCTTTAAATCTAGGGAAAAACCCAATAGATATTATTCTTCTAGATAAATATCAAATGTTCAAAGAGAGAGAAATTCCAATAAAGTACAATGATAAAAAGTCAAAGAAAAATTTTAGTTTCCAATTAGATGATCCAGTACCGCTACCCATAGTAAAATAGATGGCCCAGTCAAAGTCTGCAATCCTACTCTCAGTCAACAATAGTCAAACTACCCTAACCTATGAGATAAAAGAAGTCAAACAAAACAATCAAACCAGTCCTTCTTGAGCTCGGTCAAGGACAAACTAACTCAACCTTCCTTGAATTTTAAACAACTTCCAAAACAATAAAAAAAGAGGAAATCAAATTTGGTCAAACTGAAAGTTAGCTCCGTGGTCAAACAAGCATGTGTTCAATGCATGTAAAATTGCCCAAAAATATTTGAAAATTATGCCAAAATATGTGACCTTCTATAAAAGAGAGAAACCCACCAAATATTTAGTCAAATGAGGTCAAACAAAGCTCAGTCAATGCTAGTCAAAGCTGGCTGAAACTCGACCAACACAAAGAACATAAAACCCAGTCAAACTCTCACATGCCTGAGGAGAAAAACTACCCTTAAAAGTATGAACCAATCATAAGAGGAGAGATAAATGTGTGTTACTGAGATTCCAAAATGAGGTCTCCATAATTATTATTTATGAAAATAAATGTGGGTCAAAGTTCATCTCTTTTGGGCTTCATGATCCTACATAAAGGTAGGGTCGACCTTGACCAAAATTGCATGTGTGGGCTTGAACTTAAAACATATTTCTCCTTGTCCAAATCCAATGCTTCTTAGGTCAAAATTAGTCCTCTCAGAAAGAGGAATTTAGTCTAATAATCATCTTATACAAATGAGAATCCCAAAGTGGAATTTGTCCCTACTTGCACATTTTAACATTTCTTTAGGAAAACTTGCATCTTGATTCTACGAAAAAGATTGTTGATTTTATATTGGTGCTTAAGGCCTATTATGAATGGAAATAGTGTGGTAGAAATGGATCTTGTAAATATGTAGGCCCTTTAAGGCCCCCCATGGTTCCAAAAAAAACATGAAATTTCCTTCAACACTCAACTCCTTCATGTGTGCCTATAAGGGACCCTAAAACTCAGCAAAACCCATCAATTAGAAACATGGATGAGGGAGAAAAATGATTCGATGACATCTTTAAATCTAAAGGTTTGATTAATATGTGATTTTATTGAGTTTATTTCATGCTCTGAAGTTCTAAAAACTATTGATGCTTGAAAATTAAAATTTCTTTTCTTTACAGTACCTTAACCACATGTTATGATTGAAAGACGTAATGGGAACTTTATTAAAGAAATTTTCTAAGGAAATGAAAAATGACAACGAATTTTTTGATAAGAACCTTGTTGATGCCATACAAAGTGCTACACGACATGCAAATATCATACTTATTCTTTTGCAATGACCCTACTTGGTTAAGCACAAAACATTCTAAATGCAACATATGGTTCAAAACCTTAGTAATTTTCATTCAAACATATTAGAAAATAAAAAATTCTCTAATAATATTGAACATTAGGTCCTCAAGGGTTCATTTTTTAACTCTCTACTATTGTGCATCGAGGCTCGATGCAAGAATTTATGAATCTTATCATTGCAATTTTTGCAGAGAATGGACAAGATAAATTTTCCCTAGTGAGCATCAATTGTCCTTGATGTAAAATGAAATAAAAATTATCTCAATTCACCATATTCATAGGTTTCATGAGTAATATCTATTAACTAGATCCCTTATAGGAAATTTACTTAACACATCGCCTGAAGTAAAAAAAAAAAATCAAACATAAATACATATGCTATAGAGATTCCATTAGGTTGTGCTGATTTTCACTCAGTCCTCTCTTTGTTTGTGTTTAAGATCATAAAGAGAAGTGTTGTTCTCTAGTTTGATGGAAAATTTCATTTTATGTTAACTCTATTTTTCTTTGAAGATTCCAAAAATACAGAATCAAGACAACCATTTTCTTTCAGATTATCTAAATGAGAAAAATGGTAATTGTCAAAGTCATGATCCACATCCTTTGCTTATGAGTCAAGAACATCAGATGCATTTGGAAGCACAAAAAAAAGAAGTCAAGGTGAGCAATATTTTAACTTTTCACTAAACACAATAAAATTTTGATGTTGTGGAGGCAAAGCATAACTGTAAACAAAATGTACTATAACAATAAATAAATTCAATTTCCATTTGATTCAATATAATGAAGGACTATTGTTTGATAAAGAACTACACATGTGATATGTAGAAAATTTTCTTGCCAATCTAGGAAGATTATCCTACCATGCTTGCATTGCCTCTATTTACATGAATATGAGATAACCAACGTAACTTGAAGCTTGATTACTAGTATCCATTGTGAGCCTCATTCGAACATGTCCCTATTGTCCTAGAGTATGCTGGTAGAAAATATGTTAAAGAGTTATATCTTACATGTGTAGCCACATAGTATGCAATCATGGAGCGAAAATTTTATTAAATTACATTTTACCTTGTATATATATATATATATATATATATATATTCTTCATCTCCATGTAAGAAACATGTTTTCAAAATTGGTACCAATTTTTGCATCTTTCTAAATCCAATTTCCAAAGAAAACATTTATGTGAACACCAAGAAGAACAATGTCTAAACTTTGGGCCTATAGTCCCTACACTGAATTCTTTGTGACTTTCTCCAAAGTGGGATCTCCTATCAAGAAACTCAGAAATCCAAAATCCAAGGTAATAATGCCACAATTATGGCTAAGCATTGAGAATTAGCACTAGGGGATTGTGCATTTACTCTTTTCACTCTCAACATATTTAATCAAGCATCTTGTGGAGCCAACTACATTTATCCTCCCATTGTTCTCACCTCAATACAAGGCAATGTGATTAATACATGAAAAACCTTGCCACCATTAGAAACCTCCATCATTATAATGCAATGAGAACTCTCAAAGTTTTGGGCAAGATCCTAGCTAGTTACAATAAATATAGTAGAAAATATTTGATGTGTGAGCATTGTGCCTCCTATTGCACTAGCTAGTGCAAATAAAAATATGTTCTTGAGCATGTACAACTTCCAAAAAAATTGGCACAATTTTATTCAAAAACTTTCTAACAACTTCTTTAGTGATGATAGCATCACACACCATTGATTTTCCATGCCCTTGTGGGTTTCTTGTCTACACATAAATTGTTAGAAACACATTAGCATCTATGTCATGAAACTCATTTTGAAGGAAATCCAAAAGATCCTTTACAACCTTGGCTACCATATTCATCCAAATAGAATCCTTAGTAAAGAAATAAAACCTTATGTAAAGGCATCAAATTTATTTTTATGCATAGAGGCCTGCAGTATATTCAATGGTACATGGAAATTTTCACATATCCAACTATTATCCGACAAGACCATTGTTGGATATTCGACGAATTACCGATGGAACGAAGCATTGGATATATAACACTCCCGTCACACAAAATTATTTTACCATTGATTATCCAATGTTAAGATGTCAGAAACTCCCATTAAACTTGTTTGATCATCAAATAACTGACTAAAAAGTGTCACATTTTTTTGGCATCTAGAGCGGCGGAGCTATAACACTCCCGTCGCAAAAAAATATTTTAACGTCGATTATATGACACTTCACCGTCGGACTTGCCACTCCATACCAACATAAATAAGCATCATAGATAAAAAACTCTTGTCGCAAAACTTTTTCAATCCTCAACTATCTGATGCTAACCCGTCAGACGCTCCCATCGGACTAGACTAATAAATTGTTGACTATCTGACGAAAAAGCATTGCCAATTTTCCATATAAGGTGGATACTATTTGATGTTGATGCATCACATATTTGATGAATGTGGGCATATCCACCAAAATTTTTACCATCAAATATTAGACTCATGTGGGCATCGCAAAACCGAGCTCAAAGCATCGGATTTTTAATGACATTTTCAACCATTTTTAGCATCGGATATTCAACGTCAGCCATCAAATATACGACACTTACTAAAGTGTTGAATATTCGATACAATGGTAGTGAAAAGTTGCTCTGATCTAATGTGTTGGATATCTAATGAAAATAAGTCACATATCTAACAAATAACTGTTGGATTTTTGCCCCATTTTTACTAGTGTAGCTTTTCCCTCCAAAATCTCTCAAAAGGTGGATCTTTTTCCCAACAGCACGAATCTTCATTAAATATTGAGTTTTGGCTTCTCGTGTAGTAGGGAATACATCCATAGATTTTCTCAATCAGTGGAACTAAAATATATGTCAATAATTTCATGATAGATTATTTGTTTATTGGTCTATCCCATGGCATCATGTGGTAGGGAGAAAGTCCCTAAATTCTCTCATTCTGCGGATATTAAAAATTTACTCAATATTCTCCAAAATAAATAATATTAGAAACATAATATGAAATTATCTCTAAACCCTCCTAATGAACACATTATAGATAAAAAAGATGTCATAAAATGAAAAAATAGAGGTTAAATGTGCCGAAGGATGGTCAGATGGACCTTGAATTGTACCTATTTGGGAGGCCCATCAATAATTTAGACTACCAAGAAATATTTGTAGCTGCTTCTGATCATAGAGTTCTTTGGGAAATTTTGTGAAAGATTTTAGGATATGATATTGCAATCAACACAACCTTGTCTTAATATGATACTAGGATATTCTATCCTGGTTGTCCTATGAGAATTTTAGGTCTTGAAACCCCGAAGCCATGCGAATATATTCTATTATGCACAATGTTGTTTATACTCTTTGGTATCCGTGGAACGAACTAACAAATCATCTATATATCAAAGACAAAAATCTAGATCTTTGAAGATGTATTCCA
This sequence comes from Pinus albicaulis, assembly GCA_034641835.2. Taxonomy (NCBI): domain Eukaryota; kingdom Viridiplantae; phylum Streptophyta; class Pinopsida; order Pinales; family Pinaceae; genus Pinus; species Pinus albicaulis. The sequence continues at coordinate 169,604,042 of CM076577.1, read as the reverse complement.
TCATCTTCTAAAATTCAGACAAAGAATTTATCAGTCCAAAGGAAAGTACACACCATCGGTTTTGGCCAAATGGTACTAGAAATGTTGTTTTAAATCAATCTTTAGCATATATCCTGACTTGCTAGAAGTCACTTTTCATGTTAAACTTACTAAATATATATTTTTAGCCAATTTTAGCAAAAAATAAACCCTTTGAGGGTAAAGGATACTTGATAGGTGGAAGAGCATATTTTAGAGCTTTATAATTTATAGCCAAGGGCTTCTTAACTCACTTTTGGTCTGAATGTATGTTCACATAAAATGATGGACATGAAAAAGAACTCTTGCTTGGATCAATATGTTTTCTTTTTAAAATCTCTCCAATGTCATATTTACATAATTGAAGCTCTTGAGCAAACATAAATTTGCAGAAGCCTTTTGAGGTTTTCCATGGAAATTTTCTTTATATGGAAAATCAACAAAATATTTTTCCCTGATCCCAAAAGAATTAGGATAATCAGAAGTGAATTGCTGTCATATATTATTTTCGGCTTCCTTCAATTCCTCTTGGCCATGCAATTATGCATGTCGGATGATTTTGTGAATCTTTGCTAGTTTTTCATTTGATGCCTCCACTAGATCTGGTTGCTTTTCAATTATTCTAACATAATCATTTTTACAAACAATATGGATAGGCTACCCTTTTATATGAAAGGTGGTTGAATATTTATTAACTATAAATGGAATATGGCATTGGATGAAATCTTGTCCTAACAAAATATCATTGCTAGTATAAAAAAGATAAATATTAACACTTGTCAAATGTCCATTTAACAAGATCGGGAAATCTGGGGCAAAACCTTTAATTGGCACAATTGATTTATCTATATATCTAAAATTCATTTGTGTGGGTTACCAATAGTAAGTTGGGATTGCATTAAATGTGGCACAACTATTCATTGCACCAGTGTCTATCTGTGCATCTGGATAATACTGCTTATACCCCTTAAGCTTAATGTCAATGTAAATGATCAAACTGTCATCAAATCCTTTGATATATGATAGATTATGATGAATCTCTTCAATATGCAGAAATTAATCACTTTCAGATATATCTTCTAGTTGATGATTAACCTGGTTGGAGATGAATTTTGTCCATTGAGCTTTTAGCTTATGAGATCATTTAGATCATTTTTAACAGATTCAACTAAATAAGTAATACTCTTCTAGTTTTCTTTTCTATAAAAGTCCTTTTTTTGTATTTGTATTTGTATCCATTCTTCTATTGGTTGCCATTCATTTCAAATAGTAGGAGTTTTGAGATTCAAAGTGTACCTGGATTGATACTCATTAATACATTGGCTACGGCTTGAAGGCCTTGATGAGGAATCTAGATCCATATCTCTGTCACCCATATATCCTTCAAGGATTACCAAAACCATCCACTCAACCCATGTATTCATTGAATTGAGTTCAAACCAACAATTGTGGATATACTTGTCCTAACTACCGTCATGTTTTTTTGCAATTTCCTTCTAGGTAGAAAAATATAAATTGACTAGATAACCAAAACTGTAAGATATAAAAAACTAATTAATTAATAGATCTGGCACATTTAAGTGTTCTAATAAATTATTAAAAAAAAAAAATCGAACATGGAAGGGATTTAGAGAGAAAAATTCAATCACTTATTTAATTAATTACTGCAAATAATACATGCCAGATTGATAACATAGAAACCCTTGCCAATGGCATGTAAGGCTGGCCATCAAATGAGAAATGAAGACACTGAAGTACAATCGTGGACCCTGTATGGATCCACCAGAAAATCACACCCACGAGATTTCCATCATTGGGATAAAACTAGAACTGGCCACACTAAGTTCTCAAGAAAAACACAATAAGATAGATAAACTCAGGATGCTCCAAATTCCTAGCTCCTATCCCCTTTAATAGGTTTGATGGAATATCTAGAAACCTTATTTTATTATTTTCCCTCAAAAAATGAAGGAAAATACCATGGGAAAATACCATGGGTAGATTTCATCCATTTTGACCATATCAAGAAAAGGGAATATTACAAATCCTCTCGCCCAAATATTTCTTTCCCTCAAGAAATACACTTCTATACACAACAAAAGAATTTGTATACTGATACCAGGATCCCATAAAAACCATTGTGTTATTCCATGCCTCCATGCCAAATTATCTTGAATGGATCTTTTGATACCTAGATCCTAGACAATCCTTCAACCAATCATGGCATCAATACATTCACCTGGATCCCAATGCCACCTAAGTCCTAGGACTTGTGGGTTATGATACCATCTCAACCCTATATCACCGCCCGTGCCTAAGGTCCCAAGTTGCAATATGCCCTTGCAATAAGGGTATCCTCCTAGGAATCATCCCATCAATAGAGTTCAAACTCATAATCTCTCACCAATCCATTTCGCATGGAGGATCTAATGCATGAATGCCTACACATGGAATAATTTTACTATGATGATGTTTCCCGATGCTCAACTCATGCTGCTCCACCCGGTCACCCAACATGATCCATTTGGAGAACTATGCCCTACTCTCCCTAATGTATAAAGGTGGTTTGTTAGTGTCACAAGCCCTATCTATGTACTCTTGTAGAGGGATACTATAGACCTCCCAACTGTATTCTTCCTGCTGCCTTGTGAGGGACCTGAGACATTCCTCTACACTAGATAGTTTGGATGCTGACTCAAAACATACCCCTATGAGCTCCTAAATTTTAATTTTCTCCTATAAGATAGTGTCTCGGGTTGTCCTGACTCTCTTCTTTAACAACATAATATATATCTTGAAATGTGTGATCTTTCCCTGAAATTCCTCTACTTGCGGTTTTGGTGCCCTGCTAAATATCTCTGTACCTGTCTGCACCAGATGCGCCATGACCACCACTTCAACTTGAGCCTTTGATTGGATCTCTAGGAATGGTTTATCCTACACATTATGTCTGTCATGATCCCCCTCATGATCATGCTCATCATTCTAGTTCACTACTATTGGATCCTCACTCAAGTTTTCCTGGCCTCCTCCATCTGTGAACATAATATGTTGTTCATCTTCTCCAGTTGTTGAACATAGATGGAATAGTGGACTTCTATCTATACTTGAATGCTCATAATATTAATGGAAACCACCCTAGATACCTATGGAATCATTTGTATAGGACTCTACCTCATCAATACCTTTAGGTATAATTTCCTCATGCACTTCCAAATTATTGTCATCCTACAAGTCTCCCTGAAGAATATCACACTATCGCTCACCATCCTGAAAATCAATAGAACCAAATATAGAAGACTCCCCATAATATTAAGGAATCTCCTCTTTTTATTTTTTTATTTTTTCCTCCTTCCTATCACCAGAACATGAATGGTCAAGTGCCCAAGGTCCCTTGCATATAAATCGTAGTCCTATCCTCCTTAGTTCATTCTTGTTGCAAGTTTTACTACCTTTGTTCTTGCTTCCTCCATCAATCCTTTTAAGTTATTTCTTAGTCAGAAAAATTTTGAGAAATTTTATGTTTTGAATGGTAAAATTCTCCACTATATCATCGGAAATTGGTGATACAATTATTTCCTTCCTCCAAATGGTTAAAAGTTTAGATCATAGTATCTTGCAGATGTGATGATCTCTTTCTAGGAACAAATACACAATATTTTGCATGTTTGTTTTGACACAGTCTGGATGAGATGATGTAAAATTTATAGAATACCTGAAATATAAGTCTTCACATTCCAAATTCATCATGAATGTGCCAAATATAAACTCTTCCATGAGTTCTAAGTTTTTGCAATGCTTCTAAAAGGTAGGAAGCATGATGTTGTTCAACCCCTGAAGGGATTCTAATATCATCTGCAATATATCTCTCATGATATCATTACTATAAGGTGGTAGAGTTGATGTTAAAGATACGATCCCGCTAAGATAAGAGGCAATTGTGAGCCTGTATTCTTCACAAGGATGCTCCTAGAGTTTGGGTTGTATCAACACAAGTATGGATGGCTTGAGAGGCCAACTGAGTTTCTTCCATTCTCGGTACCCCACCCTTGATAGACATGTGGCTAATTCCTCCAACTTAATAAGGTATATTACTGAATTCGTTCGTTGAAATTTAGATCCAAGTGAAAAGAGACACTTACTTTTTACATCTTTCTTCTAGAAATCCTTTTAATGTTGAAGAATAACATGGAACTTCTAAGAGAAATGCCTATTGTTTTTCTCTTTCTTATGATCTGTAAGTTGTTTCCATTTTAGATCCACAAAAGAATTGTAGCCCATAGAATCAACTAATTTATTAATATGTTGATTTTTGTGGTGATTCCAAAAGTAAAATGATGAAATTATGGTTTGGAATCTATGGATGTTAATACTTAGTATTCCTCCTCTCTCCATTTTTCGTGGTACCTCAAAAAGATATTAATGTGCCGGCTATATGAGAGATTACTACTAATACTCAACAGACAACTTCACAATTCTACTAACAAACTCTTTCTTAGAAAATGTGTGCTTATTAGTATAAATGTCATCAATATAAGACTATATGACGAACCTTGAAAATAACTTATGAGACTTAGACTCATATACTAACATCTTCAGACTCATATACTGACATCCTTATGGAAACAACAAATTAAACTCTTTTTTTTTTGAAATGGGTACTTCAATTATAACAAATTGAGACCATGGACACAACACTAGGGCTTGCTTAATCTATCTATGAGGAAATAATGCCTTGGAACAATAGCTGTAGATTATGCCTCGCTCCTAAATCAACCTCCTTGACATAATTATCTTAAATTATAATGAAGAAATTATACAACTCTTATATGCCAAGGAATTAATAGATACTTCCAGCCAACAAAAGATTAAACTTCATAATTATTCCACTGCCAATGAGGTCTTTACTGGTAAGAATTAACCTTTGAAATCCACGTACTCAGCCTCTTCTTGGAAGAGGATGAAACCACTAGAAATTGCATGGATATAAAGTAGGATATTGTGACTAAATTTGGAGAAGAATTTAGACCTTATTAATGTAGTGAATTCAAACTCTTATTTATGAATATGCTTAGTACATTACTAAATGAAATACACCCTTATTTTGGCACCAAATCATAAGATAATTCAACCTCCTTATTATCTAATTCAAACTAGCTTCAAGACAACTGTTTTGTACAAATGATGAGAATGAACCCTAGTTTGTTTTGGTTGAGCAAGTGGATTCTAAAATCCAACTCGGGTTCTGCAATATGGGCACAATAATCTCGTATAACTCAACCTATGCTATTGGAAACTATTTTATATTGGCTACATGAACACTTGACATAACCATTTGGAATCTTGAACAACAATAACTTCAAGCTTCCTTAATCTGGCTTATTCGACCTCTACTTCAATCTTGTAATTCAACCCTATGAATGACAAAAATATTGTCGTCCTTGTTTTTTGATTGAAATTTTAATATGGAATGCATGACATTTGGTTCTTGGCTTGAGATATAGGGGCTCGACCTTCTCACAAATAAACTTTGAACTCCCTTGTTACACAGACAACAAATATATGAAACTCGGTCTCATTTAGTAGAGGAAATCAACCCCTACAGGCTTAACTTGGTTCCCCAAGAAAGATGCATTTTCTGGGGCATGCATAATCGAAATAAAGGCCAAATATAATGACAACAATGGACCATATTAATTTTGAAATACTCTTATGTAATTGGCCCATAGCATTAATTCAAGTTATCCAAGCAACAAACCAAATAATCAATCATGAAAAAACTTTGCCCTTGATGCGTTCAATTTCTGGTGCGACAAAAATTAGGGGAATTTTGAGGTCTAAAATGGGCCTCATAAGGAAATTATAAATTAATAGTGGAAATAATGAAATAATATTAGATTACATCATCAAATTTTAGAGGGAAAAAATAAATAACTACTTTTTCAACTCATAATTTCAACTTATCTCCCTTTGGGTTTACTCAAATTTCGAGCGAGAACAATCGTTGGATGCAAAATTTTATTCCTCATCCAAGGATTACCCATGTTGCATATTTCTGATGGAACATACTACACGGAAAATAAGAAATACATGAAAACCGTGATTTCAATCATGCTTTTTCATGTATTTCACATTTGCCATGTAGAAAAGTCCATCGAAAGTATGCAACATGGGTACTCCTTGGATGTAGAAAATTTTGCATCCAATGAGTACCCCCGCTAGAAATTTGAGTAAAACCTTAGGAAGATAAGTTAAAAATACAAGTTGAAAAAATAGTTTAATTATTTAATTATTTTTTAATATTTTTACTTTTTTACCCCAAAAATGGTCAATCATCCCCCATGGTTGACATCATCATCTTGAATCTTATTAGTTCTTATAAAGTTTAATTTGGTTGTACAATTTTCTTAGGAGGCCCATTTTAGACCTCAAAAGTTATCTAATGTCTATTGCATAATACCCTCTCGGCCCTCACTTTGGATGCCCTTTGACAGTACAGATATAATGTTTCCTCCTCCCTCTACGATCCTATACATGGATATGGAATTGTGATACACCCTCAACGAAATTCCAAACCTTACTGTATGGCTCCCGTGCACTACCAGCGACCACACGAATTTGCAACGTTCTCAACCCACCAACTTCACTCCATAGCTCAAATCAACAAGGAAGTATCCCTGTCATGGCTTTGATTAGTGATGGTACCACGCCCTTCTAAAGAGTGTTCCTTCTCCTGGTGCAGTTCCTCTTGGCCCGTTTCAAAACAGTGGATCATAACCCTGTGACCTATATTTGGTGGTCACGGCCTCACAATGTCGGTATACAGGCGTTTAGCCAACGATCTAGTGTTTTCCTATTTCGATATACGCTTTCCCAGCACAAGAGACAAGTCAACTTCTTCACTTCTGGTCAATGCTCAATTTGTAAGAAGCATGGCAGTTATGTCAACCAGTCCAAATTGAGTAGTCTATTGCACTTGATGGTCTTTGTGTCCCTTCAAGAGACATGGAAACTCAAATGGATCATTCTTTTTTTTTTTACCCTTATGTTCCTGTAGATAAATCTCCTTTGGCACAAACCTAGATCATCTGCAATTTACAATATTCTGGAAGGTAGTATTCTTTCTTTAGAACTAGAAAATATCCTATAAATAAAGATAATGATTATTAACACTATAAAATCTCTAACACATGAAATTATTCATCCAACTAGGGTAGTTATAGAAAAACACCTAAATTGGGTGAGTTACTAGATAGGGTGATTATGGAGGATCACCGAGGACCAGTGCTCCTGAAACCCTCAATCTACAATTAAAAAAAAATACCCTCGAGCTAATAGGAAGCACAAATCTGATACCACTATAATATCCCAAAAAACTAATTAATCAATAGATTTGGCTCATTTAAGTGTTCTAATAAAATACTTTCAACAAAACACTGAACATAGAAGGGATCTAGAAAGAAAAATGTAACCACTTATTTAATTAATTACTACAAATAATACATACCAGATTGATAACGTAGAAACCCTTGCCAATGGAATTCAAGGATGCTCATCAAATGAGAAATCAAGACACTGAAGTAAAATCACGGAATTTGGATAGATCCACTATAAAAATGACACCCACGGGGTTTTCGTCCCTAGGATCAAACTTGAACTAGCCACGCCAAGTTCTCAAGAAAAACACAATAAGATAAGTAAAATTAGGATGATCCAAATTCTTAGCTCCTATCCGCTTTAATAGGCTTGATGAACTCTCTAGAAACCTTATTTTATTGTTTTTTCTCGAAAAATGAAGGGAAATACCATGGGCAGATCCCATGGGAAAATACAATGGTAACTACCATGGGTATATTCTGTCTATTTTGACCATATCAAGAAAAGGGAATATTACAAAAACAAAGAGATCATTACCAAAATTACCTCATTATTATGGCCTCTTCAAATTTTGCTTAATTCTGAGATCAACATCCTTTGGCATGGTCTATCTTCATATTTTTCCAAAGATCATTATCAATGCTATTCACTTTTAATCAAAGTGACCATGGAACAAACTGACTAGTAAGCTGCAATTTCTTCTTCCTTGGAGTTGTCATTATCAACACTATTTATTTCTTCAGGAAACCATATTTAATGTTGATCAATATAATCATGTCTAAGTCATGTCATATTATGGAAGAGTCTTGATTTTTAACCATTCCAAAGTATTCCAAAATTCTTCTTCCAAGCATAGAGTAACGATATGGAAGAATTACTAAGAAAATTTTTCCAACCAACTCCATTTGCAAGTTTCTTGTAGATATGAACCCTACCTTAGAGAAGAGTTACTTATAAACACATGTATACCTTTACTTCCATACAACCATATAGCCATAATTTCTTTGAATGAGCTTGCTTCCAACCTTATTTAAGATTAAAATTTCCTTTAAGAGGAGAAAGACTTTAATTCTGCCTCTCAAACTGCAACTTGACCATATTCATACCTTCATCCTATAAGACTATTGTTTCCATACTAGATGGAATATATACCAGTCATAATGCTTCTTCCAAGATCCTTCCTAAATGATGGTTCTTATTGGACGATCTTGACGATCCTTCTTTGCAAGATGAATACCTATAATATTAAGTTAGAAAATGCTTGAATGAACTATAACGTGCAATATGATCCCAATATTCTCATTCTTATAAGATAGACTACTCCTTCCAAAGAAATTTGATCATGTAGATTCTATTATGCTTCTTTCTATGATGCCATGTTTTACAAAAACCAAGACTCTTCTAAAGAATGCAACAATGCATGCTATTCTACTTTCTAATTTCTAGTAAATGAAAGACAAATTGTTAATTAAACTAATATAGATGGAGCTTTCTTCAATAATAAGGATCCTTGGGATCTTCTCCTTTCAACTTCTTCTTAGGTTCTCTATTTTCTTCAACTATGTGAGCTTCACTCCTTTCCTTCCTTTTTTTTCTTGTTTGGACAATCCCTCTTAAAATGTCCATACTCATTGCATCCAAAGAATTGAATTTTTTACATATCTTGTTTTCCTTTGGACTTTCCAAAATTCTCTTTCTTCTTCTTCTTTTATTTTACAACAAAAGATTGAGACTTCTCATTTCATTCAGTGTCAACCTTTACCTTCAATCTTATTTCTTCCAAGACACATTGAGCCCATAGTTCATCAAAAGGAGTAGTATCGTTACTTGAGTAGACACTAGTTGGAAAACTACTCCATTTAGGTGGCAAATCATTTAGTGCATAACTGATCATTTCTGAATCATAAACGACTTCCCTAAGCCATTGCAACTGGTCCCTTATTTGTGAGATCTTCATAATATAATTGGTCCGTTAGAGGAAATTTCAGCTTAAAAGTGACCATGAAATTTCCATGTATTTTCCATGTCATAATATGTAAACCAATCAAATTCCTATAAATTTAAAAAGAGGTACATGTAAATATTTTGGAGGGAAAAGAAGAAAAACTACTTTTTTTTTTTAATTGTATTTTTGGATGATCTCCTTATAGGTTTACTCAAACTTCAAGTGTAGATACTCATTGGATGCGAAATTTAATTCCACATCCAAAGAGTACCCATTATGCATACTTTTGAGAGTACCCATATTGATAAAAATCGCAGATACATTAAAAAAACATGTTCAACACGTTTTTATAATGTATGTGTGTTTTTAATCAACGTGGGTCTTCTCAAAAGTATTCATAATGGGTACTCGTTGGATGTGGAATTTATTTCTGCATCCAAAGAGTGTCTACACAATAAATTTGAGTAAACCTCTAAGGATGTAAGCCAAAAAAACAATTAAAAAAGGTAGTTTTCTTCTTTTCCCTCCAACATTCATAACTCTTATTTTATTATTTTAGCTATTATTTTATTATTTTTCCTTAGGAGGTCACTTTTAGGTTGAAATTTCCTCTAATGATATCTTCATCCTTTGACTTACTTATTATATATAGTTGATTCATCAAGGATACCTTCTCACTTGATGTACTTATAGAGTACAATTTTACCAACTTATCATAGATTTCTTTAGATGACTTCAAATCATAAAAAAAGGGAATGAGATGATATTTTGTGGATTAAATAAGAATCCTAAGTGCCCTCACTTATCCCTTCTTGTATCTTGATAATTCTTGAGTCTTCTCCTTGTCTTGTTGAGTTACTTCACCAAGAACATATTCCATTACCTCAATTTCCGTGAGCACCAAATCAATCCTCTTCTTCCATGCTAGGAAGTTTGTTGACCCAACAAGATTTTTTCTTTCCTTGAAAAATGTATATATTTGATTTGTAGATTGATACATGGAACATAAAATGGTACTTACTTGTTAAATGAGTGTCATTTTTGATGACTTCTCCAACTATCTTGATGACTTCAAGACCTTTAATGAGACTTCAAAGATGCCCTAGAAGATTTTGAGGATTCCTTTAGCAATAGTGTATTCAAACAGCTTCGAAGAGTGGATTATGATCCCAAAATGATTTGATGCTTCCTTTTCTTCAAGATTATGAAGTGTACTAGAGAGCCTTCAACAAGAGCTTATTCTTCCTTCATTCAAATAGAGTGTTGTAGCCCAATTTTTCCACAGTCAAAATTTAAATTTTGACTAAGAAGCGAAGGAAGGTATGGAAGATGTGTCCCAATACTTGGTGAGTGAGACAACCAATTGACAGTAGATAAGATACCTACTAATATTTTCTGGGAAAAGTTACTAAAAGGAAGGTGTATAAAAAAAAACATGGTCCTATTGGACAAATGTAGAGACCAAGAAGAAAGGTGCAATACTATGAAGGATCACCCACTAAATCCGTGTCTTATTTTGATGATGTAGAAGAAAAGAAGAAGCAAAGACGTGTATGTGGAACACTTGATCCAATCTCAATATCCTCCTGGATTAAGGATGCGAAAATTCATTGGCTAGTGAAAAATAAATAACTGAAAACAACATTCAGTTGCATGCAGATTGTGCCAAACAAACATCCAATGAATCTATAAAAGATGATTGTGGAAAGTTTTCCCATCCCACGTGTAAGAAATCATCCACAAATGTGGTCTATGGGAAACATCCTAGCACATGCTCTAGTTCTTGTGACGTTGATATTGAAGTTGTAGGGTCTGACTGTGAGACCATCAATGTTAAATCATACAGGGAAACACCTGATGGAGGATATAAATGTTCATTATCTAAAAATATAAGATTATTTCATAATCAAGGAACATGATTATTATTTACCTCATGGTTTCTTATCAGCTCCCATATCACATGATCAAGATTTGAGTGGTTCTAGTGCTGCTTATGACAGTGAAAATCCTGAAGGTTTTGTTAGTGGAAACACAAAAATTGAGGATGTAAATGCTTTACATGTGGCACAAAAAAATATCCATCACATAAAATAGCCAGTTATAAAAGAGAATCTAGTTGTTGTTGAGAATTCTGTAAAAATTTATATTCTCACAAAGAGGAATGAGTGCTCATATATAAATCTGTAATTTCTGGAGAAGATTGAAATGTAAATCAATCACTATGCAAAATAATTTTCGCAAGTGTCCCCATGAAGTGAATTTCGGTTGATTATTTAGGGATAACAATGAAAAATTTCAAAAATATACGATTTGGGTTTTTTGCAGAAGGACCCAAATTGAATTCAATGTAGGAAATTTAAAAGAATTGTGAACTATTTCAGATATTTTTCTAGTTCTTTCATGACCCATTTTTGCAAAAATGTACCACAAACTGGGAATGACTCATTTTGCTGGAATTTGGAATTTGATTTGTATGATGTTAATTTCCTTCTCAGACAAGACTTGGAGTTCAATAAAGCGGTTTAAATATGATTTCAGTAGCAATAATCTAAGGATTATGCCATTGTAAAAAATTCTTGAAGTCACGTTAATAATTTATTGCAGCCTTCATAAAAATTTAGATTTCAAAAATCTCTTATCATTTATGTAGATAAAATTCTTACTCATCATTAATTTTTATTGATGCTAAAAGGCCCATCGAATATATTGCAGTGTCGAACACAAATTTTGAATCCCAGCTGCTAAGAGCAACGTCTACCTGGTTTAATAAATCTCAAATGTTCCAATATTCAACTTTTGAATCCCAGCTGCTAAGATCAACATCTACATTATTTAATAAATCTCAAATATTCAACGTCTACATTTGGAGGGATATCCAATGATTTATTAATTGGACTGTGAATCGATATTCCAATACCAACACCTTCTTTTCCCATGGCTCCATCAAAATCCATAGTCCAAATACTATTTTCTTCATCTCGAAAGTGTAAATCAAATTTCTGATTTTTATTTTGTGTTTGAGATACCTCTGCTGTATTCAAAATATCTGTTTTTCTACTGTTTTCTTATTTTCTTCTTGAGGAGATGTCTTTATTTCCAAAATGTTTGGCACTAATTTACAAAATTATGTTTCTACCAATTCTAAAACATAATCTAAATATTTTGAATTTTCTGATTTTTCTTCAATCAAAAAGTCTGAATTTGCTGACCATTCTTCAATGAATAAAATAAAAGACTCTAAATATGTATGTACAACATGCATGGGATGATTGTTAGGCCTTTTTCTTGTACTGATCATATACTTAATCTTACTTTCTCTGTAAAGTTTCTTGAATTGTCCAAAAATAGGAATTGTTGCATATGAAAAGTCAAGTTGCAGAGTTCCTCTAATATTTTCTCCCCTTACATGCCCGCGGCTAAGACTCAAAAGGGTCAAAAACCAGTTCCCCCTTAGGGCTTAGGAGTCTGGGAGGTGGGGTTACCTCCTAGAGGTGTTGTTGGTGTTGTGTAAGGTCTGTTTTTCAGGTTTCCGTTAGTTCCACTTCCTTAAGGTCATCTAGGATGTTGAATCTCATATTAGTAGCCTCTCGTCACATGTTTACCCCATTTGGTTGGTTACTTGGGTGGATATGGGAAGAGGGTGTTACAACATTGAACAAGATTACGGTAAATAATCATTACCCTCTTCCTAGAATCGATGATTTACTTGATCAATTGAAAGATATTGTTTATTTCACTAAGTTGGAATTGAGGAGTGGCTATCATAAAATTAGGATCACTAAAGGAGACATATGGAAGACACCATTCAAAATAAAGAAAGGTTTTCTTTAATGATTGGTTATGCCCTTTGGGATTTGTAATGCTCCTGCTACCTTCATGTGTGTAATGAATGATGTGTTAAGGAATTTTCTAGATGACTTTGAGATAGTCTACTTAGATGAAATATTAATTTTAGCAAGTCCAGTGAAGAACATGTCATGCATGTCAATAAAGTGTTAGATGTCTTGAAGAAAGAACAATTATTTTTAAATATTTCGAAATGTGAATTCAAAAAAACTTCTTTAGTCTACTTGGTTCATATTATTGGAGGAGGCGAGTTGAAAATAGATCCCTCCAAGGTTGATGTCATTTTGAATTGGCCAAAGCCCAAGACAGTGAAAGAGGCTATAAGTTTTTTGGGAGCATCCCAATATTGGAGAAATTTTATTTCTAACTTTTCTTCCATTGCATGCATTGACAAGTGTGAAGCAATTTTTTTAGTGGGGAGGAAAATAGCAAAAGTAATTTGATGCAATGAAGTAAAATATCATTTCAACTCCTGTACTTGCACTTCCTGACTTGAGACAATCATTTGAGATACATACTGATGCAAGTGACTATGCCATGGGAGTAGTCTTGATGCAAAATGGTAAGCCCATCTGTTTTCATTCAGAAAATTTTAATGATGCAGTGATTAACTATCCTACATATGATAAGGAATATATGCATTGGTGAAAAGTGTGAAAAAGTGGAAACATTACTTGGTGGGTAAGGAAGAAATCATTCACACGGATCATTAACCATTTCAATACTTTTAATCACAAACAAAGGTGCATCAAGTGAGGCACTTCAGATGGATGGGTTTTCTTCAAAAAATCCACTTTGTGATATAGTATAAGAAAGGTATCTATAACAAGGTTGTTGATATAATTTATAGACAAATTTTTAGTGCATCCATGATTATTAAGCTTAATTCAGTCATGCATTGGAGCTACATTGAACAATATGATTTAGATAATGATTTCAAAGATGTATATGCAACTTTGTGTCAAGGTAACCAAGTAGAGGAATTGGATTATCATGTGCATTATAACTTGTTGTACCATCTTGGAAAGCTTTGTATTCCATAGGGAAAGATATTAAAAATCATAAGGGAGGCGCATAATTCTCTTATTTTGGTCATTTCAGTGTAGGTAAGACAATGGCACAATTACAAAGCTATTGTTACTAGCCTCGTATGCTTGAAAGTGTGTCATGATTTGTAAGAGGATTTTCATTATGTGCTATCAGTAAGCCTAGCAATAGAAAGTTGGGATTGTATACACCAATTCCAATACCTTCTCATCCATGGGAGATTGTTTTATATGGAGTGTGTAGGAGGTCTACCTATGTCTAGGATAGGTCATGATTAAATTTATGTAGTTGTGGATAGGTTCAACAAAGTGTGTATTTTGATGCCTTCTAAAAATCAAGTTACAACTGAACATACTGCTCAATTATTATTTCAGAATGTATGGGTACATTTTGGGTTTCCCACATCCATTGTTAGTGATTGAGATTCTCTCTTTGTCGAGAAATTTTGGTTAAGCTTGTGGGGACTCATGGAAACCAAATTGAAAAAGAGTAAACCATTCCATTCGCAAACAGATGGCCAAACAGAGGTGGTGAAAAAAGCAATGATACATCTTCTTTGTGGTTATTGCAACAAGCATCCTAAGTTATGGGATGAACATCTGCATTATATTCAACATTCTTACAACCAATCCAAGCATTCATTGAATCAAACATCAACATTTAAGGAATGCTTGGATACTTTCACAAATCTCCTTTAGATTTTTATCTTTTGGAAGGATGTTGTTATTTATTGACATAGTGACATAGACAAGGCCAAAATATTCATTGAACAAGTTCAATTGGTACATCAAATAGTTCAAGAATAGTTGGAGAAGAGTCAAGTCAAGTAAAAGAAAAGACATGATAAGCACCATATGGATCATAGTTTCTAAGTCAGTGATGAATTTTGGCTTCACAATAGCAAAGAGAGACTCCTAGAAGAAGGTAAAATTTGAAACCAATCTGATATGGTCCATTCAAAATTGTGGAAAATATTGGTAATCATGCCTTCAGGTTGGATTTGCTTTCATATATGAAAATTTATACAGTTGTTAATGTTGAGAATTTAAGGTTGTATGAGCCTCCTTTGATTGAAGATCAAGGAGAGAATGATCAAATTCCTTCAATTGAATATTTCTCACCTGAATATATTGAAGAATTGTAGTAAGATACCATCCTTGAGAGGAAAAAAAAGACTTCAAAATGAGGGAACATGGAGTACCTTCATGTGGGGCTCAAGGGAAAAAATCCAAGAAAATCCAAATGGATTAAGATTGGAAGGATAAGGGAATTGTACCCTCATCTATTTTTTGACTGATAATAAAATTTTCGAGGTCCAAAAGCTTCCAGTGGGGAGGAATGATCTGGTGGATCATTATAATGCTCAAAATTAAAATTTCTTGCAATGGCTTGAAACTAGTGCCAAAGAGAAGATATCATCGCCCTGATTATAACGTAATTAGTTTCACTCAAAACCGATCTCGTATGCTCTTGATATCACATTATGATTTAATTGGAAAACAACTAATTTTTTTGGTTTTTGGTTTGCAGGTACACCCAGTCAGCAATACATACATTGACTAGGCATGTCACTATGTTTATGTTGGCTTATGATTGGATGAAAAGTGTCATATTCTTATTAGTTATCGTTGGCGCAATTTTATTTGCTCGTGGGTTTGTGAAGTGTCCCAATTAGGGAGAGCCAGATGGGCCAATCGATGGATACCACATGGCCTCCTCTTGGCCATGAAAATTTTTGTATTGGAAAATCGTGCCTCTATGGGGTTCGATCGTTGGACCTCTAGACTAGCAGCAAGGCTCTCCACCACCCCGCCTACCGTGTTCCTTGTTAAACATTGGTGCATGGATTTTATTTAAAGTTGAATGGGTTTGCATTCGGGGGTTGGGATTGGGGTTAACCCTAGACCCTGGTCCACCCAACCATGAAACGTGGCAGGAAGACAAGGCCCAGGGTTAACCCCGACCCCAACACATATATTAATGACAAAACCATATTATAATTTCACCAAACCATGTTATAACACAACACAGTCACAATTTAAATTTTCAATGGTTAATACACGTTGAAACTCAAAAACATATGATATTTTTATAACCAAAGTTTTGGGTGGTTCCTTGACAGTTTGTTGGTGGTTCTAAAGTCATGACCTATTTGAACGGTTTTGGAGTTACAGTGATGTCATGGCGGCCCAAACCATGGTGGAACCCAATGTACATACCACAATTTAATATGGGAGTGGAGTTTGGTAAGTGTTGGTACTCAACATTAGAGTTAACCCGACAATCAAATTAACATGTGAAAGGACGTGTAAAGTTTAATGTTACAACATAGTTGGCATGATTAGTGATGAGCTCCATCATTAGGTACATTTGGAGGGGTTAATGGTCACCTTTTTGCCTTATTAAGTCTCGTTTTCTTGAATTTTAATTATATTATGGTCTTATGATGTTAGTGTAGATGGTGATTGAGGCTTATCACACTTCGAGTACCTAACATGAGTTAAATGCAGGAAAATCATGAAGATATTGCATTTTTGGTGAATATTTTTTCATTAAGACTCATAGTAGACAACAAGGAGAGATTCCAGGGGGATTTTCCACCCTCCTTAATTCCCAAAGGCAACCAAGGGATCCTCGAGATTCCCTCCAAAAACTCAAAATCAAAGGCAGGAAAGCAAAATCAAGATCAAGTGCACCAAAGCTACACTTCACTTGTAGTCAAGTGGACTCATCACCTACTTTTTAGGGAGTTTTTGTTAGCTACCCTTTAGGTTAATATGGTTGAGCAAGAGCTCATGAGTATTCGAACTTTGGAGAAAGCCATTAGGCTCTTTTCTCTTGTAATAAGTTTTTGAAACTTTGATGATGATGTAATGAGACTATCTTTTGCAATAAAATGAGTATTCAGATTATGCTTCATTGATCTAGTTTTAGAGAACTAAGCTTGTGGGTTAGGGCCCAATCCATGTGCATTAGTATCTCTTGTGTAATCATTCTTTACTTTCATCTCATTTTAGCTAGTTTTTCTTATGAGTATTTAGCTAGTTTTCTTGCATTTTCATTCATTGTTTTTAGTTTGCTTCCATTTGTCTATTGCTGTAGATTTATATTGCTTACCTGTTGGTATAAATTCAGAAAGTTGTGAGTCAAGCCTCCCTCTCTCATCCCTTTCATTGGATCTTGAGGAGGGTAGACCTTACCCACAGGCCAAAATTTTCTTTTTAGTTTATGATTTCTTGGAATGGATAAGTTAGGTTGCTGTAGTTCCATGGATATGTTTAGAATGTTGTGTTAGATCTATGTTTTTAGGTTAAAGTAGATTTTATTTCCAAATTCAAGTAATCTCTTCTATTGTATTTATCATGAATTTTTCCATATTTATTGCATGAACGAGTAGTTTTCTTGCAGGTTTAGGTAGCACAACCAAGGAGAACTTCACCATCACCTTCAGCTTCATCTCTCACCCTTCATCATCCCTATGTTCATTAAAATCGCCATCCGCACTGTTTTCAAAATTTTGATCCCTACACGGTGAGAAAACCTTAGGGGTGCAAGGCATGCCTCACAAGAGGTTCTAAGCTTGGCCAAGGGGCGGGCTACCTTCCACTCATCCAAATCCACCTTCACTCCGCCTTCCCTACCCTTTTCACACCTATTTTTGGCCTCAGATTGCCATCACACTGTTTCCTGTAGTAATTTAGGACTTTCCTGTAGCACTATAGGAAACCTATAGCAACACATGAAGTAGCACTAGTGGGCCCCTCCTTAAGCCCAAAAACCACCATCCACATCCTCTATACTTTCCAAAACCACCCATACACCTTCATCCTTTCACCCATGTGTTCAAGCCTTCCATAAGCCACCTTAGTGCATTCTTCTCCTAGCTGCAAAACAACACATTTACAATCATAGTTAGGTCATGATTAGTTTCCTGATTAAAATAATGATAGATAGAGAACAAAGTGAGTAGAGTGTGTTTAGCCATTTCTGTTAGAATGAATCTTTATTCGAAGTGTATGAAAAAATACCACTTTATCTACACATAACTTATAGCCCTAACAACAGAAATGACTGCTAATATCTTCAGATCTGCAATTAAATGATCAAGAAAAATGCTGCAAAAATATAGATCTATGCATTAGAAGACATTAAACAGTAGAAAAATAAGATTTACTCCATATATCCAATAGACAAGACAGGAATATATCCAATGAATAATTTTATTAATGGCACCTGGGAGGAAAACACAAGAGGGTGTTCCCTGTTCTCCTCAATGGGATGGGTTCTTGTGAGTCCTCAACACTTCAGATTTAGAACTTCTCTCTCTTTATGGTGTAGAAAACCTAGAAAAAAATGGAAAAGTATGGCTATGATTATGGATCAATAGCCAGACCAAGTGTTGAGATCTAGAGTGATCTTTAGGAAACAAAAGGTGATAAATGAATGGGAAAACCCTTCTATTTATAACAAAATATTGAGTTAGTCTAGAGATTGGTGCATAATTAAAATATTATTAACCAATTCTAGATCCAACTTTTATGGAATATTTTATTATATTTGTTGGAGGGAAAAGGAATTTGACTTGAGTCAAATCCCTTTATTTGTAAATAATAAATAAATAAATTATTTATTTATCATTTTAAGGATGTGATTAAGTAATAATAAATAAATAAATGATTTATTTATCATTTTAAGGATATGGTTGAGTAATAATCAAATAAATAATGATTTACTTAATTATTTAATGGTGAATTAGTCATATTTAACAAAGAATATTATTTAAATAAGATTTAAACAATTATTATTTAGAAAATAATAAGATAAATAATGATTTATCTAAATAATTTCCTTGTTTTGGGTTAAATATAACCAAAAATATTAATTAAACTCCTGTTTAACTAATTATTTCATGAGGAAAATCAAACAAATGTATATTTATTTAATATTTCCTTATGGGGTTTCCTGTTTAGACCATAAAAAAATTAATAAAGGTGGTTTACTAAGTTATTTTCATAGTGAAAGCATTTTTACTTGAAGTAAAATTGGTCTTACATGGTGTACTTGGGTCCATCTAATGATAGTAGGTTAGATGACCAAAAAATAGTGTAACAGATTTTCCCCCAGTGTGCGAGCATTAGGAGCTAATCGTACGACCGAAGTATATTGTAAGAACTCAATCACTAGACATCGAAGGGGAAGTCAAAGAGAGAGAAGTATAAGGTAAACCAAAGTGCTGAAAGAACTAGAACCTGAGGAGGTGACTTGCAGGTGCGACAAGTATTTTGGAGTGAGTACCTATTATAGGTGGCAAGGGAGGCATACCTATGCCTTCCGAGGCAATAGTACAAATAATAAGGTACCTGGAAAACCACGAAACACAATAATAAATCATATGTTGGCTTGAACATGAGCTAGATAAATAACAAAAGAATGAATCCCACATACATATTGTGCCTGGGATAACAGCCGGGAATTTGTACAATAATATCTGAGTACATGAGATATAAATGCAACCTAGATGCCCTCGTAAACAGGAAAGGGCTTTGAAAATCTGACTGATACATGCAAACAAAATGACGCTGCAAGCGGCTGAGGCCAACATCATCAAATGTATGGAGCTACATCGAAGGCTATGATGAAGAGGTCATCCGAGTGTGTGGGGGGCTACCTGTAGGGACACCCCCTCATGAGGGTTGAGACATCTCACACACAATTGGGAATCATCAATGTCAGCTACTGCATCACTGAACCATCAAGTATACATATCTCAATCATGTTGAAAGGCGACGAACTAGAGTGGAAGCTAGAACCAAGGTACACTGCCCTCTAGACCTGTCTTCTGGAATGAATGAGTTGATTTCGACAGAAGGAGGTCCGCCATAGGTGAGGCAATAAGGGATCCTCAACTCGGGCACGAGAGAAAATAGTAGAGTGACTGGTAGACTGACACCAATGATGATGATGAAATGGGGGAAACTGAGTAGTGAACGGACGACTTCCCTTGTAGAGAAAAAAGGGCATGGATGACCTAGCAGCGACTGTCACAACATTATGAGGGATAGGGGACATTGGGACTGAAGGCTATAAGATGCGACACGAGAGAGGGACCAATCAGTGAATGATGGAGGTCTACAACGGGGTGCAAAGGGACTCGGAATAGACTCCATGAATGCAGTGATGACTCAAATCAGATGCTCTAAACAAGGGTGACTCGATGGTGCTGCCACATATGTAAAGGGTCCAATGGGGAACATAAAAGCACAAGTATAAGATGGTAACTCATGACGAAAGTCGACACGAGCGCGGACAAGTATGGAGGCAACATGGTGCCCCTTGTACGAGTGTTGCCAGTGAAGAAATTCGATTTCGAGGAAGGGTGAAGTGACGCTTCTTGGACCAAATGTGTCTTGGTGAAGCATCTAATCACTAAAAATAAAAATGTTCTAGCTACCTAAAGACAATAAAATATGCATTTCCGGAAGGAAATGTTACGGATAATATTTCTTCAGATAGAGTGCATTGCGAGGATTGGGAAGGGGATGGCATTCGAAGTCCTCTAATAGATATGCTCCCTTTCCCAAATCTTTACTAATAATGTAAGGTCCTAGCCATAATGAATCAAACTTCCCATGACCAAGGACATCATGGGCCTTGTCATACACTAGAACAAGATCACCTTTGTGAAAAGTACGAGGTTGGACTTTTCGATCATATTGAGCTTTGGTGCGTTTCTTAGCCACCTCAATGGTTTGTAATGCAACACGACAGTCTTCGGAAGCACGTTCAAGCATGATAAGTCATTGTTCTAAAGGTTGGGTGTCAGGGAGAAGCTCAATGGCTAGATGAAGGGAAGGGATTTCACACTCGATCATTAAGAATACCTCCTCTTCAAAAACAAGGTGGAAAGGAGTGAACCCGGTGGCGGTTTTAACATAAGTTCTATAGGCCCACAAAGCAGGGAAGAACATAAGGTGCTAGTTGGTTTTGTGCTTATCCACCATCCGTTGAAGTATGGTTTTAAGAATTTTATTGACTGCTTCAACTTGGCCATTACCTTGGGGGTAATAAGAGGAGGAATATTGGTGCTCAAAGCCCAATAGTGAGGATAGCTCGCGCCATATCTCATCTTCAAAATGTCGGCCATGGTCTGAGACCAATTTTTTCGGAACTCTGAATCGAGCGATCACATGGTTGAAGAAAAAGAGGGCTGCGGTAGTTGCTGTGTTGTTAAACGTTGGCATGGCCTCAGCCCATTTAGAGAAATAGTCAACCGCCACGATGATATACTTACGGTTACCGGCTGATGACGGTCGACACTACATAAAGTATATGGCCCACTTGCAGAAGGGGCCAGCGGAGATGACAGGATGGAGGGGAGCTGGAGGGGCTCGTGCCTTGGGGGAAAAATGTTGGAAATTGGGACAGTGTTTGACTGCCTCAATGAAATCATCAAAGAGAGAATGCCATAAGTACCCAGCACGCATAATTTTATGGGTAGTGGCCAGACCAGAGAGGTGGCCACCGCAAGCACCAATATGATAGGCATTGAGGACTTGTTTTTCTTCAACGTGTGTGAGACAACGACGAGGGACATAATCCACACCGCAACGATAAAGGTATTCACCAATAAGAAGGTAGCGAGGGGATTGGTGTCGGATACGTCATCGAGCATCACGGTCAAGATGAAGGGAAAACTTTTGAGTCCACAAATAATTGAGAATGTCCCCATACCAGGGTTCATTGGTGGTAATGGCGAATAACTGTTCATCGGGGAAATTATCATTAATTGGAGGATCTTGCATGCCTGTAGGTAGTTCAGAAATGAGTTTAGTGAGGGCTAAACCTTTCTTAATTTTTGGTGTGACAAATTCAAGATCGAATTCCTGGAGGATCATGATCCAACGGGCGTACTTCCCACTGATGATTATATGACTCAATAGGAAGGCCATGGGGTTGGAATTAGTCACGACCTTGGTGGAACGCATGAGGATGTAATGACGAAGTTTTTGGACTGAGAACATGGCAACCAGTGCTAGTTTTTCTTCGTGTGAGTAGGATACAGGAGGTCCTACCAGGTTCTTATTGACATAATAGATAACATGCTCAATTCTGTTGTCATCTTCCTGAATAAGGACTCTAGCGATCGAGTTGGTGGAAGCAGAGATATACAGGATGAAATCCCTATCGAAGTCAGGGTGACGAATCAAGGGAGCAGATGTGAGAGCATGCTTCATGGCATCAAAATACTTTTGAACATATTCATCCCATACAAAATGGATATTGGAGCGGAGGAGTCTAAGGAAACCATGTGCAGTGGTGGCGTAGTCAGATACGAACCGACGAAGGAAATTAGCTTTGCCTTGGAGGCTTTGTAACTAGCGTAAAGTGTGGGGGATCAGAAGCTCAAGAATGGCTTGAAATTTTAATGGGTCAAGAGTGATACCATCTTTAGACACAATGAATCCTAAAAGGTGGCTAGCAGGTACACAAAAGACACACTTAAGTGGGTTAAGGCAGATATTATACTTGTGATATCAGAGAAAGGCAGTGCACAGATCATGAAGGTGCTGCGCCTGATGTTTAGAATGTGCGGTAAGGTCATCTAAATAAGCAAGGATAATGTGAGCCAGGCCATGGAAACAGTAAGACATAGCCCGCTGAAAAGTGGCTCCTGCGTTTTTAAGACCAAATGGCATGACTCGATAGGCAAAGGTTCCCCACAGACTAATGAAGGTGGTTTTGAGTTGATCAGCACGATGGATGAAAATTTGGTTGTATCCAGAGAAACCATCCATAAAAGATAGAACCTCATGCCTCGCACACTCGTCAATGATTTTGTCAATGAATGGTGT
Source organism: Pinus albicaulis (assembly GCA_034641835.2). Taxonomy (NCBI): domain Eukaryota; kingdom Viridiplantae; phylum Streptophyta; class Pinopsida; order Pinales; family Pinaceae; genus Pinus; species Pinus albicaulis. The sequence goes on along the minus strand of CM076577.1, from coordinate 169,580,957 downwards.
GGGGAAGTTGTCTTTGGGACAAGCTTTGTTCAGATCACGAAAGTCAGTTCAGACACGGATGGTGCCTTGTTTCTTGAGAACGAGAATCGGATTGGACACACAGGTGGTGTATTCAATGGGATAGATAAAACCAGTCTGTTTGAGCTTATCGATTTCAGCTTTGACAGCTTCACGTCTGGAAGGATTAATGGGTCTCATATTTTGATGGATAGGATTGGCATCAGGCCATGTATCGATATGGTGTTCGACAATGGCAGGATTAAGTCTGGACATTTTTTAATAGGAACAGGAAAAAATATCGCGGAATTATTTGAATAACTTGGTGTAAGCTTCAATCTCTTCCGTGGTGCAATGGGCGCCCATTGTGATATTTTATTCAACCCCTGGTTTGTCAGAAATGTCAATTTTAATGGTAGGAGAGATATTGGCCATATTTTCTTCTTCGAAAGCATCGGGTGCAGGGATGGGATTTCTAAACCAATCGAATTTTTTAGGAAGGAAGTATTTAGTTTCCACAACATATTGGTCATGGGACTACTGCGGGAGGAAGTATGCATGGTGGTGCATATCATTCCACGGAAAGTCGGGATGGGTCAGTGCTTCCATAATGTCTTCATCGAAGTGAAATATGGGTTGACCAGAGGAAGGAGGACCACTTGTCGTGGTAGAGCTACTTGACTGATCATCATGTGAAGAAAGGCGCACATGTGCAACGTCATGGGGGGTGACCGAGGAAAAGGCAAGTAAAGGATCTATCGATGTTGAGCCCGGGGTGATCACTAGGGGGAGGCCAAGCGGATCATCAGGGGAAGTATCCATGGGGGCTTCTATCGGGGGTCTTATGGATGATAGTAAGTAGAAAAAGGGGGCCGAAGGCTCTGTCATGTTGGCATCGGGAGGATTGATGCCAATGGGAGTAGGCAGATCCGAAGTAGAACGTGTGAACAAGGAGAGAGGGTGCTTGTCCTTTGGCACCCCCTTGCAAGCTTTGCCCTTCTTACCTGAGATGATCGCAATAGGAAAAGGTTCTGGTTGAGGTGACAGAGGCACTGTTGCAGCGAGAGGAATCAGAGAGACCGGTGGAACTGGGGTCAAAGAAAGATAAGGTTTGGGGGTAGCTTCTGGAGGATCTAGGGGGTCATGAGTACCATCTGAAGGTAAAGGGCCAGGGGAAGGAGGTTTAGAAGGCTAATCAGAGTACATCATGAAAATCTGGTAATCGGGGAACCAGATGGGAGAGGTTAAGCGACCACCTATCCTTCAGGTGGTTGGGTGGCCACAAATCCCTGTTGAGGGAAAGGATCGATAAACACAACCAGTTGACTAGGTGCAGGATTGGGAGGAATGGAAGGAATGGCTTGCTATCCTCTCAATGTTTATTGAGACTCCCATAACTATCACATTTGTGATAGAAGGGGACAATCATGCATATAATGACCATAAACACCACAACACGAATAGGGCTTGTTCGTACAAAGAGGCCTGTCCTGCTTGGGTTGAGTGCTTTGTTGCTGGTTTGTGGTGTAAGGAGCATTACCTTGATTAGGTCCATGATTACCAGAGGCAGCTTGATTTTGATTTCCTTTCCTCTTCCTTTTTGAGGGAGGAGGATTAGTCGTGTCCTACTGTGCGTACACCTACCTCAGAGGGGGTGGTGGTTGTTGTTATGGGGGTTGAAAAGGCAAGGGAGGAGGAGGTGCTAATGATGGAGGAGCTGGAGCACCAGGCTGTGGATATAGATAATAAGGAGGTTGGGTAGCAGTGTGGTAAATAGGAGGTTGAAAAATGAGGAGGCATGCTGTATCATGGATACGTGCTACTGGGAGGGGGAAAAGTGCCAGTGGAGCTGGCCCCTACCTAAGAGAAACCATAGCCCATGGGAGGTTGAACATATGGATTAAAGAGAGCTCCAATGATACCATCGGTGGCATGATATGTCACCAGTGCATTGGCACCACCAGGTCTGGGAAGATTAGCTAGAACGGTATAAACATAACCCGACTGAGCGTAGATCAGTTCATATTTTAACGCAATTTGGAGAGTGGCTTCTTTGGTTTGAGGAAAGTGTGATGCGACATCTTTCCCGATAGGTGGAAAGAGAGTCCTAAGGAACTAGTCCATGTAGACACGGTCTTCAAAGGTAGGGGCTCGACATAGGCTCCTTCTTCTCCGCCATTCCTGAACATGGTCGGAAAGGTGGGTCGCAGATGATTGACGGAAAGAGGTCAAGAGCTCGGTACCAGTGTTGTAACGTAGGGGGAGCTGGAAATAAGACAAAAAATCTTGGGCCAGAGTCGCAAAGGTGGTATGAGAGGAAGGGGCCTGATCTAAATACCACTTAGAAGCTTCGCCTGTAAGCATTCGTTGGAACAACCGAAGACGAACAGAGTCATCGGTAATGGAATTAGACAAAAGCCACTTGTGGAAAGATCGAACATGATTTGAAGGATCTCGTCCAGCAAGACCTTCAAAATTTTGGATGTCTAAAGGGAGCTTTGTTGGCATAGTAGGCCAACTAGCGTCATGGTGTATAGGGTCGTTTATCAACTGGTCAAAATCGGGGAGGCTGAGGCCTGCCATGAAAGGGAGCAAGGGTGCTGCCGAGTAGTGTCCGTGGCGGTCCCACTAGTGGTATTTCCAGCGGGAGGGCCGGGGTTACCACCAGCATTAGTTCCTGCACCAGACATAGTGAAGGTGTCAGGGGGAGAACCGGAGGCCAGATGATAAGGAGAACCCAAAGGACTAGAAGAAGAGTTGGTGTGCAGACTCGGTAGAGGACTAACTCGAACTCTATGTGGAGGAGTAAGTATTCCAACCAGAAACTGAGGATGAAGGCCAAGAAGTCTCCAGGATAAATGCCTTGGTGGCACAATGGTGACGACACAAACACAACACAAGGGAAAAAGAGACCAACAAGGGCAAGGAGGTGCAGGATCAAGTGATTTCAATGTCGAAACAAGGGCAAAGAGGTGCATGATCAATTGATTTCAATGTTTTAGAGTCTTTGCTTGGCAGTGTTAACCAAACCCTTTTTCGCTTAGGGTGTGTGTATAAGAGTGTGTAAATTTTAATTTTTAAACCCAGACATTTGTAGAGAAAAATAAAAAGTGCTGTTGTATAGCTGTAAATAACCCTGCAAATGACAGTATAGAGGCCTACAAAATAGAAAATAAATAGCTAATAATGCAATAATCTAAACCCAAGAAGGCGGGCCTCTCAACAACTAGTCTATAGGCGAGAAAAAAAATAATCTACACACACTAAAATAGGCTAATAGATCTTGGGTCAAGAGGTACAAAGATCTAAAAGACAAAATCTGCTGGAAAGTGGTGCAGAAAACAACAATAAATCAGAGGAAAATTGCTGTAAAAAGTGGTGGCGAAAGGCTATCTCTAGGAAGGAAGTGGAGTGCCCCCTAAGGAAAAACCAAACAAAGCTAAAAGAGGAGATTTGGATGGATAACAAGACAATCTGAAGTGGATCTGAAGATGAGGTATCAGATCTGAAAAAATGGCTGAAGACTCTGAAATTTCAGACAACCTGCAATAGCAAACACTCTTCCACCAAAAGTGGAGGGTACTGAAGCCCTAGGGGGCTAAGTTTCCACTTATTTGAGCAAAACAGAATAGGTACAGGTCCAAAACAGGCGGAGACGGAGGTCTGACAACCCTTAACAGAGGCTCAGCAGAACCCAGAAAACTTTCAGAAAAATCCCTGCAGAAAGTCTAGGTCGCAGTTTTTGGCCTGTTTTCAGCAAAGGTCGCACTTTTCAGGCTGTAAAGTGTGTCCTGGAGGTCCAGGTCACAAGATTTGGGTAGAAAAGTGCGACCTGCACTTTCGGCACTCTCGGCGGCAGATTTCAGAAAAAATTATTGTCTCAGCTGCGGCTGATGTCTGTCACTTGCACAATGGGTCCGAAAACACGTGGAAGTTAGAATTTTTATTGTTTTAGGGTTTTATGGATTAAAAACACCATCAATAATAAGAAAAACAAAGGGCTGAAGAGAAATCCTAGGGTTTGAAATAGCTGGATATGCAAGGATTAGAAAAACGACAACGGTCGTAATGGTAAACCCGGGTGGAGTCGCTAGTTGTTAGCATGAATCTTTATTCGAAGTGTATGAAAAAATACCACTTTAGCTACACATAACTTATAGCCCTAAAAACAGAAATGACTGCTAATATCTTCAGATCTGCAATTAGATGATCAAGAAAAATGCTGCAAAAATCTAGATCTATGCATTAGAAGACATTAAACAGTAGAAAAATAAGATTTACGCCATATATCCAATAGACAAGACAAGAATATATCCAATGAATAATTTTATTAATGGCACCTTGGAGGAAAACAGAAGAGGGTGTTCCCTGTTCTCCTCAATGGGATGGATTCTTGTGAGTCCTCAACACTTCAGATTTAGAACTTCTCTCTCTTGATGGTGTAGAAAACCCAGACAAAAATGGAAAAGTATGGCTATGATTATGGATCAATAGCCAGAACAAGTGTCGATATCCAGAGTGATATTTAGGCAACAAAAGGTGATAAATGAATGGGAAAACCCTTCTATTTATAACAAAATATTGAGTTAGTCTAGAGATTGGTGCAGAATTAAAATATTATTAACCAATTCTAGATTCAAATTTTATGGAATATTTTATTATATTTGTTGGAGGGAAAAGGAATTTGACTTGAGTCAAATCCCTTTATTTGTAAATAATAAATAAATAAATGATTTATTTATCATTTTAAGGATGTGATTAAATAATAATAAAGAAATAAATGATTTATTTATCATTTTAAGGATATGGTTGAGTAATAATCAAATAAATAATGATTTACTTAATTATTTAAGGGTGAATTAGTCATATTTAACAAATAATATTATTTAAATAAGATTTAAACAATTATTCTTTAGAAAATAATAAGATAAATAATGATTTATCTAATTAATTTCATTGTTTTGGGTTAAATATAACTAGAAATATTAATTAAAATCCTGTTTAACTAATTATTTCGTGAGGAAAATCAAACAAATGTATATTTATTTAATATTTCCTTATGGGGTTTCCTGTTTAGACCATAAAAAACTTAATAAAGGTGGTTTACTAAGTTATTTTCATAGTGAAAGCAATTTTACTTGGAGTAAAATTGGTCTTACATAGTGTACTTGGGTCCATCTAATGATAGTAGGTTATATGACCGAAAAATAGTGTAACAATTTGGCTCAGAAAAATGTGATTAGGTTAGTTTCCTTTATGAAATTTCAATTCAGAAATTTACTTCATGCAAGATGCCTAGTTTTCTTTCATTTCCTATCATATATTAATGTATATATTTCTTTCATTGCAGAGTAGTTAGATTTCCTTGCTTGTTGTAGTGTAGTTCTGTACTTGCTGATAGAGCTATGGCTTTGAATCATTTGTAGCCCTAGGCCTAAATTAAGAAGTGTGACAGACTTCATCCAGAAACCTCAGAAGTAACACCCTTTCGTAAAGTTCAAAAGAGGATAACATGAGTAGAATTCATGTGTTGTCTATATAGCACTGTCACCTCCAAGTTTGTACGAACCCCGGGTTGATAAAGTAAATTAGGGCAGCCGCTAGGAGTTGCAGAATTCTTGGTGCAATACCAGGGCTCCCCATTGGAGCCATTGCCGGGGAGGTGTCTAGTAGATGCTTTGAATTTGTTTTAGCATTATTTTAAGATTTCCTTTTACATGTTGTTTCAAAAATATCGAAAAAATACAAAAAATATGATTTTCATGCCTTGTAGGAGTATGGATACTCAAGGAATTTTTTTACCTAAAGCCCCCACATCACCACGGTCACCCTTCACTCTTCTTCAGTGGCTGTGAGGTTGAACACACAATAGGTGAGCCTTCTAAAAATTTTGAAGAATCTGTTAAGGTCAGTTTTTCAGTGATAAAAGATAACTCTTTTAAGAGTTTTCCATTAGGTCTTTAGTGATTTTTTTTCATTTCAGTTAAGTCTTCAACAATAATTTTGATCACTGAATGAATCACATCATGCTATGCCACTCCTTCACAATTTTTCATATCCATTTATAAGTCTAAAGTCATGCCATTTCATCTCATATAGGTCAAGTTAGGGTCTAAACTACCATGAAAAATAAATTAGTTTTCTATTATTAAAAAGGGCAGTTAAATTTCCATCTCATCCATATAGGTCAAAATTGAAGGAGTAAGCTTGTTTATAATCCAAAAATAAATTCTGTGTCATGGAATTTCTATGCTCCATTGCTATATTTCGAAAAGATATAAAAAATTTGTTGAAGAAGTATATTTTCGAAATTGCATTATATTAAAGATTTATCTTTAATATTTTGAAAAGAATTCTTTAAACCATAGGTTTTATAACCTATGAGTTGTATTTTGCTGTCTTCATACTCCACTATCAAATAATTTTCCATTGCTATCGTGACACATTGCATTCATTTATTCCCCTACCATCCATATCATAACACTCCCATCATACCCCTGCCCCACCAATCAACCAATTCCACCGTACGTTAATCCTTCCTCATATAGTCGATCGTCCATCGTGTCACAGTTTAATCTGATGACCCGTATCTCACTTCGCCCCCCCTTCATCACCTGTGACTTATCATCGGGGGGGGGGGTGGTGGGTCGGATAAGAGTGGTATTGTACAGTGACCCCACCGCCACGTGTCAGGGCCATGTGATTTTGCACCCCCCCCCACACATGAAACCACTTCCCGCTCCAACACCCCTCCGAAATCCCACCTACCCACTAATACTAAACCACCATTTCCACCCGTCTATCACATCATGCCAATGTGGAATGGCCTATCCGATCAGTTTAATTTCCACGTTCTCCTGACTGTTAGCCAATTAATTCAATGGCTAACCATTATGCAACATACCCGCACCATTTTTCAAATGGGAAATCAAGTTCAAACATCCATAAATTCATAATTGAACGCCTGTTTTAGAATTTCATGTTGTTTTTCCATATGCTCTATACATGTTTTCAAATTTACAACCATTACCAGAGTTCCAGAGATCAAATTCACTAGTGTTTGAAGCCTTCTCTTGTAGCTATTGATTTTCTTTTAGTTGAATAGCTTATCCTTAAAGTCTTGACCTGTGTTTTCATACACAAAATTCCTGCTTTCTGCCATTCCAATTACATAATTCCTTCTTTATACCATTCTAACAGAGTCAACCATGCCTCTGAAAAATAAAGGACCTGAGCAACCAGTGAGTCTTATTTTACATCCTCCAGTTGATTTTCACCACATTCCCTTGGTAGATAAAGATTATAAAATACATGAAACCTTGACTGATATTGAGATTTTTGAGTTATATTGTTGGTTATAAGATAAGTACTTGGATAAATCAGATGACATAGGACTGTGGGACACCGATATCCCTCATTTCATCTTTCCTAATGCCCATAGTTGCTCAGAGTTTTTTAGGAGATGTTAAGCTTGGTATATGCCATACCAGAGAGCTATTATCACTCCTACATGAGAGGTTTTAGTGACCATTGATGCCCATACAATAAAAAAAATGATGCAAGCCCCAAACATAGAAGATTCCACACCATTTTCCTGAGAATCCTTGATAGAAATTTATCAGAAAATATATTTTGCAAAGAGAGCTCAAACTCTTGAGCTATTCATGACTGAAAATGACCCATAACCTAATAAAAACCCTCCATTTCCAGCATCCATTTTCCATGAAAGGTAAAAAAAATCATCACTGTCATTTCCTACCTTCTTGGTTATTATTCAGACCAATGGTTAGATGAAGCCATCATACGGTTTTTTTCCATATTTTCCACTGATTCCAAACCCTCTATCATTTTTAATTTCAGTTAGTTTATTGCAGATTCTATCCGTTATCAGTTTGTGAAATTCATAACTGAAGAGGCTTTCAGTTATGCTTCTGTGTTAGTCTATTTATTCTTGTATTCTCAAGGGGGTAAATTTAATTTTTCTCTACAAAAATTGGATGAAGAAGGCCACCAACAGACAATTATCTTCTGGACTTAATTATTCACGAAGGAACATAAAGAGTATTCTTATAAACTATTTTTGGAATTGTTTCTTCAGCCAACATTCAATTTGTTTAGCAACACTCGAGAGCCAAGAATTAGTGAATAAATCAGGAAGGTATTGCAGTTATCAGATCAAAATAGAATAGGTCATTGGTATCTTTACCAAAAACATAAAAAACTCAAAGTTTATGGATGTGAACTCCCCCCCCTATAAGTTGCTTAAATTCCTCCCCATGACGATTTTTGCATTGGAGTATATTAGACAAATGATTAATGCAGATGGAGTGAATTTTTTCTCTGCTAAGAAGAAATCACAGTTCAAAATTAAAACACAGATAGGCCCTTTTATCAGTAATAACAGAGCAGCAGGGGAAGCGACAGATAATTTGTTGAAGGAAATGCAGTTTAGCCCAAGCTTTACATGGTCTTATGATCTAGTTGGTGTCATTTCCAAACTGAGGGTGGAAAATAAATCTACAACATACATTCATACACCTAGACCAAAAATTAAAAAGTACACGAATCAACTTGAATGGACATAAGGTACACTACAAGAGGCTAAAGAGAAAACGTTATCTACATTAGCATTGTAGACCCCAATTGAACAAGAAAGAGAAGGGAAGAGAGTTAGAGAAGATCAATAATCTCTAATGAATGATTCATCAAGAAAAGAGTTCAAGATTCACTATAGGAAGTAGACAAAGTTAAATCTGAAGGTCAAACCCAGAAAAGAGCCAGAAAAGGAAGTGATTATCATTACTGAAGAGACATCCCCTTCTACACATATAGGTGATAAAGGTACTCCTACTACTTCTACTATTTCTAAAGAGCAGCAAACAACAACTCCTAAAGATCAACAAACATCAACTTCTCAAGATTAGTAAAAAGCCATCGAGATTAGCATAACTGCTATAGGGGAGAAATAAAAGGAGAAGACTGTCTTTGAAACTTTCAAAGAAATGAAGTTGAAGAACGAAATGTCGAAAACTAGTACCTATAATCAATTTTGGAAACAGACTCCTAGTTCACAAAGCAGGCTGCTTTCTGCCTTCGATTCTGAAAAGGGAAAAATGCATTTTGCATTTCTTCAAGCACATATCTCACAGCCAAAGTCAGAATCAGATTATAAGAAAGCTACATTTTAGTTTGACACAAAAGATATCCATCCAATAGACCAAATGGAGCTACATAAGCAAACTGGCGAGATGATTTCATCAGTGCTCACTAATACTGCTTTAATTTTATCAAAGCCACAAGTTTCACTAGAAATTGTACAGTGACAACTCAAATTGGAGAAGGTATCTTCATTTTCAAAGGATACAATAATCAATAATTTAGAATATCTGGTGGTAAATATTGGATATGATCCATCTAAAATGAATTCAATTGAAGAGATCATCAAGAAGAAAAATGACGACATAACAACATTGAGGAAACAAGTAAATATTCCATCTACAAAAGATCCTTTAGAAAAGGATATTGAAGAAAATGAAACTTAGAGATAGATATGATGAAGTTGATAATGGAGCAGAATGATCAATTAAAACAAATGGAATCAGAGTTAGAGAAGATGATAAAGGAAACAGAAGCAACAGTGAAGACATCAAAATCTCCTTTAGAAGCAGTGCCACTAGCAGCCATTCCTATATCTTAAACTTCTACAACAAGCACTGCAGATGGAGTTGAGCAACTTACTAAAGAAGTTCAAAACATTTCCATTGAAGAAGAAGATATCAAAAAGTTGTAGGATTAGGTAAAATTACTGCAATTACAGAAGACTAATGCTGATAGTTCGCATGCAGCTGAAGCACAGCGGGCCAAAATTTTTATTGAAAGGTTACAAAAAGAACAAAATGAGTCATCCTTTGGTAATACTTAGGGCCATGTGAAAGAGATAATATGGGCAGACATCACAGAGTCCATCACTGGAATTTGGTGAAGTATACAGATCATCTTTGAGAAAAAAGAGTTGATCCAGAAGACAAATGAGGCCATTACAATAATCAAAGAACAACTGGGAGATAAGCCTGCAACATCAAACAATATCATCATATTTCTGAATTCAAAGAAGATGTATGAGCTAGATGAATTACGCATTGAGGACAAAACAGAAACCATCCTAGAAGTGAATAGAGTACTAACAAAGAAGAATTTGATTCTTCAACTTGAAGAAAATTTCACAATTTAGAGGTTACAGTTTAGAGATTCTTCAACAGGATAGAATATCTAACACATAAAGGGATGCCTTCTCTTTTTGTGATTAATGATAAATTGATGAACATAGATGACTATGAAAAGGGACTTCAGGAAATTTCCAGGGATATTTCCAAGTTTGAAAATATTAAAGGCACATTAACAGGAAAAGCACTATTGGGAGGAATAAGAAATGATATTTAGATTTAGTATGAAATTAAACATGTCTTTGTTGTGAAACAAAATTTTTCCAAATACAACGAAGCAGATGAAATTTATCGAAGGGTAATTAAATTATTTATCCATGATGAAAAGCATTGGGAAAAGTTACATGAGTTTCAAGAGTAATTAATAAAAGCATAAAAGTCAATTTTTCCATATCAGCAGTCAAAAGACAGCCAGTGCAGCCCATGATTTTTTTCTTCAGCAATAGTTTTTAGTTTCAAACAATGCCAACACATCAAATGTAATTTGTTTCCATGATGCAGTTAGAGTTAGTTAGAAAATAAAGCGTTATCAGTTGGATAGCCTTTAATGGAACAATTGTAATTTTATTTTTCTATATATACTTCGATGTGCGCAGTATTTCTGTTGGATAATCGAGTTCTAAAACTCTGTGTATTACCATGGACCTGCTATTAATGAAAATCAAAGGAATTTGCAGAAATTGTGTGATATTCATGTGGTATTTTTATTGATAACTGTGCCTTTCTAAGTTATTTCATTTCCATTCCATTTCCTGTGTAAAATCGTATTTAGTTTATAAACAAAAATCAATGAAATGCTTTGTTTATTAATATTTTTACAATGTGTCTTTTCTTCTAATGAATGTGTTATCACCAAATTGATCCTGATTGGCTGCTCATCAATCAACTCAATGTAACTCTTTCAAACCACTTCTAACTAAAGATTAGCCTCTTTAGTTTGAGAGGGCTCTCTCAAAGGGGGGTTTATGATTTTGAATAAAGATAATACTAGATGGCTAAATCTATGAAATGTAACTTGGTTTTGTATGATTGTAGGTTTAAAAATGCAGGCTTGCTACCATTGGGCTATGGAGTCAACATCAATAGTTTTAGTGATAGTGGTTCTTCACATGGAAGTTGAGACAGATAAAGGTTTTTTGACAAAGATAATTCATACACATAACATAGGAAAACACAGTAATTTGACCCCTAAAGGAAGTCAGAGCATAGTATTATGAATTCTGAGTAATTAGAGATAAAATATATTGCAAGTGATTAACAAAGAGATACAGAGCAATAACACATCAAAAACCTCATGAGAATCTCAGGTCTGGAAGTAGAATGTCACTTTGTATTACTGATAAAGGACAAAAACATAGAAGCAACAATTTGGTGCAACATTATCCACCCCCTTTCTCTTCGATGTTTAGTCTATAAATAGACATTCTTTACAATGTAGATGATCTGCCTGGCTGGCTAGATCTTCGAATTCTACTCTGACACCTATCATAACTGAAAAAACTAACTTGAAACCGAAAATTGACAGCTACCCTTTAAACAAAACAAACTCCTAATAGGACTCTATCTCCTATTTATTACATTTGTTTATCCTATTAGTGAAACAGTTACATAATGGTTACATAATGAATGTCACATGCTCGAAGGAAAAATCACCATAATTCACCACCACTTTACATCTTCAAAGAACCCCTAGATTTGTGGAACACAACCCTGCTTTTTAGGGATGGATGACCTTCACTTTAAACGTTGTTTTGACTGATGAGTTGGATGTGTGGCACTCTTTTTGAGCCATGAATCTCTATTGGTATGGTCCACTAACATGCTGAAGTTCTCCAGTTGGAAAATGTGCTATTGAGATGCTCAAAATTCTTCAAAAGCTACTCGCTACGAAAACAGGGCAGTTTAGGTAGTTTCATAGCGAGTTTAGTAGCGTGTGAAAAATTGCTTTTCCATCTATCTTTTTTACTCCTTTACTGTTCCAACACCTCTATTATGCCAAGACACCTTGCAAACAATCAATCTCCCTACATAAAACCTGAAAAAAATGAGTTTTGAGGCAAAAATACACCTACAATAATTTTCGTAACGTGTTTATGGCCTCAAGCCTGAGGTACACTACGAAACTATGCAAAAGACCAAAAATTTCTGTTTTCAAGATTGTCTTCAAAATTTGTTCTCCAGCTACAAAATTTAGGTTCTCTGCATGTTATGAATCTCATCAAGAATATTATTTATCAAATTTTCATTCTTTTGGCATTTCTTCTTCATTCACAATCAGTTGGATAATGGGCTATTCTACCACTTTCATCTTTAGTCCCTTCTTTTCCAACTCCACTTGAATTAAATCCGACTGCTCATAAAGATCTTCCACTTGCTCTTTTAATGCCATGTTTCTGGATTGTAAGTGCAAGTTTATCCATTTGATGTGTTTCACTTCTCCTCCTAGTGGTTGAGTCCATTTTATCAACTTTTCTGTATTGTCCAAGGTTTTTGAAACACTTGTGACTTTCTCTTCCCATATTTTCCTCATCTGCTCAAATTGAACCTTCTCAGCTCCGTGTTTCTTTGCCTCTTGCTTCAAAACTGATATCTCTTTACATACCTCCTTAAACTTCTCTTTAAGGGTTTCAATTTATGTTTTTTCAATCAATTTCTCTTTTCCCTTTCTTTGCTTGATAACCAGTTCCTCCTTTGCAAGTGAAGACAAATCTATGATGCTTGGTGGCTTAGCAGCTTCATTGATTTTCTCAACTTCTTCGCTTTCCATGACCTTCCTTGCATGTCTGGTCATTGGCTTCCTAGGTTGAAAAATAAAACCAACATCATCACTTGCAAAATATAGTTTTTTATAAGTCTTACCTTTCTTCAAGTTTCTTCCTCCATCTTCAATGTCTTCAAATTTCACAATGGGTGACTCTTCAATGTCAATGGCTTGCTAGATATCCTCCAAATTTCCTTTAACCAATGGCTGGCTCCTAGTGACTCTCTTGCTGCCTTGTTTGCTGACTGTATGCTTCTATTTTGCAGGTGCCATTTGAGGTGTGTCAATCTCCTGCAAAGGTTTTGCTTCTGATGCTCACTAGTTCTGGAGGAGATGATCTATTTTCTTCTTCAAATTCCTTTGCCACAGCTTGTGATGAAGTAGTTCTAGGTTTGGAGGCTTTCTTAGGAGTAACTACATCAATTTCATAGCCACTCATGAAAAAGAAGGAAGTCCAGTCTCTGTCTAACCTCCTCAACTCCTCTAACACTAAAAAATTAATTAACCATGATGAAAAAGATAAGTCTCACTTCCTTCTATCTTGATTTGAACTTTGACTGCAATTTTCCCTAGACTTCTATATAAATAAAAAGGCAAGTAAAGTGACCTCTTACCCAAAAAATGTAGAAGAAGTCTGAGATGGTAGGAGTAGACCATGTGAAATCTTCCTTCACAGGTGAAATACTTCTGAATGACCATCAACAACTTTGTATAATTGTCCTTCATGAAACTCCTAGGGATAGCATTTTTCAAGTCAATTTCAATTTTTTCTTGCTTGATGAACTCTTTGCAATCCTGCATTGTGAATTTGATGCCTTTAAACCATTGTTCCCTTAATTTAGGTATTCCTGTAGCTGATGAGATGCTCTCTAGTGTTACTGTAAGGTTCAAAATTCCATTCTTTGAAGCTGATCCTATGAAGCTGGAGGAAAAATCCTTTGAAACCTATAAATGAAAGCCCTGCAACCTTTGACAGAATTGTAAGCAACCAGTTCTTTTGAAAACCTCCATGGCAATAGGGTCTTCATTTAGTAAATTCATGTCCATGGGCTCATATCTGTGACAATGGGCACCCTTATTTGTTTTTCTTCTTGTAGCCATGGATGTATAATAATCTTCACAACCTCGCTTACTTGATGACATGACCTGTAGAATTCGAACTTTCCAGCCACCTTCTTGGCTTTATAAAGCAGCTCTATAGAAATCGACTCACATGCAAGGATAAATCACAATATGACAGAAGGCTAATTGAGGTAAGGTTTTATGGTTTAACTGACATCTCAAGCTTCAATCATGACACATACAAGTCCAAAAAGATAATGATGACATCAAAGAATGGGTATGTGCATTTGAATTTATCATAACAAACATGAATGCCCTCCACCCTAACTCCTCTAATCATGAAATGACACCTCACACACATCTGACAAGACAGGTTAAAAAATATATTTTCGTAGCGAAATTAGTTACGCCTCTGATATATTCGCTACGAAGCTATTAGGCAGTTTCATAGCGAAAACTGATGTTTTCTTGTGTAAAACGCTACGAAAATTTGAAAAATTGACAGATGCGCCCTTTTGATTTTGAATGCATTGGAAATGGCAACTGACGCCTTATGAGGATTGATTTGACATTAAATATCATAAATGGAGGTGATCATGAAACTTAGGATAGGCTAACAATGTAAAAAAGTTTCCTATACCACCTTGAAATGGCTTAGGAGACCTTATCCATTTGGTGAATGAACTATATGACCCTATCTAAAATGTTTCACAATTTTATGAGTGATAACAGAATGAATTCATGTAAAATTCTGATTCAAACTCCTTTCTTTTCTTCCATTATACATCAATGACAAATTAAATGTGCTCAAATAAATTTACTATCTTGCCTTACTTAGTTTTCTGCAGTACATTCTTTGAAATCAGTTTTAGCTTTCACTGATTATAAATTTTATCCAACAAACAAATAATTAAATAAATTCTAAAAGAAATTAAATTATATCTAGCCTAAAATTTGGTACTCGGCCCTAAAATTAAGTAATTAAAAAGTGACACAAAAAGATCACTCTCTGGTTAGGTAGGGCTAGATGCCTAGCTAAAATTTGGTCTGTGGTTACCTTTCTTCACTCTTAATTCAGCCTAGGAAGTTTGGGAGAGTGATAAAATTTTTGGCGCCATTGCTGGGGAATGATTGTTAAATATTCCCTGGGAAAGTTTTTCTGAATAGGTTGAAGTTAAAACCTAAGCCAAAACATATAATTTTTATCTTAAGCTGGCTCCTAAAAGATATACCAGGTCAAACCCTAACCCTAATCCATCACCCTTGGTATATAATCCTGAAAGTATTATGAGAAAACAGAAGACTAAGTCTCAACAGTTAGGAAGAGTTTTTACTCCACTAATTAAATCAAATTCCGTGCCTACGAGATTTGTCTCTGAACATTTGGCTTTTTCTCCATCACCTAATTTTTTTTAATTAGAACCAAGTCTAAAACTTTTCTCTGAGAAGCTACTTTTGACCCTTTTGATTTTGAGTCCTTTTCACCATTTTCTGAAACCCTTGAGTCTGAAAATGATACTGAAGTTTGGTCTAATTTCCATAAACTTAAAGGCTTAATAGACAAATTTCAAGAAACCTCTAAAAAAGGCTATTTTCAATATCAACAACAGGATTTTGGTACTTATTTTACCTCATCATCTCATACAGCTACATCATTTGTTCCTCCTTTCATTCCATATTTACCATTGCAAACTTTTATTCAATCCACACCACAATTCACACCTCCACCACCTCCTCCATTAATCATGGCTATATTTTCTCCATTGATTCTACCAGGTCATCTTACTGCTTTACCTCAAAATTATGGTTAGAGGCTGCCTCTATTTGATGGACCATCATAAAGTACAACCTATCAGCATGTGGCTAAAGTAACTGATTTTATAGATCTTGAATAAGTAGACAATGATGATGCTAATATGTGTATTATTGCTCAAAGTTTTTCTAGAGAAGTAAAGAAGTGGTTTTTCTCTCTTGGAGCTAGTACAATTGGTACATCACAACAACTAATTGATTTATTTATGGAAAGAAAAATCCATTGCAAATCCTAGCTGAATATAATGCACTGAGAAGAAATACAAATGAATCTGTCTAAGAATTCACAACTATATTTAAAAAGATATATGATTCAATTCCTGATAATATCAAACCACCCCCAGGCCTTGCTTTACTCCATCACCCTTATGGTTTTGACCCTGATATGTCCTATCAAGTGAGGGAGAGAAACCCATCAACTTTGGAAGAAATGCAGTGAGTGTAGAGGCCAATCTGATTATTAAAAAATCCAAGGTCAAAATAGAGAAAAATGTCACAATAAAAGAAGAAACATCCTCTTCATCAGAAGGAAAAATTGATACTTTGGTTAAAGCCATGGAGAAAATGACGGTAAGATGTCTACTGCTGATAGACAAACTGAACCCTCTATCAGAAATCCCAATTTCAGAGGTCAAAATCAGCAACCCCAATATAGAGTTAAACAAAGGGAATAGAGGGGTTAGGATCCACAAATTCAATAGAAAGTTAGGACACCTTTTCAACAGAATTATACTGAAGGCCCTGATGAAGATGATGAAAAATAAATTTATGGAGAAAACCATTTATTTGAGGAAAATAAACAATCTTTTTTCCTCACTGAAGAAGATCAATATTCTGCAGAAATTTGTGCATCAGAAGACCAACAATATGCCTTGTCAAATGAAGTTTTAATGTGTACTAAAGATTATTAGAGAGGTTATCAAAATTCCCTCACACAAGTTCAAAGAAACTATGGTTTGAGAAGCAAAAATGTTCCTATTGTTGCCAATCAAAAGAAGCAAAGCTCTCAAACTAATACTCAGCAAAAATAAGCTACTGCACCAAACAGAGGCAAAGAAAAAACACCTGCTGCTTCCACTTCTACTAAATCTAATGAAGCATCCATTAGCAATCAAAGAAAATATCAAGAAGTTCAAGAAGGAGTGCAGAAGAAATACTCTTCACCCAAAGAACTACTTGAAAAGAAGGATAAATCACTAAAAGAGGTAGAAAAACATCCTGCTCATTTTTCCCTTGAAATGAAATTTCTAAACTAAAGGTTTCTATTCCTCTAATTGAGATAATTAAGAATTATCAATACAAGTTTCAAGTTAGTAATTTGCTTAGAGTTTATCAAACATCTGATATGGTTAATTTGAGTGATGATCATCCTGAGGTTCTTTTTGGTCTTGTTGTTGATGGAAAAATAGAAGATAGTGAAGTTCCTTCCTTTTATTTGAGTCTCAAGATCCATGATTTTATTCTTCACAATGAAATTCTTGATTCTGGAACATCTCATAACCTCATTCCTAAAGCCATTATGAACAAATTAGGACATGACATCACAAGTCCTTATCATGACATCTACTCATTTGATTCAGGGAGGGTGAAATGTCTAGGTATTATCAAAGATTTAGTGGTCCCATTAGAACAAATTCCCTCTAAGAATGTCCTCATGGATGTTGTTGTGGCTGATATTACACCTACGTATGGAATGCTACTTTCTAGATCATGGGAAGCAAAGATTAGATGAACTCTGCAACTTGACTTTTCATATGCAACAATTCCTATTTTTGGACAATTCAAAAAACTTTAATGAGAAAGTAAGATGAAGTATATGATCAGGACAATAGAAAGGCCTAAAAATAATCCCATTCATGCTGTACATACAGATCTAGAGTATTTTATTTTATTTAATGAAGAATGTTCAACATCTTCAGACTTTTTGATTGAAGAAAAATAAGAAAATCCAAAAAAATCAGATTCTGTTTTAGAATTGGAAGAGACAAAATATTGTAAATTAGTGCCAAACAGTTTGGAAATGAAGATATATCCTCAAAAAGGAAATAAGAAAAAAATAGAAAAAATAGATATTTTGAATACAGCAGAGGTATCTCAAACAGAAATTAAAAATCAACCATCTGATTTACACCTTCCAGATGAAGAAAATAGTCTTTGGACTATGGATTTTGATGGAGCCATGGGCAAAGAAGGTGCTGGTATTGGAATATGGATTCACAGTCCAATCAATCAATCATTGGATATCCCTCCAAAATTTAGAATGTATTCCTACAGGCTAGCATTTTACTGCACGAATAATGAAGCTGAATATGAAGCCTTAATTTCTAGTCTAAATTTTTTGAAAAAGCTTGGTGCAAAGAAAATTTTTGTATATGGAGACTCTGAGTTAGTAATTAAGCAAGTTAAATGAGACTACCAAGCCAACACCCCAGAAATATAGCTTATAGAAATGCAGTCCTAGATATCCTCAAAATATTTCTAGAATATATTCTGTCATTAATTCCTAGAAACAACAATGTTATTGCTGATTCTTTGGCCACTTCTACTAGTATGTTCAAAATTCCTCTGTATCCAAACAAAAAATATGAAATAAATTTCAAACACTGTCCAAATGTCCCTGCAAATGTTCAATATTGGAAAGTGTTTCAAAATGATGAGAAAATCAATAAATTCTTGCAGACAGAAGAAGAATTCATAAATGCCCAAATAGATGACCAAGAAATTCATGATACAAAGATGAAAGTATTACATCTTAAGGATAATTCTATTCCAAGAGGTTTAGCACCTTTGGAATAACTTTTTGACCAAGATGATGTTGCAAGGAAACCTTCTATGTCACCAACAGAGGTGGGAGTGGAAGATTTAAATATTGGCACTTCAAAAAAGCCAAAGATGGTGAAGATTTCTAAATCCCTGAGACCGGAAATGAAAGCTAAGTATGTAGTACTTATGTCTCAATTTTTAGATGTTTTTGCTTGGGAATATTCATATTTGAAGGTATATGATAAATTTATTATTCAACATATTATACCTTTGAAGCTATATCTAAAACCATTTCGCCAGAAGCTGAGAAGGGTGAATCCTAAATTGATGCCTTCTATTCAGAAGGAAGTAAAGAGATTATTCACTGCTGGAATAATAGTTCCTATTTGATTCTTTGACTGGATGTCTAATCTAGTCCCTATGAGAAAGAAGACAGGAGAACTAATATTGTGCATTTATTTTAGAAATATGAACAAAGTATCCTTAAAAGAGAGTTATCCACTACATAAAATGGATCATATTCTACAAAAGGTAGTTGGATCATCTAGACTTTCTTTGTTAGATGTATATTCAGGATATAATCAAGTTCTTGTCCACCTAGATGATCAAGAAAATACAACTTTCACTACACCTTGGGGTACTTTCATGTATGCCAAAATTCCTTTTGGTTTGAAGAATGCAGGAGAAACTTTGCAAAGAGAAATGGACATTGCTTTTTCCAATGAAAATGATTTGTTTTTAGTTATTTACCTTGATGATATCACTATTTTCTCAAAGACAGATGAACAACATTTACAACATCTAAAAACAGTCTTTGAAAAGTGTAGAAAGTTTGGAATTTCATTAAATCCAAAGAAGAGTCTCTTTGCTATGGAAGAAGGTAAATTGATGGGGCATATTATATCTAAAGATGGCATAAGAGTAGATACTTCAAGGATTGAAGCAATTCATAATTTAGATTATCCAAGGAGCCAAAAATAAATTCAATATTTCAATGGTAAAATCAATTTTTTGAGAAGATTTGTTCCCAATATTGCTGAACATTTGAGGCAGATTACATGTTCAAGAAAGTTATTGAAGTAAAATGGTCTAAAGAAGAAAATAAGTCATTTAATCAAGTCAAATTAGCTCTGTCTCATGCTCCTATTCTCATTAGCCCAGAATATACACTTGATTTTATTATTTTCTCATTTGCTTCAGAGCATACACTTGCAGTTGTTTTAATGTAGAAGAAAAATCAAAATATAGAACAACCTATTACTTTCTTTAGCAGAAAAATAAGAGATGTTGCTTTGAAGTACAACATCATTGAGAAACAGGCTTTGGCTTTAGTCAAAGCATTGAAATATTTCAAAGTGTACATTTTACATTCTCATGTCATTGCGTATGTGCCAAATGTTGCTGTTAAAGAAGTACTTACATAGAATGATCCATAAGGTCGTAGAGGAAAATGGATTGTAGCCTTGCTAGAATATGATTTAGAAATTAAGCCCACAAAATTGATCAAAGGACAAGGCCTAGAAAATATGGTGGAAAATTCTAATCTTCATGCCTTAGACATAAATTTCATTGCTGCAATATCTGATGAACAAACTGCTAAAACATTACCTGAGATAGCTAAGATTTTTTCTTTATCTCCTTAGTATGTTGATATTGTGTATATTTTGAAACATTTGAATCCTTCTCCTGGAATGCCAAGCTATAAAGAAAAATTACTGAAGTTAAAAGCTCTGAAATATTGCATTCTGAATGGTGTCTTATATTAGAAAGATCCTGGAGGGATATTTTTGAATTGTTTAGTTTAAGGCGAAGTTGAGAAGTTATGCTAGATTTTCATAACGGACTGTGGAGGTCATCTTTATTGGAAAACCACAACAAATAAGATCTTGAGAGCAGGTTTCTATTGACCCACATTGTTTTCTGATCTTTATAAAATAGTTAATAACTGTCATGAGTGTCATATTTTTCAAGGAGAAAGGAAACTTTTACCCTTTCCTCTTAAACCAATTGAAGTCCAAGCACCATTCCAGCAATGGGGACTTGATTTTATTGGTGAAATTCATCCTCCATCTTCAACTCAACACAAATGGATTCTCACTGCAACAGATTATTTTACCAAATGGATTGAGGCTATTCCCACTAGGTAAGAAACTGATTCTGTTATCATTCAGTTTCTTGAAAATAACGTTCTGTCAAGATTTGGTTATCCATACAAGATTATCATTGATAATGTGGATGCTTTCAAATCGAAGAAGATGATTGATTTCTGTGATAGATATCACTTTAGACTTGGTCATTCTACTGCATATTACCCTAAGGGAAATGGGCTTGTAGAATCATCTAATAAATATTTGGTGAATATTATAAAGAATATGTTGCATAAAAACAAAAGGAATTGGCACACGAAGCTTACAAATTCTCTGTGGGCTGATAGAGTGAGCACAAAAAGATCAATTAATATGTCTCCATGTTAGCTTGTTTATGGAATTGATACTTCTTTCCCTACTTTGGCTGTTCCAGTAATGAAGATTTTAGAGGAGGTTGATAGTGAGCCTAATGACATTTAAAGAAGGATCAATCAGATGATACACTTACAACAATGAAGAGATGAAGTTTTTAGCAATACTTCAAAGTTTCATGACATAATTAAAAAGATTTTTGACAGAAAAACAAAGGCTAATGACTTCAAAATTTGAGATATTGTTCTCAGATGGGATGTTAGAAATGAAGAAAAGGGAAAGCATGGGAAATTTGAAAATATTTGGAAAGGACCTTACAACATTGTGGCATTTAGAGGAAACAAACCATTTTTGCTAGAATATATTGAAGGACATGAAGTGCTGGGAGGACCTATTAATGGTAGGTTTCTAAAGTAGTATGTTTCTTGAAATTTTGAAAAATAAATTCAATATCATTGTATATACCAGTTTACATTTGAAGTTTAGAAAATAGGGGAATGGTTGCAAGAAGTTTGAAGCCCGAGGAGAAGGCCATAATACTTCTAAACATATTTTAGATTTAAAAAAAGAAAGTTCACAAGTTTTAGTCTTTCGTCAGGCCATTTGTTTTAGTCAAAAGTTTTCAATTTTATTTTTTTTCCAGTTTTCCAAAGTCTAGTTGACTCCATAGCCCAATGGATAAGGTTACCTGATCTATGGTGTTCTTGAAACCTCTTGAAGGAGTTGCCATCCCCAACTGGAGCCAATGTTAGAGTCAATTTTTTAGTGATCAAGGATAGCTTTTTTAAGAGTTTTCCATTAGGTCTTTAGTCAATTTTTTTTTGCTTTTCAGTTAAGTCTTCAAAATTAATTTTGATCACCGAATGAATCACATCATGATATGCTACTCCTTCACAATTTTTCATCTCCATTTAGAAGTCTAAAGTCATGTCATTTCATCTCATATAGGTCAAGTTAGGGTCTAAACTGCCATGAAAAAATCAATTAGTTTTCTATTATTAAAAAGGGCAGTTAAATTTCCATCTCATCCATATAGGTCAAAATTGAAGGACTAAGCTTGTTTATAGTCCAAAAATAAATTCTGTGTCATGGAATTTCTATGCTCCATTGCTATATTTCAAAAAGAAATGAAAACTTTGCTGAAGAAGTATATTTTCGAAATTGCATTATATTAAATATTTATATTTAATATTTCGAAAATAATTCTTTAAACCATAGGTTTTAAAACCTATGAGTTGTATTTTTCTAACGTCATACTCCACTATCAAATCACTCTCCATTGCTATCATGACACGTTGCATTCATTTATTTGCCTACCATACATATCATTTCACTGCTGTCATACCCCGTCCCGACCAATCAACCACTTCTATCGTACATTAATCCTTCCTCATGTAGGCGATCATCCGTCATGTCACAATTTAATCCAATGCCCTGTATCTCACTTCAGCCACCCCTCATTGTCCGAGACTTAACTTCAGGGGGGGGGAGGGGGGGGGTTGGGGTGGCGTGAGGGGGTCTGAGAAGAGTGGTATTGTGTAGTGGCCCCGGTGCTACATGTCAGGGCCATATGATTTCGCACCCCCCCCCACACGAAACCACTTCCCACTCCAACACCCCTCCGAAATCCCGCCTACCCGTTAATATTAAACCACCATTTCCACCTGCATATCACTTCATGCCAATGTGTATTGGCCTGTCTAATCAATTTAACTCCTGCGTTCTCCTGATCATTAGCCAATTAATTCAATGGATAACCTTTAGGCAATGTACCCACGCCCATTTTCAAATGGGAAACCAAGTTCAAATGTCCATAAATTCATAACTGAGCGCCTATTTTAGACTTTCATGCTATTTTTCCATCTGCTCTATACATGTTTTCAAATTTACAGCCATTACCAGAGTTCCATAGATCAAATACACCAGTGTTTGAAGCCTTCTCTTGCAGCTACTGATTTTATTTTAGTTGCAGAGCTTTCCTGAAAGTCTCGACCTGTGTTTTCATACAAAAAATTCTTGCTTTCCACCATTCCAATCACATAATTCCTTCTTTCTACCATTCTAACATAGTCAACCATGCCTCTGAAAAAAAAAAGGACCTGAGCAACTAGTAATTTTGATTTTACACCCTCTAGTTTATTTTCACCACATTCCCTTAGCAGACAAAGATTATAAAATACTTGAAACCTTAACTGATATTGAGATTTTTGAGTTATATTGCTGGTTATAAGATAAGTACTTGGATAAATCAGATGACATAGGAGTGTGGGACTCTAATCTCCCTCATTTCATCTTTCCTCATGCCCATAGTTGCCCAGATTTTGTTAAGAGATGTCAAGATTGGTATATGCCATACCAGAGAGCTATTATTGCTCCTAAATGAGAGGTTTTAGTGACCATTGATTCCCACACCATTTTCTCGAGGAACCTTGATAGAAATTTATCAGAAATTAGATTTTGCAAAGAGAGCTCAAAATCTTGAGCTATTCATGACTGAAAATAACCCATTACCTAAGAAAAACCCTCCATTTCCAACATCCATTTTCCTTGAAAGGTCAAAAAAAATCATCATTGTAATTTCCTACCTTCTTGGTTATTATTCAGACTAATGGGTAGATAAAGTCTATTAGTATGAATCTTAATCGCAAGCGTATGAAAAAATCTCACTTTAGCTGTGCATAACAAACATCCCTAACATCAAATATGGCTACCAATTTCTTTAGATCTACAGTTAGTTGACCAAGATAAATGCTACAAAATCTAGATCTATGCAGTAAAAGACATTAATCAGTAAATAAAAGCAAGAGTTTCTCCATGCATCCAATAGACAAGAAAATAATATTTTTAAAGATTTTTATTTTTATTTTTGACACCTGGGAAGGGAACATAAAAAGATGTTACCAGTTCCTTAGCACTTCAGATCTAAGATATCTCTCTCTTGATGGTGTAGAAAACCCAGACAAAAAATGGAACTCAAAGGGAGCTCACAAGAAAAATGGTAGCAAAATATGACAATGATGGAGGATCAAAGTTAGACCAAAAGTATATATCTAGAGTGATCTTTAGGCAACAAAAGGTAGTGAGTGAATGGAAAAACCCTTCTATTTATAACAAAATATTGAGTTAGTCTAGATATTGGTGTATAATTAAAATATTATTAACCAAATTTAGATCCAAATTCTATGAAATATTTTATTATATTTGTTGGAGGGAAAAAGAACTTAAATTTGGTCAAATCCCTTTATTTGTAAATAATAAATAAATAAACGATTTGTTTATTATTTTAAGGATGTGGTTGAGTAATAATTAAATAAATACTGATTTATTCAATTATTTATAAATTATTTAGTCAAATTTAACAAGGAAAATTATTTAAATAAGGTTTAAATAATTGTTCCTAGAAAATAATAAGATAAATAATGATTTATCTAATTAATTTTCCTATTTTTGGTTAAATATGACCAGAAATATTAATTAAACTGATGTTTAACTAATTATTCCTTGAGGAAAATCAAACAAATATGGATTTATTCAATATTTCCTCATGGGGTTTCCAGTTTAGACCATAAACAACTTAATAATTATGGATTACTAAGTTATTTTTTAAAGTGAAAGCAATTTTACTTAGGGTAAAATTGGTATTACATGGTGTACTTTGGTCCATCTAATAGCAAAGGTTATATGACCAAAAATTGGTGTGACAAATTGCCCCCCAGTGTGTGAGCGTTAGGAGCTAATCGTATGACCGAAGTACATTGTAAGAACTCAATCACTAGACATCGAAGGGGAAGTTAGAGAGAGAGAAATATAAGGTAGACCAAAGCACTAGAGGACAAGACCCCGAGGAGGCGAGACTTACAGGTGCAAAAATTCTCTGTTATGAGTGAGTACCTGTGCTATAGGTGGCGGGGGAGGCATACCTATGCCCACTGAGACAAAGTACAAAGAATAATGCGTCCAGTAAATAAGGGAATGAACTATATAGTACATGTTGGCATGAACATGAGCCAGATAAAATCATGATAATGGATCCCACATACATACTGTGCCTGGGATAACAGCCAGGACTTATACAATAATATTTGAGTACATGAGATATAAGTACAACCAAAGTGCCCTTGTAAACAGGAAAGGGCTCTGAAAATATGACTGATATATGCAAACTAAAAGGCGTTGCAAGCGGCTGAGGCTGACATCATCAAATCTATGGAGTTGCATTAAAGGCTGTAATGAAGAGGTCATCCGGACATGTGGGGGGCTACCTAAAGGGCCACCCCCTCATGAGGTCTAAAAAATCTAGCACACACCTGGTAATCACCAATACAATTTGCTTCATCATTGAACCATCAAGTATATGGATCTCGAACATGCCGCAAGGAGTTGGAACTAAGAAAAAATCAAGTCAAAGGGAAATAAGGAGTCTCTTTGCCTGATTCGAGGCACCGAACAAGAGTGGAATTTGGAACCAAGGTACACCACCCTCTAGACCTATCTTCTAGAATGAATGATCTGATGTCGACAGAAGGAGGTCCGCCATAGGTGAGGCAATAAGGGATCCTCAACTAAGGCACGAGAGAAATAGTAGAGTGAATGATAGACTGACACTGAGGATGATGATGAAATGGGGGTTATTGAGTAGCGAACAAACGACTTCCCTTGTTAGAGCATAAAGGGCATGGATGACCTGGCAACAACTTACACAATATCAAAGGGGACAGGGGAAAGTAGGACTGAAGGCCATAATGTGTGACAGGAGAGAGAAACCAAGCAATGAAGGATGGAGGATTATAGTGGGATACAAAGGGACTCGGGATAGACTCCATGGATGTGATGATGACTCAACTCGGATGCTCTAAACAAGGGCGACTCGATGATGATGCCACACAGAAAAGGTCCAGTGGGGACCGTAAAAACATGAGTATAATATGGTTACTCAAGATGAAATTCGACATGAGCATGGACAAGTATAGAGGCAAAGTGGTGCCCCAAGTACAAGTTTAGCAAGTGAAGAAATTCGATTTTGAGGAGTGGTGAAGTGACCCTTCTTGGAAAAATGTGCCTTGGTGAAGTATCAAATCACAAAAAAATAACAGATACCCATGTTAGAGCTCAGTGAGAGCTTTCCAACAGTATGGACGGTTTGTCAAACTGAGCTATGGTTTGGTTGCATCGAGTGAAAGAAAAATTTGGGTTTGTCTTTTAATAAGGCATTTTCCCTCCAAATTCACTCATTTGCAAGTGTAGCTGTGGTGAATGTAGAGAGGAGAGAAGGCCCTAAATCTTGCGGGGATCGTAGCGGACAAATCGACAATTGGAATCGAGATCCGTCAGTTACAGGTAAGATGCCTAACCCTACTCTTTCAATCTAAGGGGATCAAAATTTTAGTTTAGGTACCCAGAGCTCATGAACAGGCCAAGTCACACATTTTTGGGTTTGTTCTGCGACCTGGGTAGCAGGTACTGGGCAGAAAACTGAGACCTGTCCTAGGAAATGACCTGAAAAGTGAGAGTTGTTAGAGAAAGGGGGTTTCAGTGGTGTTTTTGGCTGAGATCTAGGATTTTTATGGTTGAAGGGCATAGGTGCCCCCAAGCATGTTATGGTCATGCCAAAATATATTTAGAAAGGGGGAATATAAACACATTTTTATGATGTGGTGCACCATTTGTTTTCGTTATGGTTATGCAGTTCGAGAAAGGGAATGGAGGATTACCAATATCTTTTGGTACTTCATATATGAAGCAAATGGACTTAATTTTCTGGGTTGGCATACATGGTGTCACTATCCCAAAAAAATTTTTTAGAGATAATGAACTGGTTCTCTCCTTGAAAACCCACAAGTTGGTCAACAACAATGTCTAGGGGATTGGGTTGATGATGTAAGATGAAGGAATGATGAGGGGTATCATCCCTAGAGTGATATGAAATGATATGGGACTCTAGAGGTTCTTCTAAATTGGGAATAATAATGGTACTAGAGTCGAGATGACCAGATACACTAGGATATTTGTGGAGAATTGCTTCTCCTAGTCTCTCGAATATGGGTGCCCCCTTACCCAAACATTGGGTGTCAATGTAATGGCCACAAGGTGTATGTGGTTTGAATGCATGGGTTCGATGTAAGGGGGGATAGATAAAGTCAGGGGTGGTGACTACTTCCATAATGTCATTATCGTAATAGAATATGGGGTGACTGGTGGAAGAAGGACCATGTGGTGCAGCGAAGCTACCACACTCATCATCATGAGAATAAATGTTCACATGCGCATTGTCACGAGGGGTGACAGAAGAAAATGTAGATGAAGGATCCACTGATGTTGAGCCCAAGGTGATCGCTGAAGGGAGGTCAGGTGAAACGGAAGGGGAATTCCCGGGGGGGTCTTCCACTGAGGATCTCATAGATGATGACAGGTAGTGGATAGTGGCTGAAGAATCTGTCATTTCGATATCTGGCGGGGGAATGTGTATGGGAGTGAATGTATCCTTTGTTTCTACTGAAGAAAAACATGCAAATAAGGGAGCGATGGAATCGTTGCGCTTGACCTCGAATTAGTGAGCCTTTTCCAAAGAGGAGCGGTACTCTTCGAGGTGGGACAAAGGTAAGTATAGTGGCCATGGAAATCACACAAAGAACACGGGTGATTTGTGCACAAATTCTTGAGTTTCTTGGTTGAATCAGGAAAAGTAACATTGACTTCTGGGATATCAGAATCAAGAAATTCTTCGTTGACCATGTGCTTGAGATGAGGAAATTTAGGAAAATTATGGGTGGCATGACCCACAACATCACACAAAACACACGAAGGTGTATGATTTGGAGGTTGAGGAGGAGCAGGGTCAGTCGGGGCAGCCTTGTCTTTTGATGCCTTCTTGCGAGCTTTGCCCCCTTTACCCGAAGCTGTCGCAATAGGAGGAGGATCCTGTTGAGGTGGCTAAGGCACGATAACAGAGGGAGGGGTCATGGGGACCGGTTGAACCATGGTCAAAAAAAGATAAGGTTTGGGCTGACTAGGCGGGGTAGCAAAAGGGGGATAAATGTACCAGAATGGGAGCCCCAAGGTCAAGTTAGGAAGGGATAAGGTAGCCATAACAGGTACCAAAAAAACTCCAGGAGGGGGAGCTAGGAATGGTATTTTATCAGAGGGGTAATGGCTAGGGGGAACCATGCCAGGAGGGTAGAGAGGCTCATGAATACTAGCTGTAGGTGAAGGGCCTGGAGGAGGAGGTCCTGAAGGCTGAGTTGAAGTATTAGGGGCAGGCTCTGGAGGACGGGGCTGCTGAATAGCCGAAGCGGGCCACTTGAGGGAAGCCCAAGATGATTGCATCATGCAAACATTCGATGAGCTCAGATCAGATACAGGAGGAGGAAGACTAAGGAATGAACCAATCAAAGAGGAGTCTTTGTAGACTTCGGGAAAGACACTGGTCAAAGGTTCGACGGTTTTCTTATTGGCCACCGAAGAGGTGGTGGTCTCAGAGGAGGTTTGAGACTTCGATTCGTAATATGTCAACTAGTCAATGGTGACTATCTTTCCGTTATGAAGAAATGACATATTGCGGTGAACCAAAGATGGGACAACAGATGTCGCATAGGTGTAGCTATAACCCAATATATTTTTGTAAGATAAGGCGGCATTATGACTTCTACGTCAACGCAAATAGACTTTCCCACAAGAGTAATAGGACAATTGCGGAACATGCCAATAGGCAGGGAATAGTGGTCATCCCACGCATGGAGGGTGAGAGTGGAAGGGTCCAACTTAGGTGATCCGAGTTGCTTCCAAACCGAAGCGGTCATCAAACAAGTGAATTCCCCCTCATCAATGATACAATGGGAGATGTTGTCATTCCAAATCTTGACAGGGATTTGGAAGGCGAAGGAAGTAGGAAGAGGAGGATGTTTAGACCAGTCAACATCAAAGACGATCAAATGATCATCTGAGGGATCTACAGTGCCCATGGAAGTTAATAGAGATTTTTGTTGTGAAGGGCATGACTTGAGGAGTTCTAGTGTTGTGCAAAATCATCTACTATACAATACGAATGGGAAGCTTTGCCAGAAGTAGCATTTTGGCATAATGGTCCCTTGGGGATCTTGGTATGAACCTATGCCTTAGGCTGAGGGATCTATAAAGGACCATTGGTTGTCGAAAGAGGCTCTGTAGAACCTGAAGAAGGGGGCTTGGGGGAAGATGTAGGGAGAGGCTTGTTGTACTGATAGGATCGAGTCTAAAGGTTGAGGTCAACAGTAATGGGTTGGTTAGAGTTCGTCATGAAAATATGGTAATCAGAGGTACCGGATGGAGGAGGTTGAGTGGCCGCCTGACCTTCAGGTGGCTGGGTAGCCACGAATCCTTGCTGAGGGAAAGGATTGGTAACCACAGTTGACTGGCTAGGTGCAGCATTGGGAGGAATGTAAGGGGAGGCTTTCTATCCTCGCGATGCTGCTTGAGTCTCCCACATTTTCCGCATCTGTGGTAAAATAGGACAATCGTGGGTGTAATGACCATAAAAAATGCAACAAGAACAAGGCTTGTTCATGCGAATAGGCCTATCCTGCTTGGGCTGAGTGCCCTGTTGCTGGTTAGCAGTGTTATGTGCGTTACCTTGGGGATTAGGTCCAGGATTACCGAGGGCAGATTGATTTTTGGTGCCTTTCCTCTTATTTTTGGAAGTAGGATGATTAGTCGCGCCCTGTTGTGCATACACCTGCTACTGGGGGGCGGTTGCTATTTCTGCGGGAGTGCTAATGCTTGAGGGGCTGGAGCACCAGGCTGCGGATACAGATAATAAGGAGTTTGGGTAACATTGTGGCAAACAGGCTGGGAAAAATGAGGAGGCATGTCGTATCCTAGATACACGCTACCGGGAGGGGGGAAATGCTGGAGGAGCTAACCCCTCCCTAATGGAAACCATAGCCCATGGGAGGCTGAGCGTATGGATGAGAAAGGGCTCCAACGATATCGTCAGCGGCATGGGATGCCCCAGGTGCATTGGCACCACTGGGTCTAGGGAGACCAGGTAAGACGGTATAAACATAACTAGACTGTGCATAGATCAGGTCATATTTTAACGCAATATGGAGAGAAACTTCTTTGTTTTGAGGAAAATGTGATGCAACATCTTTGCCTATAGTAGGCAAAATGGATCTAAGAATCAATCCATGTAGACACGGTCTTCGAAGGTAGGGGCTCAACATAGGCTTTTTTTTCTCCGCCATTCCTGGCCATGATTGGATAGGTTGAAAGAGGTCAAAAGTTCGGTACCAGTGTCATAACGAAGGGGAAGCTGGAAATAAGACAAAAAAAGCCCAGGCAAGGGTCACAAAAGTGGTATGAGAGGATGATTCCTGGTCAACATACCACTTAGAAGCTTCTTCAGTAAGCGTACGTTGGAACAACCGAAGATGGAAAGAGTCATCGGTGATGGAGTTAGACAGACAACACAGGTGGAAAGATCAAACATGGTTTGTAGGATCTTCTCCAGCAAGACCTTCAAACTTGGGGATGTTGGAAGGGAGCTTGGTTGGAATAGTAGGCCAACTAGCGTCATGGCATATGGGGTCATTGATCAACTGGTTAAAATCGGGAAGACTGAGGCTTTCCATATAGGGGAGCAGGGGAGCAACCGGGATAGATCCTGTTGCAGTCCCACTAGTAGTATTCCCAACATTAGGGTTGGGGCTACCACCAACGTTAGGTCCTGAAACAGACATGGTGAAGGTGACATGGGGAGAACCGAGGGTGGAACCAGAAGGGGAACCTAATGAACCAGAAGGGGAACCTAATGAACCAGAAGAGGATTCAGAGTGCGGACTTGGTGGAGGACTAACTCGAATCCTACGCGGAGGAGTAAGTCTTCCTAATGGAAATTGAGGATGAAGGCGAAGAAGTCTCCTAGATAAACTCCTTGGAGGTGCAATGATGAAAGCACAAACACGACACAAAGGGAAGAGAGACCAACAAGGGCAAGGAGGTGCTGGATCAAATGATTACAATGTCAAAACAAGGGCAGAGAGGTGCAGGATCAATTGATTACAATGTTATAGTCTTTTCCTGGCGGTGTTAACTAGGCTCTTCTTCACTTAGGTTTCGTGTGTTTAAGTGTGTAAATTTTAGTTTTTAAACCCAGGAAATTGTAGAGAAAAATAAAAAGTGTGTTGTATAACTATAAATAAATATGCAGATAACAGTAAATGAAACTGAAATAACAGAAAATAAACAGCTAATTATGCATTAATCTAAACCCAAGGAGGCATGCCTCTTAACAAGTAGTCTGTGGGTGGGAAAAAATATAGTAAAAACACACCAAGATAGCCAATGGATCTAAATTTAGGAGGGACAGTGATCTAAAGGTCAGATCTGCTAGAAATAGGTGTAGAAAAACAACAAAAAATCAAAGGGAAAATTGTTGTAAATGAGGTGGCGAAAGGCTACAACCTTGAGGGAAACAAAGGGAACCCTAGTGGAAGGCCCAAAATAAAAATAAAAGGAGGTGTTTTGGATGGATGAATAACCAATCTGAAGTGGATCTGAAGGTAAGGGATCAAATATGAAAAAAGGCTTAACTCAGTGAAATTTCAGATGACCTGCTGCAGCTAAAAATCTTACTAGAAATGTGGAGGGTACTTTAGACCTAGGAGATAGGTTCCCACTTTTATGAGTAAAACAGAGCAAGTATAGTTCCAAAAAGGGCGGAGACAAAGGTTAGACAACCCAGAAAAGAGGCTTAGACAAACCTAGAAAAATCTAAGAAAAATTCCCGCAAAAATTCTAGGTCGCAGTTTCTGACCTGTTTTCTGCAGAGCTCACAGGTTTTGGCCTGTTTTCTGCGCCCTAAAGCTCTAGGTCGTAGGTTTTGCCCCAAAAAGTGTGACTTGCACTTCTGGCACTCTCGGGAGCAGGCTTTAGAATTTTTTTTTGTCTCAGCTGTGGCTGATGCCTGTCACCTGCGTAATAGGTCTGAAAACACACAGAAGTTAGAATTTTTAATGTTTTAGGGTTTTATAGGTTAAAAATAACATCAAGAAAAGAAAAACAAGAAGCTGAAGAGAAATCCTAGGGTTTGAAGCAGCTGGTCATGCAGGGATCTGAAAAATGACAGAGGTCATAATTGTAAACCCTTGTGGAGTCGTCAATTGTTAGTATGAATCCTAATCGCAAGCGTACAAAAAGAGCTCACTTTAGCTGTGCTTAAAAAACAACCCTAACATCAAATATGGCTACCAATTTCTTTAGATCTACAGTTAGTTGACCACGATAAATGCTACAAAATCTATATCTATGCAGTAAAAGACATTAAGCAGTAAATAAAAGCAAGAGTTGTTCCATGCATCAAATAGACAAGACAAGAATATTTTTAAAGAATTTTTGTATTTTTGACACCTGGGAAGGGAACATAGAAATATGTTACTAGTCTGCCTCAATGGGATGGGTTCCTTTAAGTCCTTAGCACTTCAGATCTAAGATCTCTCTCTCTTGATGGTGTAGAAAACCTAGACAAAAAATGGAACTCAAAGGGAGCTCACAAGAAAAATGGTAGCAAAATATGACAATGATGGAGGATCAAAGTCAAACCAAAAGTATAGATCCAGAGTGATATTTAGGCAATAAAAGATAGTGAGTGAATGGAAAAACCCTTCTATTTATAACAAAATATTGATTTAGTCTAGATATTGATGTATAATTAAAATATTATTAACTAGATCTAGATCCAACTTTTATGGAATATTTTATTATATTTGTTGGAGGGAAAAAGAATTTGAATTTGGTCAGGTCCCTTTATTTGTAAATAATAAATAAATAAATGGTTTATTTATTATTTTAAGGATGTGGTTGAGTAATAATTAAATAACTAATGATTTATTCAATTATTTATATATGATTTAGTCAACTTTAACAAGGAATATTATTTAAATAAGGTTTAAATAATTATTCCTAGAAAATAATAAGATAAATAATGATTTATCTAGTTAATTTTCCTGTTTTGGGTTAAATATGACCATGAATATTAGTTAAGCTGTTGTTTAACTAATTATTCCTTGAGGAAAATCAAACGAATATGGATTTATTCAATATTTCCTCATGGGGTTTCCTGTTTAGACCATAAACAACTTAATAATTATGGACTACTAAGTTATTTTTCATAGTGAAAGCAATTTTACTTAGGGTAATCACCAATACAATCTGTTACATCACTGAACCATCAAGTATACGGATCTCGATCATGCTGTAAGGAGGTGGAACTGAGAAACAATCAAGTCAAAGGGTAATAAGGAGTCCCTTTGCCTGATTCGAGGCACTGAACAAGAGTGGAAGCTGGAATGAAGGTACACCGCCCTCTAGACCTGTCTTCTGGAATGAATGATCTGATGTCGACAGAAGGAAGTCCGCCATAGGTGAGGAAATAATGAATCCGCAACTAAGGCATGCGAGAAAATAGTAGAGTGAAAGATAGACTGACACCGCTGATGATGATGAAATAGGGGCTACTGAGTAGCGGACGGGCAAATTCCCTTGTTAGAGCATAAAGGGCATGGATGACTTGGTAGCAACTAACACAATATCAAAGGGGATAGGGGATAGTACGATTAAAGACCATAATGTGCGACACGAGAGAGAAACCAAGAAATAAAGGATGGAGGACTATAGTAGGATACAAAGGGACTCGGGATAGACTCCATGGATGCGATGATGACTCAACTCGGATGCTCAAAACAAGGGCGACTCGATGATGCTACCACACAGAAAAGGTCCAGTGGGGACCGTAAAAACATGAGTACAAGATGGTTACTCATGAAGAAATTTGACACGAGCATGGACAAGTATAGAGGAAAAGTGGTGCCCCAAGTACAAGTGTTGCAAGTGAAGAAATTCGATTTTGAGGAGTGGTGAAGTGACCCTTCTTGGAAAAATGTGTCCTCGTTAAGTATCAAATCACAAAAAACTAACAGATACCAATGTTAGAGCTCGGTGAGAGCTTTCCATCGGTATGGAAGGTTTGTCAAACTGAGCTATGGTTTGGCTGCATCGGGCGAAATAAAAATCTGGGGTTTTTCTTTTAATAAGGAATTTTCCCTCCAAATTCACTCATTTGCAAGTGTAGCTATGGTGAATGTAGACAGAAGAGAAGGCCCTAAAACTTGCGGCGATCGTAGCGGAAAAACCGACCGTTGGAATCGAGATCCGTCATTTGCAGGTAAGATGCCTAACCCTAATCTTTCAATTAAGGGGATCAAAATTTTAGTTTAGGTATCCAGAGCTCATTAACAGGCCAAGTTGCACTTTTTTGGGTTTGTTCTACGACCTGGGTAGTAGGTACTAGGGAGAAAACTGAGACCTGTCCCAGGAAATGACCTGAAAAGTGCGACCTGTCAGAGAAAGGGGGTTTCAGTGCTATTTTTGGCTATCTGGGATTTTTATTGTTGAGGGGCATAGGCGCCCCCAAGCATGTTATGGTCATGCCAAAATGTATTTATAAAGGGGGAATCTAAACACATTTTTATGATGTGGTGCGCCATTTGTTTTCGTTATGGTTATGTAGTTCGAGAAAGGGAATACAAGATTACCAATCTCTTTTGGTAATGCATATATGAAGCAAATGGACTGAAGTTTTTGGGTTGGCATACATGGTGTCACTATCCCAAAGAAAGGATTTGGAGATAATGAACTGGTGCTCTCCTATAAAACCCACAAGTTGGTCAACAACAATGTCTAGGGGACTGGGTTGCTGATGTAAGATGAAGGAATGATGAGGGGTATCATCCCTAGAGTGATCTGAAGTGATATGGGAATCTAGAGGTTCTTCTAAATGGGGAATAATAATGGTACTAGAGTTGACACGACCAAATACACTAGGATAGTTGTGGAGAATTGCTTCTCCTAGTCTCTCGAATATGGGTGCCCCCTTACCCGAACATTGGGTGTCAATGTAATGGCCACAAGGTGTATGTGGTTCGAATGCATGGGTTCGATGTAAGGGGGGATATATAAAGTTAGGGTTGGTGACTACTTCTATAATTTCGTCATCGTAATAGAAGATGGGGTGACTGGTGGAAGAAGGACCACGTGGTGCAACGAAGCTACATGAATGATCATCATGAGAATAAAGGTTCACATGCACATCGTCACGGGGGGTGATGGAAGAACATGTAGATGAAGGATCCACTGATGTTGAGCCCAAGGTGATCGCTGAAGGAAGGTCAGGCGAAACAGAAGGGGAAGTCCCGAGGGGGTCTTCCACTGAGGATCTCATAGATGATGACATGTAGTGGACAGTGGCCGAAGACTCTGTCATTTCAACATCCAGAGGGGGAATGTCTATGGGAGTGGATGTATCCTTTGGTTCTGCTGAAGCAAAACATGCAAATAAGGGAGAGGTGGACTCATTGAGCTTGGCCTCGAATTGGCGAACCACTTCCAAAGAGGAGAGGTACTCTTCGAGGAGAGGACAGAGGTAAGTATAGTGGCCATGGAAATCACACAAAGAACAGGGATGATTTGTGCACAAAACCTTGAGTTTATTGGCTAAATCATGTAAAGTAACATGGTATTCTAGGATATCAGACTCAAGAAATGCTTCGTTGACCATGGGCTTGAGATGAGGCAATTCAAGACAATTATAGGTGGCATGATCGACAACATCACACAAAGCATCCGAAGGTGTATGCTTTGGAGGCTTAGGAGGAGCAGGGTCAGTTGGGGCAACCTTGTATTTTAATGCCTTCTTGTGAGCTTTGCCCCCTTTACCGGAAGCTGTCGAAACAGGAGGAGGATCTTGTTGAGGTGGCTGAGGCACGGTAGTAGAGGGAGAGGTCATGGGGTCCGGTTGAACCGAGGTCAAAGCAAGATAAGGTTTGGGCTGACCGGGATGGGTAGCGATTGGGGGATCAATGTACTAGACTGGGAGCCCTAGGGTCAAGTTAGGAAGGGATAAGTTAGCCATAATAGGTACCAAAAACACTGCAGGAGGGGGAGCTAGGAATGGTATTTGACTGGAGGGGTAATGGCCAAGCAGGAAAGCTCTGAGATGGTTAAGGTCATGGGGAACCGTGCCAGAAGGGTAGAGAGGCTCATGAATACCAGCTGCAAGTGAAGGGCCTAGAGGAGGGGGTCCTAAAGGCTGAGTCAAAGTACTAGGAGTAGGCTACGGAGGGCGGGGCTGCTGACTAGCCAAAGTGGGCCGCTTGAGGGAAGCCCGAGATGATTGCATCATGCAAACATTCGACGAGCTGGTATCAGAGACACGAGGAGGAAGACCAGGGAATGAACCAATCAAAGAGGAGTCTATGTAGAGTCTAGGTAAGACACTGGTCAAATGTTCGACAATTTTCTTATTGGCCATCGAAGAGATGATGGACTCAGGGGAGGTCTTAGACTTCGGTTCCTAATATGTCAACTAGTCAATGGTGACTATCTTTCCATTATGAGGAATGGAAATCTTGCGGTGAACCATAGATGGGACAACAAACATTGCATAGGTGTAGCAACGACCCAATATAATGTTGTAATCTAAGGGGGCATCAATTAATTCTACGTCAATGCAAACAATCTTTCCCGCAAGAGTAATAGGACAATTGAAAAATAGGCCAATGGGCTTGGAAGAGTGGCCATCCCATGCACGGAGGGTGATAGTGGAAGGGGCCAACTCAGGTGATCTGAGTTGCTTCCAAACCGAAGTGGACATCACATTGGTGGATGCCCCCTCATCAATGATACAACGGGAGACGTTGGCATTCCATATCTAGATGGGGATTTGGAAGGCGACGGAACTAGGAAGAGGAGGATGTTCTAATCGGTCAACATCGAAGACGATAAAACGATCATCTTAAGGATCTACAACGCCCATGGTAGTTATTACAAATTTTCGTTGTGAAGGGCATGACTTGAGGAGTTCCAGCATTGAGATGGCAACAGGAGATTGCACCAAATCATCTACTATATTATACGAATGGGCAACTTTTCCAGAAGTAGTGTTCCAGCGTAATGGTCTTGTGGGGATCTTGGTATGAATCTCTGCCTTAGGCTAAGGGATCTATAAAGGACCATTGGTTGTCAAAAGAGGCTCTGTAGAACTTGAAGAAGGGGGCTCAGGGGCAGACGTAGCGGGAGGATTGTTATACTGACAGGACCGAGTCTGAAGGTTGAGGTCAACGTTAATGGGTTGGTCAGAGTTCATCATGAGAATCTGGTAATCGAAGGTACTAGATGGAGGAGGTTGAGTGGCGGCTTGACCTTCAGGTGGCTGGGTAGCCACAAATACTTGCTGAGGGAAAGGACTGGTAAACACAGTTGGCTGGCTAGGTGCAACATTGGGAGGAATGGAAGGGGAGGCTTGATGTCCTCGTGATGGTGATTGAGTCTCCCACATCTGTCGCATCTGTGGTAAAAGAGGACAATCATGGGTGTAATGACCATAAACACCGCAACAAGAATAAGGCTTGTTCATGAAAATAGGCCTGTCCTGCTTGGGCTGAGTGCCCTGTTGCTGGTTAGCAGTGTTAGGTGCATTACCTTGGGGATTAGGTCCAGGATTACTGGGGGTAGATTGATTTTGGGTGCCTTTCCTCTTCTTTTTGGAAGTAAGAGGATCAGTCGTGCCCTGCTGTGCATACAACTATCCCTGGGGGGGCGGTGGTTGCTGTTGTAGGGGTTGAGAAAGCAAGGGAGGCGAAGGTGCAAATGCTTGAGGGGCTAGAGCATCAGGCTGCGGATACAGATAATAAGGAGGTTGGGTAACATTGTGGTAAATAGGTTGGGAAAAAGGAGGAGGCATGTCGTATCTTGGATACATGCTACGAGGAGGGGGGGAAATGCTGAAGGAGATGGCCCCTCCTTGAGGGAAACCATAGCCCATGGGAGGCTGAGCGTATGGATGAGAAGGGGCTCCAACGATACCGTTAGCGACATGAGATTCCCCTGGTGCATTGGCATGACTGGGTCTAGGGAGATCAGGTAAGACAGTATAAACATAACCAAATTGTGTGTAGATTAGGTCATATTTTAACGCAATATGGAGAGCAGCTTCTTTGGTTTGAGGAAAATGTGATGCGGCATCTTTGCCTATAGCAGGAAAAATGGATATAAGGAACTAGTCCATGTAGACACGATATTCGAAGGTAGGGGCTCGACATAAGCTCTTTCTTCTCTGCATTTCCTGGACATGATCGGATAGGCGGGTCACAGACGATTGACGGAAAGAGGTCAAAAGTTTGGTACCAGTGTCATAATGAAGGGGAAGCTATAAATAAGACAAAAAAGCCCGGGCAAGGGTCACAAAAGTGGTATGAGAGGAGGAGGCCTAGTCAACATACCACTTAGAAGCTTCTCCAGTAAGCATACGTTGGAACAACCGAAGACAGACAGAGTCATCGGTGATGGATTAAGATGAAAAAAACATGTCGAAATATCGAACATGATTTGTAGGATCTTCTCCAGCAAGACCTTCAAACTTGGGGATGTCAGAAGGGAGCTTGGTTGGCATAGCAGGCCAACCAACGTCATGGAATATGGGGTCATTGATCAACTGGTTAAAATCAGGAAGAATGAGGCCTGCCATATAGGGGAGAAAGGGAGCAGCTAGGATAGTTCCTGTTGCGGTCCCATTAGTAGTATTCCCAGCATTAGGGCTAGGGCTACCACCAGGTTAGGTCCTAAACCAGACATGGTGAAGGTGACAGGGGGAGAACCTGGGTGGAACCAGAAGGGGAACACAGTGAATTAGAAGAGGATTTGGAGTGCGGACTTGATGGAGGACTAACTCAAATCCTACGCGGAGGAGTAAGTCTTCCTAACGGAAACTGAGGATGAAGGTGAATAAGTCTCCTGGATAAACTCCTTGGGGGCGCAATGATGAAAGCACAAACATGGCACAAAGGGAAGAGAGATAAACAAGGGCAAGGAGGTGCAAGATCAAATGATTACAATGTCGAAACAAGGGCAGAAAGGTGTAGGATCAATTAGCTACATTGTTATAGTATTTTCCCGACGGTGTTATCTAGGATCTTCTTCACTTAGGGTGTGTGTGTTAAGTGTGTAAATTTTAGTTTTTAAACCCAGACGATTGTAGAGAAAAATAAAAAGTGTGTTGTATAACTGTAAATAAATCTGCAGATAACAATAAATGAAATTGAAATAACATAAAATAAACATCTAATTATGCATTAATCTAAACCCAAGGAGGCAGGCCTCTCAACAAGTAGTTTGTGGTTGGGAAAAAATCTAGTCAAAACACACCAATATAGGCAATGGATCTAAAGTCGGGAGGGACAATGATCTAAAGGTTAGATCAGCTGGTAATAGGTGCAAAAAAACAACAAAAAATCAGAGGGAAAATTGTTGTAAATGAGGTGGTGAAAGGCTACAACCTGGAGGGAAACGAAGGGGACCCTAGAGGAAGACCCAAAAAAAACTAAAAGGAGGTGTTTTTGATGGA
The DNA here is from genome assembly GCA_034641835.2 of Pinus albicaulis. NCBI lineage: Eukaryota > Viridiplantae > Streptophyta > Pinopsida > Pinales > Pinaceae > Pinus > Pinus albicaulis. The sequence continues at coordinate 169,541,450 of CM076577.1, read as the reverse complement.
TGAATAACCAATCTGAAGTGGATTTGAAGGTAAGGGATCAAATATGAAAAAACACTTAACTCACTGAAATTTCAAATGACCTGCTGCAGCTAAAACTCCTCCTAGAAAGGTGGAGGGTACTGAAGCCCTAAGGGTCTCGGTTTCCACTTTGATGAGTAAAATATAGCAAGTATAGGTCCAAAATGGGCAGAGACGGAGGTCAGACAACCCTGAAAAAAGGCCTAGACAAACCTAGAAAAATCAAAGAAAAATTCCCACAAAAAGTTCAGGTCGCAATTTCTGACCTGTTTTCTATAGAGGTTGTAGGTTTTGGCCCGTTTTCTACGCCCTGAACCTCTAGGTCGCAGGTTTTGGCCCAAAAAGTGTGACCTGTACTTTTGACATTCTCAGGAGCAGGTTTCAGAAAAATTTGTCGTCTTAGTTGTGGCTGATGCCTGTCACGTGTGTAATAGGTCCGAAAACACAAAGAAGTTATAATTTTTAATGTTTTAGGGTTTTATAGGTTAAAAAAAACATCAAGAAAACCAAAACAAGAAGGTGAAGAGAAATCCTAGGGTTTGAAGTAGCTGGTCTTGCAGGGATCTGAAAAACGATAGAGGTCGTAATCGTAAACCCTTGTGGAGTCGCCAGTTGTTAGTATGAATCTTAATCGCAAGCATATGAAAAGAGCTCACTTTAGCTGTGCATAAAAAATAGCCCTAGCATCAAAGATGGCTGCCAATTTCTTTAGAATTGCAGTTAGTTGACCAAGATAAATGCTGCAAAATATAGATCTATGCAGTAAAAGACATTAAGCAGTAAATAAAAGCAAGAGTTGCTCCATGCATCCAATAGACAAGAAAAGAATATTTTTAAAGATTTTTATTTTTATTTTATTTTTGACACCTAGGAAGGGAACATAGAAAGATGTTACCAGTCCCCTATCAATGGGATGGGTTCTTGTAAGTCCTCAACACTTCAGATCTAAGATCTCTCTCTCTTGATGCTGTAGAAAACCAAGACAAACAATGGAACTCAAAGGGAGCTCACAAGAAAAATGGTAGCAAAATATGACAATGATGGAGGATCAAAGTCAGACCAAAAGTATAGATCCAGAGTGATCTTTAGGCAGCAAAAGGTAGTGAGTGAATGGAAAAAACCTTCTATTTATAAAAAAATATTGAGTTAGTCTAGATATTGGAGTATAATTAAAATATTATTAACCAAATCTTGATCCAACTTTTATGGAATATTTTATAATATTTGTTGGAGGGAAAAAGAATTTGAATTTGGTCAAATCCCTTTATTTTTAAATAATAAATAAATAAATGATTTATTTATTATTTTAAGGATGTGGTTGAGTAATAATTAAATAAATAATGATTTATTCAATTATTTATAAATGATTTAGTAAAATTTAACAAGGAATATTATTTAAATAAGGTTTAAATAATTATTCCTAGAAAATAATAAGATAAATAATGATTTATCTAATTAATTTTCCTATTTTGGGTTAAATATGACCATGAATATTAATTAAACTGTTGTTTAACTAATTATTCCTTGAAGAAAATCAAGCAAATATGGATTTATTCAATATTTCCTCATGGGGTTTCCTGTTTAGACCATAAACAAAATAATTATGGATTACTAAGTTATTTTTCATAGTGAAAGCAATTTTACTTAGGGTAAAATTGGTCTTACACGGTGTACTTTGGTCCATCTAATAGTAATAGGTTAGATAACCAAAAATTGGTGTAACAAAGCCATCATAGGGGTTTTTCTCATATTTTCCACTGATTCCAAACCCTCTGTCATTTTTCATTTCAGTCAGTTTACTACGGTTTCTACCCATGATCAGTTTGTGAAATTCATAATTGAAGAGGCTTTCAATTATGCCTCCATGTTAGTCTATTTATTATTGTACTCTCAGGGCGATAAATTTAAGTTTTCTCTACAAAAATTGGATGAAGAAGGCCACCAACAGTTAATTATATTTTGGACTTCATTAGTCATGAAGGAACATAAAGAGTATTTTTATAAAAAGTTTGCGGAATTGTTTCTTCAGCCAACATTCATTTTGTTGAGCAACACTCCAGAGCCAAGAATTAGTGAAGTAATCAGGAAGGTATTTCATTTATTAGATCAAGCTATAATAGGGGATTGGTATATTTACCAAAACTATACAGAACTCAGAGTTTATGGATGTGAAATCCCCTCCTATAAGTTGCCTCAATTCCTCCCGATAAGGATTTTTTCATTGAAGTATATTAGACAAATGATTAATGTAGATGAAGTGCATTTTGTCTCTGCTAAGAAGAAATCACAGGTTAAAATTAAAAAATAGATAGGTCCTTTTATCTATAATAGCAGAGCAACAAAGGAAGAGGTAGGTAAGTTGTTGAAGGAAATGCAGTTTAGCCCAAGCTTTACATGGTCTTATGATCCAGTTGGTGTCATTTCCAAACCAAGGGTGGAAAATAAATCTACAACATATTTTCATACACCTAGACCATAAATTGAAAAGTACATGAATAAGATTGAATGGACAGAAGGTACACTACAAGAGGACGAAGAGAAAACATTATCTACATTAGCATTGTAGACCCCAATTGCAGAGGAAAGAGCAGGGAAGAGATTTTGAGAATATCAGTCATCTCCAATGACTGATTCATCAAGCAAAGAGTTCAATATTCACTACAGGAAGAAGACAAAGCTTAATCCAAATTTCAATCCCAGCAAAGAGTCATAAAAGTAAGTGATTATCATTACTAAATACACACCCCCTTCTACACATCTAGGTGATACAGGTATCTCTACTACTCCTACTACTTCTACTGTTTCTAAAGAGCATCAAGCAACAACTCCTAAAGATCAACAAACATCAACTTCTCAAGATCAACAAAAATCCATCTAGATTAGCACAACTGCTATATGGGAGAAAGAAAAGGATAATAATGTCTTTGAAACTTTCAAAGAAATGAAGTTTAAGAATGAAATGTTGAATAATAGTACCTATAATCAGTTTTGGAAACAAACTCCTAGTTCACAAAGAAGACTGCTTTCAACCTTTGATTGTGAAAAGGGAAAAATGCATTTTGCATTTCTTCAAGCACAAATATCATAGCCAAAGTCATAATTAGATTATAAGAAAGCTAAATTTGAGATTGAGACAAAAGAGATCCATCCAATAGACCAAATGGAGCTACATAAGAAAACTAGTGAGATGATTTCATCAACTCTCACTAATACTGCTTTAAGTTTATCAAAGCTGCAGGTTTCACTAACAAATGTACTGTCACAACTCAAATTGGAGAAGGTATCTCCATTTGCAAAGGATACAATAATCAAGACTTTAGAAGATCTAGTGGTAAATATTATATATGATCCATCTAATGTGAATGCAATTGAAGATATCATCAAGAAGAAAAATGTTGACATAGCAGCATTGAGGAAAGAACTAAATATTCCAACTACAGAAGATCCTTTGGCAAAGGATATTGAAGAAAATGAAACCCATAACATAGATACGATGAATTTGATAATGGAGAAGAATTCTCAATTAAAACAAATGGAATCATAGTTAGAGAAGATGATAAAGGAAAAGGAAGCAACAATGAAGACATCAAAAATTCCTTTAGAAGCAGTGCCACTAGCAGCCATTCCTATGGCTCAAACTTCTACAACAAGCACTGCAGATGGAGTTGAGAAACTTACTAAAGCAGTTCAGAACATGTCCATTCAATAAGAGGAGATAAAAAAATTTCAGGATAAGGTAACATTACTGCAATTACAGAAGACTAATGTTGATAGTTCACATGCAGTTGAAGCACAAAGGGCCAAAAAGTTGATTGAATGGTTACAGAAATAACAGAAGGAGTCATCCATTGGTAATACTTTGGGAAAAGTGAAAGAGATAATATGGGAAAACATCATAGATTCCATCACTGAAATTTGGCCAAGTATACATATAATATTTGAGCAAAAAGAGTTGATCCGGAAGGAAAATTAGGCCATTACAACAATCAAAGAACAACTGGGAGATAAGCCTGCAAAAGAAAAAAATATCATCAAATTTATGAATTCAAAGAACATGTATGAGCTGGATGAATTGGGAATTGAAGACAGAAAAGAAACCATCTTGGAAGTGAAGAGAGTACTGACAAAGAAGAATTTGATTCTTCAACTTGAAGAAAATTGTCACAGTTTAGAGGTTACAGTTCAGAGATTCTTTAGCAGGATAGAATCTCTAACATAGAAAGGGCTGCCTTCTCTTTTTTTGATTAATGATTAACTAATGACCAAAGATGACTATGGAAAGAGACTTCTGGAAATTTCCAGGGATACTTCCAAGTTGGAAAATATTAAAGGCACATTAACAGGAAAAACATTGTTGGGAGAAATAAGTAATGATATTTATATTCTGCATGAAATCAAACATGTCTTTGTTGTGAAACCAAATTTTTCCAAATACACCGAAGCAGATGAAATTTACTGAAGGGTAATTAAATTAGTTATCCCTGATGAAGAACACTGGGAAAAGTTATGTGAGTTTCAAGAGTAATGAATAAAAGCATAAAAGTCAATTTTTCCAGATCAACAGTCAAAAGACAACCAGCGCAACCCGTGATTATCTTCTTCAGCAACAATTTTCAATTGCAGCTAGTGCTAGCACAACAAATGTAATTTATTTCCATGATGCAGTTAGAGTTAGTTAGAAAATAAAGTGCTATTAGTTGGATAGCCTTTAATGCACCAGTTGTAATTTTATTTTTCTATATATACTTCGTTGTACGAAGTATTTCTGTTGGATAATCGAGTTCTGAAACTTCGTGTATTACTGTGGACTTACTATTAATGAAAATCAACTAAGTTTGTAGCAATTGTGTGATATTCATGTGGTATTTTTATTGACCGTTGTGCCTTTGTAAGTTATTTCATTTCCATTCCATTTCCTGTGTAAAATCTTAAGTTTATAAACATAAATCAGTCAAATGCCTTGTTTATTAAGATTTTTACAATGTGTCTTTTCTTCTAATGAATGAACTCATGTAAAATTCTCATTCAAAATCCTTCCTTTTATTCCATTATACATCAATGAAAAATTAAATGTGCTCAAATAAATTGCCTATATTTCCTTACTCATTTTTCTGCAGTACAGTCTTTGAAATCAGTTTTAGCTTTCACTGATTATAAATTTTATCCAGAAAACAAAACATCAAAAAAATTCTAAATCAAATTACTTTACATCTAGCCTAAAATCTGGTACTCAACCCTAAAATTGAATAATTAAAAAGTGACACAAAGAGAGCCCTCTCTAGTTAGGTAGGGCTAGCTACCTAGGTAAAAGTTGGTCTGTAGTTACATTTCTTCACTCCTAATTTCAACCTAGGAAGTTGGGGAGAGTGATAACATAATATATTGGAGAAGAAGAAGATTTCATTTCACCTGAGGAAACTGCTTCACCTCTCTCAACCATGGCGGACACTGAAGCCTAGGGAGCCTTTCCCATTAGAGAGGCAGATGGGGAAACCAAAATGAAAAAAATTAGCTCCTCAGCTCTTCCACACTTTCATGGACTTACCTCGGAAGATCATGACACATTCATGTTTGAATTTGTTGTTGTTTGTAGGACCTATGACTATGCCTCAGATGATCAGAAGCTAAATCTATTCCCATCTACCCTTAAGGATGAAGCCTTGCGCTGGTTCATGGGTCTACCTGGGAACAACATAACTACCTGGGCACAGATTGAAGAAGCCTTCAACAAAAAATACTGGGACTATTGTAGGTCCAAGGAAACTAAGGATGAGATATTCAGGATGAATCTAGGACCTGATGAATCCCTAGAAGACTATGAAGAGAGGTTTTAGTTAAACTATAGAGAGCCAATTGTACTCTTGATACCAGATCACTTAAACTAGTACTTCTCGAGGGATCAAGGAGGAGGTGATAGAAACCCTTAATATGTTATTAGGAGGAGATATCTACCAACTGCCTTATGAAACAATAAAATCTGTCTTCAAGAACCATTCTAGGGCAGCTAGGAAGAAAGGCAGAGCTAGCCAAAGTACAACCAATACCCCTTCCTATTCCACCTCCATCAAACATGAGATTGTAAATATGCTGGAGGACTTCAAGATTGACATGTTTCACACCTTTTATTTGCAAATGAACACAATTCAAGTCAAAAGGAAGAAATAGGAAGCAATAATAGCCTTGGCTATGTTTTACCCCATATGTACCAGAAAACACCCTAGAAATGAATGTCGACTAAATGTCATAGAGGTTTTCTTAGGTTTTGAGGAGAATCATGCCATAGAAAAGAGTCCCTCCTTACCTAGACTCAAAGTTGTATATCAAGGTGGGGAAGTAGGACCAGAGAAACTCTGTTTCATCAACTAGAGAAGGCCTCAAGGCCCTAGGTCATATCAACAGGGTATGAAAGGTGCACCTTAATCTTACTATCAAAATAATAAGAATGCACCCATGCAACCTTGGTACACCCCCACTCCTCCATCCTAGCCTACACATCTTACTTGGACTTACAACCATCCATATCATCCTCAGCCAGTGAACCAAGCATTTTAGCAATATGTTCCTCAACAACCTCATTGGAACAATCCATCCCAAGGGTGGAGGCCTCAAAATAATCAACCACCTACTCTAATGCCTCCACCCCAACCTCAACCTCAGCTTACTCATGCTGCTCCACCCAAGTTGCCACATATTCCTGCACATCCCAATTCGAACCCGAACAATAGACATGCAACATAGGTTTATAGTGGAGAGACATCGTATCCATCTTATGCTGTGGAGATACAGGAGATTAATCTCAGGCTGGGAAGAGTAATCCCAGACAACCACCCTCCATCTCCACCTGTAGCGGTTGAGGAGGAAAAGGAATAAAGTAACACTCATATCCAAAAACCTCCTTTTACCGAGTGCTTGATCCATTCCAGTCAGCACACCCCAGAGGAGACTGAACTTATGGGAGAACTAAAAAATTTGTGTGTAAATATATCGCTTCTCTAGGCCAAAAAGGATGTCCCTATTTACAATAGGCTCATCAAGGAAAAGTGCTTCAAGAAACCTGGGAGAAAGAAGAAGGATAACCCCACCATCAATGTAGAAGGACAACTGTCCAACTTAATGTTGGGAAGGGTGATCTTTCCAATGTACTTGGACCATGGCAGTCCAATTATAGATGTGAACATAGGTGGTGTCATAGTCCCCAATACTTTGATTGATCTCAGGGCTGCCATCAATGTCATGACCAAGGAAACTATGTTGAAACTCAACCTCCAATGGGCTTTGTGGAAAACCACAACAGTTATGCAACTTCCAGATCGGTCCATAGTAAATTCAGAAGGAATTGTTGAGGATTTTATGGTTTCAATTGACTCTTGGGAGTATCCTACAAATTTCCTAGTTCTACAACCAAAAACCAATTTCAATGGATATCCTTTCATCTTAGGGAGACCTTGGTTAGACACTGCCGATGCTTATATCATATTTCAGGCTAGAAACATGAATATTAAAAATGGTCCCTTGTCTAAACAACTAGTATTATATCGTCCAACCTAACCTTCCATTGATCATGGTCTACCTATATGGTTGGATGATGAAGAATATTAGGTATATAACACTACCCCGATTTGTACCATAGATGTTGTTCTCAGAGCGGGGAATCTTGATGAAGGCGAACTCATTGAGCATGTCATTCAAAACCAGTCCCCCACTAACAATCCACTTGAAAACCTAGTCAAAGAATCTGAAAGCCAACCTTGGATTGAATTGAACTCAGTCGATACAACCTCTGAAACCACCAAGGCTGTAGAGTTTGGCCCATGCAGATCTCTGAAAATCAACTCAAACCTCTCATATGAATAATAAAAGAATCTATGCCAGCTTCTAAAGGAAAACCTAAATGCATTTGCTTGGTATTACAAGTACATGAAAGGGGTGCATCCTTCAGTATGAAGACATCATATTTACATTAAGGAAGGATGCAAGCCCGTGAAACAACCCCAAAGAAGGATGAACCCAGCTCTAAAGGACATAGTCAAGGAAGAACTACAAAAACTGTTGGATTCATGTTTCATTTATCCTATATTAAACAATGAGTGGGTATCTCCTCTCGTCCTAGTCTCGAAGAAGAATGGAAAATGGTAAATCTGCGTTGATTATTGGGAACTTAAAAAATCTAGAAAGAAGGACCATTTTCATTTTCCCTTTATAGACCTAGTCCTGGATGGCCTTGTAGGAAAGGAGTTATTTTCCTTCTTAAATGGGTTTAGTGGGTCTAACTAGATCCAAATCAACCATAAATATAAGGAGAAGACTAATTTCACTTGCCCTTGGGGTACCTTCACTTACAGAGTCCTACCCTTTGGGTTGTGCAATGCCCCAACTACCTTCCAAAGAGATGTCTTGAGCATTTTCTATGAGCTAGTCCATGACTCAGTTGAAATCTACATGGATGATTTCACACCCTATGGGGATGACTTCTAGGAATATATCTCCAATTTAGGAAAAGTGTTGAGAAGGTGCATGGAGATGCATCTCTCCCTGAGCCCAGAAATGTGTGAATTACTAAAAAGAGTAGGAGTTTTATTGGGGCACTCAATCTCCCAAGCAGGAATACAGGTGGACCCGAGAAAAATCACTATTATCAAAAGGGTACCTGCTCCTCAAATCAGAGAGATGTCAGGAGCTTCTTAGGGTTAGCTGGATATTATAAAAGATTCATCAAAGATTTCAGTAAGATGGATTCACCACTATTTGGTTTATTTGCCAAAGATTCTAAGTTTACTTGGTCCAGCCTTTGTCAAGAAGCTTTTGAGCTCATTAAGGGAAAGTTAACTATCGCCCCCATTCTCTGAGGTCCAAATTGGACTCTGCCTTTCCACATCCACACAGATGAATCTGACAAAGTTGTGGGGGAATAATTAGGGAAGTTAGAAGACAAATTGCCTTATGCAATCTATTTCATTAGTAAGAACTTGTCTATGGCCTAACTACATTATACTGTCATATAGAAGTAGATGTTATCCATTTTCCATGATTTAAAAAAATTAAGACATTATGTCACTGGGTATCAGACCTTTGTACACAATGACCATGCAACCATAAAATATTTAATGAATAAACCAGATGTTAATGCTAGGATAATTAGATGGTTGTTACTATTATAGAAGTTTGACCTAACCATTGTTGATAAACCTTGAAAGGAGAATGTTGTTGCAGATTTTTATCCAGGTTAGCTCTATCTACAGATGAAGAAGGAATGATGGATGAACCACTTCTAGATGAACATCTCTTCGCTATATCAACACTCTCACCATGGTTTGATGACATAGGGAAACTACTTGGTTGCTAGAAATTTCCCTCCTAATATCTCATTCAAGGAGAAAAGAAAGATCATCACAAAATGTGCCCCTTTCACATGGATTGAGGGTAATCTCTTCAAATCATCTTAGGGAGACCTTGGTTAGACACTTCCGATGCTTATATCATATTTTAGGCCGGAAACATGGCTATTAAAAATGGGCCCTTGTCTAAAAAACTGGTATTATATCCTCCAACATAGCCTTCCATTGATCATGATCTACCTATATGGTTGGATGATGAAGAATATGAGGTATATAACACTACCTCGATTTGTACCATAGTAGTTGTTCTTAGAGGGGGGAAACTTGATGAAGATGAACTCATCGACCATGTCATTCAAAACTAGTCCCCACCTAACAGTTTGCTTGAAAACCTAGTCAAAGAATCTGAAAGCCGACCTTGGATTGAATTTCACTCAGTCGATTCAACCTCTGAAACCACCAAGGTTGTAGAGTTTGGCCCATACAGATCTCTGAAAATCAACTCAAATGTATCATATGAATAATAAAAGAATCTATTCCAGCTTCTAAAATAAAACCTAAATGCATTTTCTTGGTATTACAAGGACATGAAAGGGGTGCATCCTTCAGTATGAAGACATCATATTTACATTAAGGAAGGATGCAAGCTTGTGAAACAACCCCAAAGAAGGATGAACCCAGCTCTAAAGGACATATTCAAGGAAGAACTACAGAAACTGTTGGATGCATGTTTCATTTATCCTATATCAAATAGTGAGTGGGTATCTCCTCTTGTCCTATTCCCAAAGAAGAATGGAAAATGGTGAATCTGTATTGATTATCGGGAACTTAAAAAATATAGAAAGAAGGACCATTTACTTTTCCCTTTATAGACCTAGTCCTAGATGGCCTTGTAGGAAAGGAACTATTTTCCTTCTTAGATGGGTTCAGTGGGTATATCTATATCCAAATTAGCCCTAAAGACCAGGATAAGACTACTTTCACTTGCCCTTGGGGTACCTTCGTTTACAGAGTCCTACCCTTTGGGTTGTGCAATGCCCCAGCTACCTTCCAAAAAAATGTCTTAAGCATTTTCTATGAGCTAGTCCATGAATTAGTTGAAATACACATGGATGATTTCACACCCTATGGAGATTACTTCCAGGAAGATATCTGTAATATCCCAAAATAGGGATTTTCTACAACAATAAGAATATATTAAGATATTCTAAAGTTGGAGCTACAGAAACACCTAAACATAATAATGGATGTTCAATGATAAATAGACTCATATGATTTGTTAGAAAAACATAGCCATCAAATGAGTGAAACAATAGCAAAAGAAGAACTTCTACACATTCCCAAGTGGGGGAAATGGAGCAAATAGACCTTGAAAACGTTATTTCTGAAGATATGCATTTTTACTGGGTGAAATAATGCTTGGTTCCCTTAGAATATGATGTTAGGCCCTCATATACAAAAGGGGATCAGAAAGAAATCCATTTTGATATGTTAAACAGACCTCCCGGCTTCATATCAGTTCAAAAATAGCCAGATCCCATGACTTATGTTATGCAGAAAAATATTGAAGCATGTACAACGTTATTTTATGAGGGTTTCTACAGTATAATGATAAAATAACATGGATCTGGAACTTTATGTAACAATATGCAAAGAAAATGAAGATCTGGCCTCCTTATTGCATTATAATGGTAACCCGACAAGGGTTTCTTGAAAGCATGAGTACAAAAAGAGCAGATCTGAATATTCAGCTCAGAAAAAGTAGTATTACTACAACATTACAAAAATATAGCTGAATAATACAAAAGAGGGATGAGAATGTTGATCAACGGTTGTCATTGATGTCAACCCAAGCAGCACCAGGGGCTAACCCAATATTGCATGGGAATTTTGACCTACCAAATTAATATTTTCTGGGTCAATAATTCTTTTGATGGTTTCTACTTGTCGAGATGTTTCCGTTGAGATATGGGGCGCCATGTAATTCTTCATGGTTTGAGAGATATTCATGTTTGAAGTTTGTACCCCCAGTTAGTGGGCTAAAACCCCATGGGGTTGGGGCATGGGTCATTGAAAAGTCATAATTAATATTTTTTAAGCTCCTAAAATCCCTCCCACATTCACTTTTGAAGCCCCTCTCAACTTAAGCATTTATATAAATTGTGATCCTCATTTCCTCCTTATGCAAGGGATTCGGCCATCTGAAACAGGTCATCGTGGAATTTTCTCTCTAACATTTTTTCTACGAAGGTTCAGAAGCTGAAATTTTTTGAGGCGTAGTTGAAATCCTGATGAAGCCTCTGTAAAAATTTTAGATCAAGGTGCGGAATATTTTTGGAGATATGATTTGTTTAAGTCAGGGTTTTTGCAGGCTCTTGAAATTCATCTCAAAAAAGTGACATTGGTAAAATCGTCATAACTCTCTCTCTGAGTATTAGATTGGAATTTCGTAAAAAGTGGTAGATAGCACACAGTCTATAATTTTTTCTCTATCAATTTCAGAGCTAAATAAAAAAAAATGACACGTGGAACGCCGTACAAGTGAGCTCTGCTGAAACAATCCATAATTAGGGCATTGTGAGAGATTGGCTATAAATCTCTCTTGAAGAATCCAAATTGGGTTAGACCTATGGCATTGGAAAGACAACTCAGAGGAATACTATAGGACCAAAAATCAGATATTGAGGATTTGAAATAACAGAGATACACCAGATTCAATATCGAGCTCCTAGAAGGCAAGAAAAAGCTAGATCATGTGTTGTCAAGGGTTGCAAAGGACCATAATTTCTATGGCAGAAAAGAAAAGAAAGGTTCATAAAAGGCTAGCATGACAAGAGCAGAAACCAAGGTGCATAACAGCAGCAAGAATTTCATCATATGAAGTCTTCAAGTGGGTAGCACTGCATACAATCATTGTAAAGGTATCATTGTACTTAGTCATTATAAATACATTATTGTACAAATTCTACTAGTGTCTATCTACCAAGGGTTGAAGAGGCAGTGTTGGGAGGTCTAGGATCATCATTAGATGGTTGTGTCAAAGTTGGGGTTATGGGCTAGTATATCTTCTTCTTCTACATCATTCTATATCATTGTAAAGTGGACCATTTTCCCTGGTACGGGAGTCCATTCTTCTTTTATTCTTCTATAGGGTGGTAGGGTGGTGCTAGGGTGAGTTGTAGCTCATTGGGTGTTGGGGCATACATTTAGTTGACTACTGAAGAATCTCAGGCGTTGGAGCATCCATCCAGTGGGAGCTGGAGAAGAATTCTTTTCTAGATTCTAGGAAGTTGGAGCTTTATTTTTAATTGGAGTTGAATATTAAAGAATTATTAGAAAAGAATTAGGTGGTTTTAGTCCTGGAGTGGGTTTCCACCTTAAAATATGTGTGCATTTGTGTTCCTCTTATTTGCTGCTATCATTGTACAAACACTGATAATAATTGAATATTAACTAATGCTCTAATTGAAAGGAATATTTATTCACCCCCCCCCAGTATTTCCCACAATTGGTATCAGAGCTTGGTTCCTTCAATAGCAGTTTAACAGTTGGAAGGAGGTCATGGAGCATACCAAGAATGGTGTACCTCTATTCAATGAAAATAATTATGCACTCTGGAAAGGAAGAATGGAGGTGTATCTCTTGGTGCAAGGTTACGAAGTATGGGACACTGTTCAAAATGGATTTACATCAACCATGGATGAACAAAGTAAGAAGAATTTGGTAAATGATGCAAAAGAAAATAATATTATTATCAGTGGACTTATTGAATCTACTTATCATAAGGTTTTGGGTTGTAAAAATGCCAAAAATGTATGAGACAAGCTTGAGAATATAAATGCAAGTGACTCAAATGTCAAAGAAGCAAAGCTTCAAATCTATAGAGAAAAATTTGAGCAACTCAGAATGAAGAAGATTGCAACATTGTTGCATACTTCCAACACATTGATGAAATAACCAATACTATGGAAGGATTGGGAGAGACAGTTGACGAGAAGACTATTATAGGGAAGATTATTAGAACATTTCCAGGGAGATTCAACCCAAAGGTATCGGTCTTAGAATACATTGTAAATCTGGAAAAAATCATCAAGGAAGAATTACGTGGAGTTCTCATAGCATATGAAATGAGACTTGATGAAGAAAAGGGTACTTCAAATCTAGAAACTGTGTTCGTTGCATCTAAGAAAACTAATAAGGACAAACAACCTTCAATTGAAATGACATGCACCTGCAAGTGTGAAGAAAAGGGAGATGATGGAGAAGGTCTTTCAGATGAAGAATATGCTTACTTTATGAGAAAAATAAAACCTGGTAAGGGAAAATTAAAAGGTAAACTTCCATTGATATGTTTCGGTTGTGGTGAGGTTGGGCATTTCGTAGAAAAATGTCCGAACAAAAGTGATGGCAACTCAAAAGAAAAGAAAGGCTTTAAGAAATTCAACAAGCAAGGCAAAAAGAAAGGATCCAAAAGGAACTTTCTCTCTAAAGAAGATAGCTCATCATCCGATGAAGAAAGTGACAGCAAAGAAGAAGCCAATGAGAAAGTATTGTTTATGGCCAAGTACAATAAACAAGAATTATCAAACAATGAAGAAGAAGGGTTGACCATAGAAGAATTTTATGAGGAGGCAATCAAGCTTATAAAAGAGCTCAATGATGAGAAGATCCGTTCCAATACTATTGAAGAACAAGTTCAAGGTCTCAAAATTGAGGTTGAAGAACACAAATGTATTGAAGAGTCACTTCAAAATAAGTTGGAAGAAAGCAACCAAGAAAGGGAAGCATTAGAAGCCGAAGTAGTCTCGCTGCATAAGGAAGTGAAGAAGGCAAAAAATGTCCAAAACTATGCCAACAGCTCAAGGGAATTGGAATAACTCATCAACAATCAACGATCTTACAACGACAAAACTGGCCTCGGTTACAAAGAAGAAGAAGCAGGACCTTCTACAACAAAATACAATGAACCTATGAGATCTTACATACATGTAGACTTCATTGGACAAGATTCGCAAGAACATACTTGGAAGACGATTCCTCGACGAAGATTTTCATCCAGGTACTAAAATATTTTTCATGGCTATTGTTATTCATGTGGAAAATTTGGTCATAAAGCTATAGAATGTCGCACGTACCCTAGGAACCAATACAATTCCAAGATATTCTTCAAATATGAACCTCCCAGGGCTCAACGAAACATTAATAGATTTGAACATTTAAGAAATAATATGGAATGTTACAAATGTCAGAACTTTGGACACATAGCCAGAGATTGCAGACTTGAAAATCCTCCAGAATAATCTTCGAAACCAAAAAATGAATGAACATGGAAGAAGAAGAAGAAGACCGATAATTGTGCTCTCGCTCTCAAGGCTCAAAAAAATAAAGATGTGTGGTATCTTGACAGCGGTTGCTCAACACATATGACTGGAGATAGAAGGAAATTTGTATCTCTGAAAGAGAAGAAGGATGGAACCATATCCTTTGGAAATGATGGATCTTCAAATGTTATAGGATCAGGTACCGTCACTCTTAGAAGCAAAGATGTTATAGCCAAGAATGTTCTATTGGTCGAAAACATGAATCACAATCTGCTTAGTGTTGGACAAATGTGTGATCAAGGACACACAATGCTATTCAACTCCAAAAAATGTGAAATCAGGAAAGGCAGGTATGGTAAAATTGTGGCTACAGCAAGTCAAGCTCCAAACGACATATATGTTTTGGATGAAGAAACTAAAGCATGTCTACTAGCTAAAGAAGATGAAAGCTGGTTATGGCACAAACGAATGGGTCACATAAACTTTGAAAATCTTGTCAGGATAAGCAAAAAGGAAGGATTACGAGAAATGCCGAAAATCTCAAAACCTTCCAACACACTATGTGAGGCATGTCGGCATGGCAAGCAGACAAAATTCCAATTTAAAACAAAAGAAAATTTTGCATCACATCCATTGGAATTGATACATACTGATCTATGTGGTCCTATGAGAATAAAAGTCTTAGACAGAGAATTATATTTCATGCTAATGATAGATGACTATACCAGGATGACAGCCATCAGTTTCCTAAAGAAAAAATCTGAAGCATTTGAGTGCTTTAAGATCTACAAGGAGTTGGTTGAAAATGAAACTGATTTGAAAATAAATTGTTTAAGATCATATAGTGGTGGAGAATTCACTTCCAAATTATTTCAGCAATGTTGTGACGAATATGGAATAAAAAGGCAATTTTCAACAGCATGAACACCTCAGCAAAATGGAGTTGTTGAAAGAAAGAATAGAACCGTACATGAAATGGGTAGAACAATGTTGAAGGACTCAAAATTGGATGAAAAATTCTGGGTTCAAGCAATTGATACGAAAATCTTCGTTATCAACCGAAGTCTTCTAAAAAATAATTGCAACAAGACTCCATATGAATTATGGAAAGGAAGACCAGCTAATGTAAAATATTTCAGAATCTTCGGAAGCAAATGTTATATCAAAAGAGAATATCAAAATTTGGGTAAGTTTGAATCACATGTTGATGAAGGTATCTTTGTTGGTTACTCACGCAAAAGAAATTCCTATAAATGCTATAATCTAAGATGAAAACAGATAGTGGAGAGCATAAATGTTACATTTGACGAAGATGGTGTTCTAGCGAGGAATGATGAGGATCTAGAATCTTTGAAACTTGAGACAGAGGTTGAAAAAGACACAGATAAAATTGTAGAACAAGAAGCAACTATCAACGAGGAAGAAGTAAACAATGATCATCAAGATATACCAGAACAACAACAAGAAGCTCCTCCAAGGAGAAAAAAAGAGTGGATTCAAAATAACCATCCATCAAATCAAATCATTGGTGACATAAATGAAGGTCGATAGCTTCGTTCATCACAACAAGCTCATGTTGCTTTTCTAGCAACCTTTGAGCCTAGTAGTTTTGAGGAAGCCAGCCAGAATGAACATTGGGTAGCAGCTATGAATGAAGAATTGGATCAAATTGAGAAGAATAACACTTGGGAATTAGTTCCACGACCAAAAGATAAAAATGTCATTGGGACTAAATGGCAGTCACCAGAACAATTAAATGAAGATAAGTAAAGTCACTTAAACAAAGCAAGATTGGTTTGCAAAGGCTATGCACAAGTGGAAGGAATTTATTTCGATAAAACATTTGCACCAGTTTCTAGAATGGAAGCCATCTGAATGTTTCTCGCCTATGCATGTTCAAGAAAATCAAAGTCTACTAAATGGATGTTAAGTCAACATTTATGAATGGAGAATTAGAAGAAGAATTTTACATCGAACAACCTGAAGGTTTTATACTATAAAAAAAATAAGACTATGTTTGCAAGTTAAATAAGGATCTAAATGGTCTCAAGCAGGCTGCCAGAGCATGGTATGCTCGTCTTAATGGATATCTACGTCAATAAGGGTCTAAGAGTTGCAGACCACTAAAAAAAGGGAAAGCAGGGAAATGCTGAGGTGCACAGTACTGCCACACCCTGCCATAAGAAATCTCTACAAAGATGCAAAGTGAGTTTGAGACTTTCATTTCTGAATACACCACCCCTTAGGGCTTCAAATATCTCAACAAGAGAAAGGAATATTTATATGTCAAGCCAAGTACATCAAGGAAATGCTCAAGAAATTCAAAATGGAAGATTGCAAACATGTCCTTACTCCGATGGTAACAAGTTGCAAATTGAGCATAGATGACTCATCTAAGGATGTGGATCAAAGGTTGTACATATCTATGATTGGTAGTCTTCTATATGTAACAGCCTCTCGGCCAGATGTTATGCAAGTAGTTGGACAAGTAGCAAGATTCCAAGCAACACCAAAAGAATCACATATTATTGTCGTCAAAATAATTCTTCGATATCTAAAGGGAACAAAAGAATATGGCTTGTGGTATCCCAAGGGTAACAATCTCATTATTCAAGCCTTTACAGATGCAGATTGGTCAGGAAGCATTGATTATCGTAAGAGTACTAGTGGAGCAGCATTCTATCTAGGTGGTTGTCTCGTATCATGGTTGAGCAAAAAGCAAACTTCAATCTCGATATCTACAGCGGAAGTAGAATACATTGTAGCAACATCATGTTGTACTCAAGTCCTTTGAATGAAACAAAATTTGCAAGATATTCAAGTACAATTCAGTGAGCCTATTCCCATATTCTGTGACAACACTAGTGCCATTAGCATCTCCAAGAATCCTGTCATGCATTCAAAAACAAAACACATTCACCAAAGATTATTTACAGAGGGGGCCTGCCTGCCTAAAAGAATATCAACTGAGTATGTTTTGTATAAAAAGAATTTTTCTATATCTTTACCAAAACTTTTACCCCTGCACATTTTGAATATCTTCGTCAAAAGCCCGGGACTTCTCCCAAGTTCTCATTAGGATTACCTTGTCTCAGAGATGGTCGTGTGTCGTGAGAGTGAAGTCCTGTGTCCGCAGATGGTCAGAGCTTGTGGGGAGTTACCCTTTGCCATTGATGTCAAAGGGGGAGATAATGTTGTAGGAAGAAGTGTCATTATCACAGGGGGAGTACTTGTGTTGCCATCAATGAAAAAGGGGGAGATTGTTGATCAGCGGTTGTCCTTGATGTCAACCCAAGCAGCATCAGGGGCTAACCTAATATTTCATGGGAATTTTGACCTAGAAAATTAATATATTGTGGGTCAATAATTCTTTTGATGGTTTCCACTTGTCGAGATGTTTCCGTTGATATATGGCACGCCATGTAATTCTTCACGGTTTGAGAGATATTCATGTGTTAGTTTACACCCCAGGGGCCAAAAACTCAGCGGTACTTGGGGCATGGGTCATTGAAAAGTCATAATTAATATTTTTTTAAGCTCCCTAAAATCCTTCCCACTCTTAACTTGTCAAGCCCTCTCAATCCTACAATTTATATAAATTGTGATCCTCATTTCCTCCTTATGCAAGGGATTCAACCATTCAAACAGTCATCGTGAAATCATGTAACTTTTTTATACGAAGATTCAGCTTTGAAATTTTTATATAAATCCGGAAACTTTGAGGAAGCTGTTGTAAAAATTTCTGATCAAGGTGCACAATATTTTCAGAGATATGATCTGTGGAAGTCAGGGTTTTTGCAGGCTCCTGAAATTCATCTCAAAGAAGTGACCTTGGTAAAATCGTCATAACTCTCTCTCTGAGTATCAGATTGGAATTCCATAAAAATTGGAAGATAGTGCACAGTCTGTAATTTTCACTCTATCAAGTTCAGAGCCAAATGGAGAAATAATGACACGTGGCACGCCGTACAAGTGCGATCTACTGAAAATGAAATTACAATTAGGGCCTCGTGGAGAGATTCTGGTGGCACCTCCTGACAACCAAATGGGTCGTATTCGTGCATTGAAAGATGACTTAGATTAATACTACGTGACTAAAATAAGATATTGCGGACCCGGCGCGGCACTGCACTATACTGTTCAAAAAAAAAAAGAAAAAAGAGCTGGACCATGTGTTGTCAAGGGTTGCAAAGGGACTGTGGATTTCTGCTAAATGGAAAAGAGAAGCAAGGTGCAACAGAGGGTAGCATGACAAGAGCAACAACCAAGGTGCATAACAGCAGCAAGAAGTTCATCATATGAAGTCTTCAAGTGGGTAGTACTGCATACAATCATTGTAAAGGTATCATTGTACTTGTTCATTGTAAATATATTATTGTACAAATTGTACTAGTATCTATCTTCCAAGGGTTGAAGAGGCAGTGTTGGGAGGTCTAGGATCATCATTAGGTGGTTGTGTCAAATTTGGGGTTATGGTATAGTATATCATCTTCTTCTACATCATTCTATATCATTGTAAAGTGGACCATTTTCCCTGGTACAGGAGTCCATTCTTCTTTTATTCTTATATAGGGTGGTAAGGTGGTGCTAGGGTGAGTTGTAGCTCATTGGGTGTTGGGGCATCCGTTCAGTTGAATACTCAAGAATCTTGGGCGTTGGAGTGTCCATCTAGTGGGAGCTGGAGAAGAATGATTTTCACTTTATAGTTGGTTTGCCTCTGTCCTTAATTTTATCTATTGCAAGAATTATTATAAAAGCATTAAGTTATTTTTGTCCCATGAAGTCAACTTTCAATGATGCAAAATAATGAAATTCTTCATGAGCACATCATTGTACAAACAATGATAATAATTAAAGATTAACTAATTCTCTAATTGAAAGGAATACTGATTCACCCCCCCGCTCAGTATTTCCAATAGAGAATCCCTTCCTTTAGCTTTTTGGGAGAAGGGTTGGCCCTTTCCCTAGGAAACTAGCTCAGAAACTAGGGCCTTAACCCTTGCTGCAACAACTCTATGAAAAATGATGCAGTTCCTGCAAGGGACTGTGATGTAGGAGATGAGGAGTACTCTGGCCTGCTGCCAAGATATGAAATATTCTCAGAAATATTCCTAGCTGATCTCTCAAGAGAAGGAAGACACTTTCTACTGAGAAACAGACCCAGAATTGGTGTAACAATCCTCCACTGCAACACCCTACAACTCAGCAATATTCTGCTATAGAAATAACACTGGTACTAAAGAATGGTGCTTGGCCTCAAGCCTAGATGTGGAGCAATACAAGACAAGCTCTCCCAAGAGGCCTCTCAAGGGAAGAGGTGGTATTCCTGCTCGGGAACACCCTATGCTCAATAGCACTGCAACCCTGCTAAACAACAAGAGGAAGGCAAGTCTAAACAGACAAGATCAAAAGATAAAATACAAAGCATGAATAAAAAAGGCTCCCATCCTCTCCATATATATCAAGTGAACCTCTCCACATTGGGTCCCATCCACATGTGCCATCAAGCTCATGCAAGTTGTCCTCCACCAAAACTGCGCTGTCCATCAAGAAGTTCAATATATCTAGACAAATTTGTTGACTTGGTCAAAGTTGACTGAATCAACGTGATCCCATCTCTGTTCACACCCAAGGGTGCTCAAATTAGCTGCTTATTCTTACTCCTTTCACATTAGGAGTGTTATTGATCCTTCTAAAGAGGTTAATGGGCCTCCCTACCCATTTATTCACCTACCTAGTGATAAAACAACTCTAATATTCCATTTATCTTGGAGGCTAAAATTTTGGAATATTACAGTGCTCCCCTCCAAAATATTTCTTTTCCTCAAGAAACTGTATAAGGAGAGCAAAAATCCTCCCCTCCTCTTCTTGTGGCCTCCTCATCAAAAGTCTCCACCACTGCTCAAAATGATCTGCTACAAGTCTATCCTCTAATGTTTCCTCCCAAGCATGCAAAACCATATGGCTTACATCATAGAAAGGTGGAAGATGTAAGTGGAAACCTCCTTGTTGTCCAATGGCCTCCTCAAGGTAGGAGTGATGATGAACATGGGGAATATTATTCCCAATGAGTGACTTCCACACCCATGCTATCATCTAAATGAAATGAGCCAATCTAGTTAGCTCAAAAAGATCCTCAACCCTCGGTTCATACAATGTGTTGGGGCTGCATGGAGAGATTGGATCCTCCCAAACAAGTGGTTTCTCTCTCCATTTATGATAAGTATGGGGTTTTTGCTGCTCTTGGGCTGAAATATTATGACCTCCAAGAGTGGCCCAAGCTACCCCACCAAACAAATAAACCATGAAGTGCCTCCAAAAACTCAAGTTCTCCAAATGGCTCCTCCCACATGAAGAAAAGAGATGTAGTTTGGAAATCACGGGCTTCCCATTGCTTCTCCTGAAACATGCATCATGCAAAGTAGGGAGAATCATACTCCTAATGGGCATCTTCAACTCATATCCCATTCTCAAAACAAAGCTTCCCATGAACATAGAAATATCAACAATACATGGAAGCAAAAACCAATAGAAACAAGTTGTTATATGACAACCGGAAAGTGGATCAAGGTCCCACACAAGGAACCAACACAGTGCATCCTTTTCCTGCATCAAATAAACAAAAACAAGTGATTTTCCAGCCATTTTTTTTATGCCAGAATCATCTTACAAGATATAAACATAAAAGTACAAAGTGGTGTCAATGGTGCACACCAAAAATCATGTTGCTTCCCCCACAAACCACCAATGAGATAGCTAATATCAATGCTACAAATGGATTCAAGTACATCATTATACAATATGAAAGAAGGAATAATCCTCCTTGGTACAATATGCTACTCATATAAAGAAAATAAGTACAAAACATAAAGTGAAATTGTACATTCTCCATCATGTACTTGAGATCTTGAGCTGAAATGGCTCAAGTACTGGAAATTATCCCTCACCTCCAAAGAGTAGGGAAGTGGCTGTGAAATCCTCTCTATCATCATCCGGGCTATGCATCTCTCCATATGATAAAATATGTCATGCTGAATGCCCTCCCAAATGAACTCGTCTGCCAAGGAAAGGTATGCATCAAAATGCATGGAAAAGAAGTCCTCATGTGTTGCATGTAGCAGCTTCTCCTTGAGCTTAGAAGCTCTAGTCAAGAAGACTCTACCATAAGAATATATGACCATATCATCCACCATATATCTATCATCTCTATCAGGGTCATCAAGAATCATGCAAGCACCAAGATCCTTGGAGTACTCTACCAAGAGTTGAGACCTCCAATATGGATCAATCCTCCCAAGAGACAATGCTGGTGATCTGGCATGTGAAGCTCTCCTCATTCTGCTGCCTGCTACTTTGACATCCCCCATGCCAAATTCTTCCTCCAAACTCTTCACCTCTCCAAAATCCAAGAGTGGTGAATCAAATGGCAAGATTTCTCTTACCAACTCCAGATCTGGTGGACTCCCCGGTGGAATGCCTCCATATAGTGAGACATCAATGGTAAGAGAAGACCGTTCATATGGTTGGGCACCCTTGCCCTTGCCCTCATAACGACATCAATGGTAAGAGAAGACTGTTCATATGGTTGGGCACCCTTGCCCTTGCCCTCATAACGCAAATCAGTATTTTTCCTCCTTGCACCATCTCTCTGAAATAGATAGGGGTGTGTGCTCCTCATCAAATGATGATGTCCTTCCTTCCTACCTCCTCCTTCCATCAATATCATCTCACAATCATGCTGCTCATTATTTTACTTTGCCTTCCATATGTGAGATCCTGGGGAACTTCTTGTAATGACACAATAAATCCTCCAGTTGGAGCATGTGCTCCTCCTTCCTTTGCATGAGGCACTAGATATGCTCTAGATGTGACAACGTTGAAACCCCCATCCTTCTCTTCATCTTCAATATGAATAGGAGGTAACTGCTCAATAAGATGATCCTTCTTTGCAAAAGGAACCTTCATGCCCTCTTGTCCAAGGTTATGAAACACGGATCTTGCCTCTAGCAAGGTATCATGCAATATGTGATCTCCTCCAATAGGTTTCTGAAGTGATTTTGAGTTTGTAGGTCCTCCCAACTTATGCAAAAGTTTCATTGGTTTGGTTGTCTCATGTTTTTTATCAAACATTTCTACCAATCTCTTAGTGAAATTTGAAAAATAAAAAGTATTAACATTTTTCAATGAAAATGACTCAAACATCCACCAAGCATAGGCCTTACCTTCAAAGTGCAGCGCTAAAACTCTGATGGCTTCATCTTCAGAAACTTGGTGCTGCTGCAAATAAGTATGCAACTCCTCCACCCAAGATTTGGCTGAACACTTTGGGGATCCATCAAAGGTAGATAGAGAAAATCTATCCATGTCATGTAGCTTGTTCCTCTCCACCTTGATCTTGCAAAACCCTTTGAAAGGGATATGATCTCTGAACTTTTCAATTTGAGATTCATACTCTTGCAAAAAATTAGCAAGAGTTCCCTCTTTGGAATTTTCTCTTCTTTGATCTCTTCCATTGCAGATCTGGGCATTTGACTACGCTGTGCATAATAAGGTGTAGCTGCATGCTTACACCTACCATGTGCCAATATAGATCTAGCTCTAGATCCAAACTCCTATGGAGATTCCATCTCTCCTCTCATCTTCTTAAGATCTTTATTGATGCACTTCATAGATTTTGGAAGAAGCTTTGTAAGCCTATATTCCTTTATTTCTCCACACAATGGAGCCTTCTTTATGTTCATCTCTCCTTCTCTTGATAGCTGCATGGCTGAGTTCCACAGGTTGAGCTAAGACTATGCTTTGATACCACTGTAATATCCCAAAATAGGGATTCTCTACAACAATAAGAATATCTTAGGATATTCTAAAGTTGGAGCTACAACAACACTTGAACATAATAATGGATGTTCAATGATAAATAGACTCATATGATGTGTTAGAAACACATAGCCATCAAATTAGTGAAACAACAGCAAAAGAAGAACTTCTACACATTCCTAAGTGGGGGAAATGCAGCAAATAAACCCTAAAAACGTCATTTCTGAAGATTTTCATTTTTACTGGGTGAAATAACACTTGGTTCCCTTATCATATGATGTTAGGCCCTCACATACAAAAAGGTATCAGAAAGAAATCCATTTTGATATGTTAAATAGATCTCCCGGCTTCATATCAGCTCAAAAATAGCCAAATCCCATGACTTATGTTATGCAGAAAAAGGCTGAAGCATGTACAATGCTATTTTATGAGGGTTTCTACAATATAATGATAAAATAACATGGATATATAACTTTATGGAACAATATACCAAGAAAATGAAGATATGGCCTCCTTATTGCATTATAAAGGTAACCCGGCAAGGGTTTCTTGAAAGCATGAGTACAAAAAGAGAAGATTTGAATATTCAGCTCAAAAAATGCAGTATTAATGCAAAATTGTAGAAATATATCTGAATAATACAAAATAGGGATGAGAATCCCTTCATCTAGCTTTCTAGGAGAAGGGTTGGCCCTTTCCTTAAGAAACTAGCTTAGAAACTAGGGCCTTAACCCTGCTGCAACAACTCTATGCAAAAGGATGTAGTTCCTGAAAGGGAATGTGCTGTAGGAGATGAGGAGTACTTTGGCCTGCTGCCAAGATATGAAATATGCTCAGAAATTTTCCTAGCTGATCTCTCAAGAGAAGGAAGACACCTTCTATTGAGAAACAAACCCGAAAGTGGTGTAACAATCCTCCACTGCAACACCCTGCAACTCAGCAATATTTTGTTACAGAAATAAAGCTGGGAATAAAGAATGGTGCTTGGCCTCAAGCCTGGATGTGGAGAAATATAGGACAAGCTCTCCCAAGAGGCCTCTGAAGGGAAGAGGTGGGATTCCCGCTCGGGAACACCCTATGCTCAACAGCACTGCAACCCTGCTAAACAGAAAGAGGAAGCCAAGTCTAAATAGAAAAGATCAAAAGATCAAATACAAAGCATGAATAACAAAGGCTCCCATCCTCTCCATATATAGCAAGTGAACCTCTCCACATTGGGTCCCATCCACATGTGCCATCAAGCTCATGCAAGTTGTCCTCCACCAAAACTGCGTTGTCCATCAAGGAAGTTCAATGTATCTAGACAGCTTTGTTGACTTGGTCAAAGTTGATTGAATCAACATGATCCCATCTCTGTTCACACCCAAGGGTGCTCAAATTAGCTGCTTATTCTTACTCCTTTCACATTAGGAGTGTTATTGATCTTTCTAAAGAGGTTAATGGGCCTCCCTACCCATTTATTCACCTACCTAGTGATAAAACAACTCTAATATTCCATTTAGCTTGGAGGCTAAAATTTTGGAATATTAAAATCTCTCCAATTTCGGAAAAGTGTTGAGAAGGTGAATGGAGATGCATCTCTCCCCGAGCCCACAAATGTGTGAATTCCTGAAAAGAGCAAGAGTTGTATTAGGGCACTCAATATCCCAATTAGGAATATAGGTGGACCTCAGAAAAATCACTATTATCAAAAGGGTACCTACTCCTCAAAATTAGAGAGTTGTCAGGAGATTCTTAGGGTTATCTGGCTATTATACAAGATTCATCAAAGATTTCAGTAAGATGGATTCACCACTATTTGGTTTATTGGCCAAATATTCTCAGTTTACTTGGTCCAGTCTTTGTCAAGAAGCTTTTGAGCTCATTAAGGGAAAGTTAACTATCGCCCCCATTATTCTAGGTCCAAATTGAACTCTGCCTTTCCACATCCACACAGATGAATCTGACAAAGTTGTGGGGGAATAACTAGGGAAGTTAGAAGAAAAATTATCTTATGCAATATATTTCATCAGTAAGAACTTGTCTATGGCCTAACTACATTATACTATCATATAGAAGTAGATTTTATCCATTGTCCATGATTTAAAAAAATTTAGACATTATGTCACTGGGTATCAGACCTTTTTACACAATGACCATGCAACCATCAAATATTTAATGAACAAACCAAATGTTAATGCTAGGATAATTAGATGGTTGTTACTATTATAGAATTTTGACCTAACCATTGTTGATAAACCTTGAAAGGAGAATGTTGTTGCAAATGTTTTATCCAGGTTAGCTCTATCTATAGATGAATAAGGAATGCTCGATGACCAACTGCCATATGAACATATCTTCACTATATCAGTACTCTCACCATGGTTTGATGACATAGCCAACTACTTGGTTGCTGGAAATTTCCCTCCTAATATCTCATTCAAGGAGAAAAGAAAGATCATCAGAAAAAGTGCCCCTTTCACATGGATTAGGGGAAATCTCTTCAAGCTAGGCGCTGACCAATTTATCATAAGATGTGTGAGGGAGGAATAAGCTTTTGATATCCTCTCTGCATGCCACGATAGCCCTTGTGGAGGCCACTTTGATACAAAAAGGATTGCCTTCAAAGTTTTGTAGGAAGGATACTATTGGCCTACCCTTCACTAGGATTCCAGAATATACACTAGCAGGTGCGACCAGTGCCAAAGGATGGGGGAACGTACACAAAGGGATGAGATGCCTTTGCACCCTCAAGTGGATTTTGAGACATTTGAAAATGGGGCATGGTATTCATTGGACCTATTAATCCACCATATGGATAGAAACCGTATATCATAGTCTGCACTGACTACCTGACAAAGTGGGATGAAACAAAAGATATGAAGGTAGAAACCGATGAGAAATTAGTGTAATTTCTGAGGGAGAATGTGTTTTACAAATTTGGATACCCCAAAGAAGTAGTCACTGATCAGGGGGCACAATTCACATCTCATCTCATTGAGAATCTTCTGAGGAGGAACAATATCAAGAATAATACTTCTATTGTCTACCACCCTCAAGCGAATGGCTAAGTGGAAGTGACCAACAGAGCCTTGGAGAGTATCCTCAACAAGTTTGTGAGCAGTAGCAAGAAATATTGGTAGAAGCTACTTGGGCCTACAACACTACTTGGAAAACAACAACAAGATTCACTCCTTATGACCTGGTCTATGGCAAGAAAGCTCTGCTTTCAGCTGAATTTGGATTCAACGCCTTAAGGATGATAATTGAGTTAGACCTAGATATATCAAATGCCCAAAAAGAGAGGTTGTTACAATTAAATGGATTGGATGAGCTTAGGATGCAAGCACTCCTTCACATAGAGGTAATTCAGCTACAAAGGAAGGTCTGGCATAACAAGTACATTCAGGAAAAGACCTTTCAAGAAGGTGATTGGGTGCTATTGTATGACTCAAGGTTTAAGGATTTCAAAGGCAAACTGATGAAAAGATGGCTGGGACCCTATAAAGTGGACAAATGTTATGATAATGGCGCAGTTCAGATTAGAACCATATATGAGGAAGGAATTCCCCTGCTTGCCAATGGTTACAGGCTTAAGGTTTACAATAAGCCCCTCTCTAGGTAAGAATTCATAAATTCCATAAATAGGGAGGTGTATGTCATGGGAAACTCCATAGTTTCCAGCGCCTCCTAGAAAAAAAATATTAAAAAATAAAATAAAGAGGCATGGGTGATGTTATCACTCTCCCCAACTTCCTAGGCTGAAATTAGGAGTAAAGAAAGGTGACCACAAACCAAATTTTAGCTAGGCAACTAGCCCTACCTAACCAAAGAGGGCTCTCTCTGTGTCACTCTTTTAATTGTTCAATTTTAGGGATGAGTACTAGATTTTAGGCTAGATATAGTTTAATTTTTTTAGAATTTGTTTAATGATTTTTTTTTGTTGGATAAAAATTATAATCAGTGAAGCTAAAACTGATTTCAAAGACTATATTGCATAAAACTAAGCAAGGCAAGATAGGCGATCTATTTGAGACCATGTAATTTATCATTGGTGTATAGTGGTAGAAAAGAAAAGGGGTCTAAATGAGCATTTTACATGAATTCATTCATTAGAAGAAAGACACATTGTAAAATCTTAATAAATAGAACATTTAACTGATTTCTTCTTATAAAATGAATAAGATTTTACACATAAAAATGGAATGGAAATGAAATAACATAGAAAGGCACAATGATCAATAAAAATACCACATGAATCTCACACAATTGCTGCATACTCCTTTGATTTTCATTAATATCAGGTCTACAATAATACACATATTTTCAGAACTCGATTATCCAACAATAATACTTCATATAGTGAAGTATATATAGAAAAATAAAGTTACAACAATTACATTAAATGCTATCCAAACTAATAGCGCTTTATTTTCTAACTAACTCTAACTGCATCATGGAAATAAATTGCGTTTGTTGTGTTGTCACTGGCTATACCTGAAACCTGTTGTTGAAGAAGATAATCACAGGCTACACTAGCTATCAGTGGACTGCTAATCTGGAAAATTTGACTTTTCTGCTTTTTCTAATTACTCTTGAAACTCACATAACTTTTTCCAGTGCTCTTCATCAGGAATAACTAATTTAATTACCTTGTGGTAAATTTCATCTGCTTCAGTGTATTTAGAAAAAGTTGGCTTCACAACAAAGACATGTTTGATTTCATACTGAATGTAAATTTCATTTCTTATTTCTTCCAATAATTATTTTCCTATTAATGTGCCTTTAATATTTTCAAAATTGGCAGTATCCCTAGAAATTTCCTAAATTCTCTTTCCATAGTCATCTCTGGTCATCAGTTTATCAATAATTACAAAAATATAAGGCAACCCTTTTTGTGTTAGAGATTCTATCCCGCTGAAGAATCTCTGAACTGTAACCTTCAGATTGTGACATTTTTCTTCAAGTTGAAGAATCAAATTCTTCTTTGTCAACACTCTCTTCACTTCCAGGATGGTTTCTGTTATGTCCTTAATGCCCAATTCATCCAGCTCATACTTGTTCTTTGAATTCAGAAATCTGATGATATTGTTTGTTGTTGTAGGCTTGTCTCCCAGTTGTTTTTTGATTGTTATAATGGCCTCATTTTACTTCTCGATCAACTCTTTTTGCTCAAAGATGATCTGTATACTTGGAAAAATTTCAGTGATAGACTCTGTGATGTCTGCCCATATTATCTCTTTCATCTAGCCCAAATTATTACCAATGGATAAATCCTATTCTTTTTGTAGCCTTTCAATCAACTTTTTGTCCCTCTGTGCTTCAACTACATGTGAACTATCAGCATTAGATTTTTGTAATTGTAGGAATTTTGCCTGATCCTGCAACTTTTTGATCTCCTCTTCTTGAATGGACATGTTTTGAATTGCTTTGGTAAGCTTCTTAGCTCCATCTGTAGTGCTTTTTGTAGAAGTTTGAGCTATAGGAATGGTTGATAGTGGCACTTCCTCTAAAGGAACCTTTGATGTCTTCACTACTGCTTCCTTTTCCTTTATCATCTTCTCTAACTCTGATTCATTTTTCTTTAATTGAGCATTCTGCTCCATTATAAAATTCATCATATCTATCTTTTGAGTTTCATTTTCTTCAATATCCTTTGCCAAAGGATCTTTTGTAGCTGGGATTTTCAATTTCTTTCTCAATGCTACTATATCAAATTTTTTCTTCTTGATGATCTATTCAATTGCATTCACATTAGATGGATCATATAAAATATTTACCACCAGATCTTCTAAAGTCTTAATTCTTGTATCCTTTTCAAATGAAGATACCTTCTCCAATTTGAGCTGTGACTGTATATTTTCTAGTGAAACCTGCAGTTTTGATAAACTTAAAGCAGCATTAGTGAGAGTTGATGAAATCATCTCACTGGTTTTCTTATGTAGCTCCATTTGGTCTATTGGATGAATTTATTTTGTGTCAAACTCAAATTTATCTTTGTTATAAACTGCTTCTGACTTTGGATGTGAGATTTGTACTTGAAGAAATGAAAAATACATTTTTCCCTTTTCAGAATCAAAGGCTGAAAGCAGCCTACTTTGTGAACTAGGAGTTTGTTTCCAAAACTGGTTATAGGTACTTGTCTTCAACATTTCATTCTTCAACTTCATTTATTTGAAAGTTTCAAATACATTCTTCTCCTTTTATTTCTCCCATGTAGTAGTTGTGTTAATATGAATGGATTTCTGCGAGTCTTGAGAAGTTGATGTTTGTTGATATTTTGGAGCTGTTGTTTGCTGCTCTTTAGAAACAATAGAAGTAGTAGGAGTAGTAGAGATACCTTTATCACCTGTCTTTGTAGAAGGAGGTGTCTCTTCAGTAATGATGATCACTTCTTTCTCTGACTCCTGGCTGGGATTGACCTTTGGATTTAGCTTTGTCTTCTTCCTGTAGTGAATCTTGAACTCTTTTCTTCATGAATCAATCATTGGAGATGACTGATCTTCTCTAACTCTCTTCCCTGCTCTTTCTTGTGCAATTGGAGTTTGCAATGTTGATGAAGATAATGTTTTCTCTTCATCATCCTGTAGTATGCCTTCTGTTCATTCAGGATGATTAATATAATTTTCAATATATGGTCTAGGTGTATGAAAATATGTTGTATATTTATTTTCCACCCTCATTTTGGAAATGACACCAATTGGATCATAAGACCATGTAAAACTAGGGCTAAACTGCATTTATTTCAATAAATTATCTGCCTCTTCCCATACTGTCTTGCTATTACAGATAAAAGGACCTATATGTTTTTTAATTTTAAACTGTGATTTATTCTTAGCAGAGACAAAATGTAATTCATCTGCATTAATAATTTGTCTAATATATTCTAGTGAAAAAATCCTCATGGGGAGGAATTTGGGAAACTTATAAGGGGGAATTTCACATCCATAAACTATGAGTTATGTATAATTTTGGTAAAGATACCAATCCCCTATTCTAGCTTGATTTGACAACTGCAATACCTTCCTAATCTCTTCACTAATTCTTGGCTCTGGAGTGCTATTCAACAAATTGAGTGTTGGCTGAAGAAATAATTCCACAAACTGTTTATAAGAATAATATTTCTGTTACTTCAATACTAATGAAGTCCAAAAGACGATTGACTGTTGGTTTCCTTATTCATCCAATTTTTGTAGAGAAAAATTAATTTTGTCTCCCTGAGAGTACAAAAATAAGTAGACTAACACAAAGGCATAACTGAAAACCTCTTCAGTTGTGAATTTCACAAAATGATCATGGATAGCATCTGCAATAAACTATCTGAAATTGAAAATGATGGAGGGTTTGGAATCAATGTAAAATATGGACAAAAACCCTATGATGGCTTCATCTACCCATTGGTCTGAATAATAACCAAGAAGGTAGAAATGATAGTGATGATTTGTTTGGACCTTTCAGGGAATATGGATGCTAAAATTGGAGGGTTTTTCTTAGGTAATGGGTCATTTTTAGTCATGAATAACTCAAGGGTTTAAGCTTTCTTTGAAAAATATAACTTCTCGTAAATTTCTGTTGAGGCTTCTCGGGAAAATGGTGTGGTATCTTTTGTGTTTGGGGCTTGCATAGCTTGTTCAATTGTTTGGGCATCAATAGTCACTAAAACCTCTCTTTTAGGAGCGATAATAGCTCTCTGGTATGGCATATACCAATCTTGACATCCCCTAACAAACTCTGGGGAACTATGGGTATGAGGAAAGATGAAATGAGGGAGATTATAATCCCATAGTCATATGTCATCTAATTTATCCAGGAATTTTTCTTCTAACCAGCAATGTAACTCAAAAAGATCAATACCAGTGAAGGTTTCATGTATTTTGTAATCTTTCTCTGCTAAAGGTGTGTGTTTAAAATCAACTGGAGGATGCAATACCATACTTACTAGTTGCTCAGGTCCTTTGTTTTTCAGAGGCATGGTTGATTCTGTTGTAATGTAGGAAAGCAGGAATTTGGATACAAAACAGAGGCTGAGATTGAGGATAAGTTCTGCAACTAGAAGGAAATCAATACCCACAAGAGAAGGCTTCAAACACTGATGAAATTGATCTCTGGAACTCTGGTAATAGCTATAAATTTTAAAAACTGTGTAGAGAAGATGGAAAAACAACATGAAATTCTAAAATAGGCGCTCAATTATGAAGTTATGAGCATTTGAACTTGATTTCCCATTTGAAAATGGGCGCGGTTACATTTCCTAACGGCTATACATTGAATTAATTGGCTAACGATTAAGAGGTCGTGGGAATTAAATTTATTGGACATGCTAGTCCACATTGGCATGACATGATAGGCGGGTGAAACTGGTGGTTTAATATTAGAGGGTAGGTGGGATTTCGGAGGGGTGTTGGAGCGGTAAGTGGTTTCATGTGGGTGGGGGGGGGGGGGTGTGAAATCCTGGCCTAACACATAACGGCGGGGTCCTTTGTTCAATACCACTCATTTAGGACCCCCCCAACGTTAAGTCTCAGATGATGAGGGGGGCCGAAGTCTAATACGGGTCGTCAGATTAAAATGTGATGTGATGGATGATTGGAAAAATGTGGGAGGATTAACATACAAAGTAGGTGATTTATTGGTGGGGTAGGGGTATGACGAGAGTGATGTGATATGGATGGTGGGCAAATAAATGAATGTAACATGTCATGATAGTGATGGAGGATAATGGATAGTGGAGTATGAAGACAACAAAATATAACTCATAAGATTTAAAACCTATGGTTTCAAAGGCTATATTTTCGAAATATTAAAGATAAATCTTTAATATCATGGAATTTCGAAAATATACTTTTTCAGCAAAGTTTTCATTTCTCTTCGAAATATAGCAACAAAGCATAGAATTTACCTTGACACATATTTTATTTTTGGACTATAAAACATGCTAGCTCCTTCCACAAGACTTTTATGAATGGAATGGAATTTTGACTGCCTTTTTAAGTAAAAAACTGAAGACTTTTCATGGAAATTTAGACCCTAACTTGACCTATATGTGATGGAAAGACATGACTTTAGACCTCTTAATGGAGATGAAATAGTGTGAAGGAGTATCATATCTTGATAGGACTCATTCAATGTTCAAAATTATTGTTTAAGCTTAACTGAAAAAGAATTTTTTTTTGACTAAAGACCTAATGAAAAACTCTCAAAAGAGCTATCTTTGATCACTTAAAAAATGACTCTAACATTGGCTCCAGCCGGGGATGATAGCTCCTTTAGGAGGTATCAGGAACACCATAGATCAGGTAGCCTTATCCATTATGCTATGGAGTTAACTGGACTTTGGAAAACTAAAAGAAACTGAAAATTTTTGACTAAAAAAACTGACTTGACTCTGACTTGAAAAAAGACTAAAACTTATGAAATTTCTTTTTAAAACCTGAACTATTTGCAGAAGTCTCATGGCCTTCTCCTCGGGCTTCAAAAATTTGCAACCATTCCCTTTTATTTGTTGAACATCAAATGTAAACTGGTATATACAATGATAGTGAATTTATTTTTCAGAATTTCAAGAAACATAGTGCTTTAGAAACCTACCATTGATAGGTCCTCCCAGCACTTCCTATCCTTCAAGATCTTCTAGCAAAAATGATTTGTTTCCTCTGAATGCTACAATATTGTAAGATCCTTTCCATATATTTTAAAATTTCCCATGCTTACCCTTTTCTTCATTTCTAGCATCCCAGATTAGAATAGTATCTCCAATCTTGAAGTCATTAGCCTTTCTCTTTCTGTTAAAAATATTTTTAATTCTGTCATGCAGCTTTGAAGTATTGCTGAAAACTTCATCTCTTGATTGTTGCAAATGTATCATCTAGTTGATCCTTCTTTGAATGTCATTAGGCTCACTGTCAACCTCCTGCAAAATCTTCATTACTGGAACAACCAAAGAAGAAGGAAAAACAATATCAATTCCATAAACAAGCTAAAATGGAGACATGTTAATTGATATTTTTGCGCTCACTCTATCAGCGCACAGAGCATTTTTAAGCTTTTTGTGCCAATTCCTTTTGTTTTCTTGCAACATCTTCTTAATAATATTCACCAAAGACTTGTTAGATGATTATGCAAGCCCATTTTCCAAGGATAATATGTAGTAGAATGACCAAGTCTAATGTGATATTTATCACATAAATCAATCAACTTCTTTGATTTGAAAGCAACTCCATTATCAGTGATAATCTTGTATGGACAACCAAATATTGACATAATGTTATTTTCAAGAAACTGCATTATAACATAATCATTTGCTTGCCCAGTAGGAATAGCCTCAATAAATTTGGTAAAATAATCTGTAGCAGTGAGAATCCATTTGTGTTGAGCTGAATATGGAGGATGCATTTTACCAATAAAATCACGTCTCCATTGTTGGAATCGTGCTTGAACTTCAATTGGTTTAAGACACAATGGTAAAAGTTTCCCTTTTCCTTGAATTATTTAACACTCATGACAACTATTAACTATTTTATAAACATCAGAAAATAATTTGGGCCAATAGAAACCTGCTCCCAACATATTATTTGCCATGGTTTTCCAATAAAGATGGCCTCTACAATCACCTTTATGAAAATTTGTCATGAATTTCTCAACTTCACCTTCAACTAAACAATTCAGCAATATAATGCAAGACACCATTCAGAATGCAATATTTCAGTGCTTTTAACTTCAGTGATCTTACTTTACTTCTTGGCATGCCAAGAGGAGGATTAAAATGCTGCAAAATATACACAATATTAGCATACCAAGGAGATAAAGAAAAGATATCAGCTATCTCAGGTAATGTTTCAGCAGTTTGTTCATTAGACATTGCAACAATGAAATTTATGTCTAAGGCATGAAGATTAGAATCTGCCATCAAATTTTCTAGGCCTTGTCCTTTGATCAATTTTATGGGCTTAATTTCCAAATCATACTCTAGCAAGGCTGCAATCCATTTTCCTCTACGACCTTCTGGATCGTTCTATGTAAGTACTTCTTTAACAACAACATTTGGCACATAAGCAATGACATGAGAATGTAAAATGTACACTCTGAAATATTTTAGTGCTTTGACTAACGATAAAGCATGTTTATCAATGATGTTGTACTTTAAGGCAACATCTCTTATTGTTGTGCTAAAGAAAGTAATAGGTTGTTCTGTATTTTGATTTTTCTTCTGCATTAAAACAACTGCAAGTATATGCTTTGAAGAAATGAGAAAATTATAAAATCAAGTGTATAGTTTGGGCTAATGAGAATAGGAGCATGAGATAGAGCTAACTTGACTTGATTAAATGACTTCTTTGCTTCCTGAAACCATTTTACTTCAGTATATTTCTTCAACATATCAGTAATCTGCCTCAAATGTTCAACAATATTGGGAACAAATATTCTCAGAAAATTGATTTTACCATTGAAAGATTGAATCTCTTTTTTCTCCTTGGATAATCTAAATTCTGAATTGCTTCAATCCTTGAAGGTAATCTTATTCCATATTTAGATATAATATTCCCCAACAATTTACCTTCTTCCATAGCAAAGAGACTCCTCTTTAGATTTAATGAAATTACAAACTTTATGCACTTTTCAAAGACTTCCTTTAGATGCTATAAATGTTGTTCATCTAGTTTTGAGAAAGAAATGATATCATCGAGGTAAATAACTAAAAACAGATCCTTTTCATTGGAAAAAGTGATTTCCATTTCTCTTTGGAAAGTTTCTCCTGCATTCTTCAAACCAAAATGAATTTTTGCATACATGAAAGTACCCCAAGGTGTAGTGAAGGTTTTCTTTTCTTGATCATCTGGGCGGACAAGAACTCGATTGTATCCTAAATATCCATCTAACAAATAAAGTCTAGATGATCCAACTACCCTTTTCAGAATATGATCCATTTTTGGTAGTGGATAATTTTCTTTTAAGGATACTTTTTTCAGATTTCTAAAATCAATGCACAATATTATTTCTCCTATCTTCTTTCTCACAGGTACTAGATTTGACATCCAGTCTGAGAAACGAATAGGAACTATTATTCCAATAGTGAATAATCTATTTAATTCCTTCTAAATAGAAGGCAGCAATTTAGGATTCATCCTTCTCAGCTTCTGGTGAAATGGTTTTTGATCTGGATTAAAAGGTATATTATGCTTAAAAATAATTTTATCATAGACCTTCAAATATGAATATTCCCAAGAAAAAACATCTGAAAATCGAGACATAAGTGCTGCATACTTTGCTTTCATTTCTGGACTCATAGATTTAGAAATCTGCACCATCTTAGGCTTTTTTGAAGTACCAATATTTAAATTTTCAACTCCAACCTCTACTGGTGACATAGTAGGCTTCTTTGCAACATCATCCTGGTCAGAAATTTCTTCCAAGGGTACCAAAACTCTTGGATAAGAATTATCCTTAAGTTGTAGTACTTGCATCTCTGTATCATGAATTTGTTGGTAATCTATTTAATTTTCTCATCATTTTTAAACACTTGCCAATATTGAATATTGTCAGGGACA
Source organism: Pinus albicaulis (assembly GCA_034641835.2). NCBI lineage: Eukaryota > Viridiplantae > Streptophyta > Pinopsida > Pinales > Pinaceae > Pinus > Pinus albicaulis. Next base: position 169,505,435 of record CM076577.1, on the reverse strand, counting down.
ACATGGCGATGTTTGAAATTTATTTGATATTTTTTGTTTGAGTATAGAGGAATTTTGAACATACTAGTAGAAGTGGTGAGAGAATCAGCAATAACATTGATGTTTCTAGGAATTAATGACAGAGTATATTCAGGAAATGTTTTTAGGATATCTAGGACTGCATTTCTATAAGCTCTCATTCTAGGATGTTTGGCTTGGTACTCTCCTTTGACTTGTCTGATAACTAGCTCAAAGTTTCCATATACATAAATTTTCTTTGCACCAGGCTTTTTCAAAAAATTTAAACCAACAATTAACGCTTAATGCCTTCATGGCTCCTCAACCTATTGAGTCTCTACTATGGACCAAAAAATATATTGGGAATCAAGATGAAAGTGAAATATATGAAATGAAAGAGAGGTATCAACATTGTTTGAAGCATTAAAGTAATCGATGACCCATAATTTATCTTTCTCAAATGGATGAGATCCCGGGGGATAAAATATATGAGAGATAAAATTAACAGTGGTCTCATAAAGCCAATATCATTAAACCATCAAACACCAAATCAATGGCCAAGGTTGCTCATGGTGACACACCTTCAAATGTTTAAAAACCACTATGATTGGTATTGAGGGCGGGAAATGTTTTATTAAAAACCACTCATGTACAACAAAGGGGACCCACATAGATCTCATCCATGTTTATAATTTATTAATGTTTATATATGGGACTTGGGGGGTCTAAAAAGACCGAAAATGATTGTACTATATATATAGACGTCGGTGGGGGGGGGGGGGGGGTTGTTTTATGATAGGAAAAATAAATATTAAATATATATATATATATATAATATTTAATGTTTTTATTTGTAAAACTCAAGGACTTTGAACAATGTGCAATTGGAGCAGGGGTTAGGGCCTCTCAATCGCTAGATAATTGCCTTATCAAATTTCAAATTTTCTTTCTAAAGACCTGGTAGGCCCAAAAGTATAGGCATGGTGACATTTCAATCCAACTTACAAATGCTAATGGATAAAATTCTTGGGCTAGCCGAAATTTGTTGAAAACCCCCTCCTCCAATGCATAATCCACCAACTCTTCCTCCTTCATGTGGGTTTGATAATAAGAAACCAACATCTCATTTGAAAAAACATATTTGATGATTACTTATGTATTCAAATGGTTTATCATGATGACGATGTATCTACTTAAAAGTATAAATCATGTAAATACAAATCTTATGGTTATCATTAAATATTATTTTTCATTTTGACAAGCATTAGAGCCTGACATTGTTTAGAGCCCACTCACATTTCGTTAAAACTACGCCTTTCTCTAGTTAGAAACTCCACACCCATTTTTTCATGTGCAATTTTTCCATGGGCCTATAGGGTTTCTCCATAATTATTGAATTCCTCTCCCATGGTAGAGATGTTGTGATGTCCTCTTTAACATTTTGACTCCATAAAAAAAGAAAAAAAAATATCATAATTATAACTATAATTAATAATTTAACCGATCTAGATCCATCTTAACTTTGGAAGGCTATGAAGTGCCAAAACAAAGGAATCAAATCTTTATTAAGGTAGAAACATCAAAAATTAAAAAAATTGAGAAAACAAAATAGCTTTCAAATTCAACTATTTTCTTTTTGAAAAATAATAAAACATTTATAACTTTGAATAACTTAAAAAAAATTAAAATATTTATTATATTAGAATAATATTTTTTTTACATTATCCTAGAAGTTTTGGGACCTTCTCATTTGGAATTTCATTTTCCCACTCAAATTCTGAGGTATGGCCAAAGAGGATTGGCGGGGTATGGACAAGGAGGATTAGTGGGAAATCTAGCCACAAATAACAGTTGGTTAATAGAAAAATAGAGAATAGAGCTGCATGAGAGAACACTCTCTAGATAGTGCACCGTAACCGATCTTCTCTAAGCAGATGCCACTTCTCCAAGAATTTCTCCCGTTAGGATGGGATATATTCAGTCCCATGAAGGAAGGAATGGGTGGAACCCCCAATATTATAGCTAGTAGTGGAGGTTGATAGCCTATTTTATATGTTGGAGTTACTATCTTGGACCCTGGGAATTCTCGGAAGGATTCTAGAGGATGGCATAAAGATGTATGCTTCTTCTTTTGCCGACACTATTCCAAAGAAATAGATTTCATCATTTCCCAAGTTTTCATATTTCTTTAAAAGGATCACAGTCAATTCCTAGTCTGTATCCCGATAACCCTATCATTGTTTGGGATAATGTTAGATCACTGAATATTTTGGAAGGGTTTGAGATAAAGCAGAAGAGTAGCAAGGAATTCACTTCATCTATTATTCAATTAAGAATGAATTATATTCTGGAGAAATTCAAGCTCTCGTTTACCTTGACTGAACTTCTCAGCATTGAGGTGGATACAAGAACGATAATCATTGCTGCACTTTGGCAGTATGTGAAATCTAAGAAGCTTCAACATCCTTTTGATTCATCAGCCATTAATTGTGATCCACCATTACAGTGGATTTTCTAGGGGTGAGAATATTAAGTTTTCTTTTATATACCTAAATTTTTCTCAGCATCTCTATCCTCCACAACCCATCCACTTAGAGCATAAGATCACGTTGTCAAGAAACAATCTTGTTGGCCATGCTTGCTATGATTTTTTAGTGGATGTTCCTTTCCCATTGTAGAAGTAAATGAGTGTGTTTTTGGCTAATATTGAAAAGAACAAGGACATTGATGCTTGCGATGATACAATTTGTGAAGCAATTAAAAAGATTCATGAACATCGTCACAAAAGAGCATTTTATCTGGCCTTTAGTCAATCTCCAGTGGAGTTTATAAATGCTTTGATAGCCTCACGGAGCAGGGATTTAAAGCTTATTGTTGGGGAAGAAAGTTGGAATGTTGATAAGGAGGGCATGTCTGATTTCCACAATCAACCATTGGTTGAAGATGCAATCATTCGTTATCTCAAACGCAAGCCAGCTGCAAGGAATGAAACTCTTGAAACTACGTAAGAGCTTGATTTTTGAGATTGGAAATGGGGCAGCTTATATAACTTGGAGCCAACAATATGTTGCTTCTCCAATATTTCAAATGAGGATAATGACTTTTGATAGTAGTTATATGCATTTATGTCTCCTCGGGTTTATAGAAAACACTCATGATTTGTGCAATGGAGTTTCCAAAAAGGGAAGATACAATACCCAGGGTGAAGAAGGAATAAAGTGCTTACCATTAAAATTACAATGCCTCTAGAAATTCTCAAAAATGTATATGATGTTTGGATCTTACTCCTCATTACAACAGTCTTGTTCATCATCATCCAGGTTTCTATACTTACCCATTACTTAAATCTCTATATTGCAAATGTTCAACAAATTTTGAATTTACAGATCACAAAGCATTAGATCCAATGATCTCAGAAAATGTTTATTTTAGATTGAATTTTGGTCATACTATTGTTAAAGGTCCGACTTAGAGAAATTTTCTAAATCACAAACTAAGTTTCTTTTGCATGACTTAAAAAAAATAAGGTTGAAGCCTATTTCTCAATGTTTAAGTAATTTTTCCATGTCATTTTTATGCCTTTGTTTATATGTATTGTGTTGGTGGATTTGACGCACGGGTGTATGAAATCGCACCAGTTTAAGGGGTGTGGTCTACCCCTATAAACTATTAGTAACAGGAAGAAAGTGGTGGATCTCAAAATCATGTAATCTAGAGGAAAAAATATGCGAATGTATGCTCAAAGTAAACTTAAAACTAAAACACAAATATAAAAAATCTATTGAAGAGAGTCAAAACAATAATAATGCAAACGATGGCTCAAGGCCTCTTCTTATTAAACGTTTGAAATGGAGAATAAATTTTACCCACTTGCCAAAGGGCCCCTAGACAATGGTTCTAGGTCCCGATGCAAGGATGTTGGTTTCCAAGCTTTGCCTCTGATGTAGTATCCCTCTCTCTCCACTGTGATGGACTAGGATTGTTGGGTGGCCAACAATCGAGTCCCCTCTATCTCCAGCTCTGGGTCACACACTGCTGGTATTGCTTGGGAAATTTTGGCCAACATAACAATGTGATCACCATTTCTTCATCTCTTGGTGGATTTATATAAGGGATTTCAAATCCTCCTTCCCTCCCTTGGTACATGATGGATGGTGACCCAAAGGAGAGGTATGATTCCATTGTGTGCTCCAAATATTCCTTTGTGTGCTCACATAGTGTCTAAGGAGGCACCGGTGGCTGTATTTAGGAGGCTTCATATAAGGAGTAACTGTCATTTGCTTTTTGTGGTCCCGGAAAGTGACATTTTGCCATTTCCAGGAATGTGCGCTTATCGGGAAAAAAGGCATGCAGAAGGCACTCTTCTCAAAGGATTAAGCGCGCAATTTAGCATTTAAGACTAATTCAAATATAATTTTCTTAAAACCTTAGAGATTTGAAATACTTCTTCATTCCATAATGTGTTCCTGCCCTATAAATCCTTAGGCTTGACATTAATTAATGTCATCTTCTGCTGTACGATTTTCCAATGTTAACAGTTTCCCCTTAATGTGTGAGGTCTAGGAAGGACTGTATAGCTGAAATACATTATAGTTTCTTTTTTGTATTGTGTGCAGAGAGAGAGAGAGAGGTCTGCATGAGTCTTGGAATTGAAAACACCTTGCACCGTTTATGAGATGACCATGACCTAAGGGAACCCTACAAGCAAAAAAAATATACAACATATATACAAAATTTCAATGAGGCAGGCATGTGCATGCTCGTGATGTTATGGCTAGTTAAAAAAAATTGACAAATAAATGTGTTGTTTACGTCACTACTGTGGTAGTGATGCTGGCAGTTGTTGACGACGACTACTGACGCCCTCAGGGGTGTTTTTTCTTTGACGATAGGTGGAATGTGGTGCCCATATGCGTAAACTTGGTATGGAATCTAGCTGTGCAATGTACGCATATGTACTGGTTGGGACCTTCCCGTGTAAGCATTGTTGACAGAGACGCTTATGGAGGCACAGGTCTTCGATTGATCTTAATCAAAGTGAAATGGTTGTAAGGTACGATACCATATTGACATGAGAGATTTTGTCGTAGTTGAATGTCAGGAGGATTGATGACATTTGTGGACAATGATGTCTCCCACAGTGCCACTCGAGGATACCCCTTTGCACGGGGAGGGGTGATCCAAGGTACTGCTTCCTTTTTGGAAAAGAGGTGTCGAGGTCGACAAAAAGGAATTATTAACCGAACCATGGGTTGCTGACCTGAGGGGTTGGGGACCTAGATGTGATGGGTTTAACATAGGCATGTTGGTGAGAGGTGACTGAAAATGGATGATGGGGATTCAGTGGCCCGAGGTCGGAGTGTACTTTAGCAGCTTGGCGGCAGTCATAGTTATTCCTGAAGGGAAAATCCCTGGAGTCGGTAGGACTTATAGGGCGGGTGTGAACCGGTTATGAATGTCATGATGGTGCATGTGTGGGGGTGAAATACTCCGACCAAGGGGAATGAGGGACTGCTTCCATGGGGGGGAATATGAAATATGATGGCGAAGTGGCGAAATGCATCGTTTGATGTCTTTGAACACTTACCAAAAGAATAAAATAATGAGGTTTGGTTTGTACAAAACACAGAGAAGGGTACCCCAAAACATGAAAGGGTTCACTCACTGAAGGTGTGAGGATGGTGTTTTGCTGGGGGTGGGGGTCCCATTGGTTGGTATCATGTGCAGGGTTGATGAAGCGGATGAAGAAGTGTCACAGATGAGATTATGCTGATGGAGGTATGGTGGGCCAAATGTGATGCACGGAGGTGCGCTTTCAATTTTCTTGTACAACCTGGTCGTCTGGGAAGGGGGTTTGAGTTTGAATGGTAAAATTGACCTTATGCATGATGAATGGATGGGCATGAGGTGCTTCCCGAACTGAAATGGTATGGCCATGGCATCACTTGTGCTATGATATATGGTCTACTTTGGGTGATGAGTGCCATGGAGGGGAGGCTCTACCGACCAACACAGACATTTATCATGTGCAGGGTGAGGTGATGATAAACGCGGTCAGGTATGAGGACCCTATGGTTTATTTTGATGGAGAAATGATGTCAGGATATGCAAATTTTTCTGGGACTCTATCATGCTGAGGGTAGAATGATACCTGCTCCGGGGCCTTCAGTAGATGGTGTTGTAAAAGGTTTGAGGGCACTCTCTGCCAAAAAAACTACTTCAAGTGAAAGCATCTTCTTTTCATCAAACATTATTGAAAGGAATAAGCTTTAAAAAAGGAAGATGGGAGGGTGCATACCTATCGGCGCTAAATTTTTTATTTTTTCAGTAGTGCAAATGTGTGGCATTACCTCTGTTCCCTTGGGAGATGTTACTTGGCTCCTAGTTTTTATTTCAGTTGTGGTTGCCCCCAGACTGAGATCATGGGGGGGGGGCATTGCTGGTTACTACCCTCCATCTAGGATCTCCCCGAATACATATTACTACTGCCTAGGTGACCTTAAGTCAAAGACCCGACCAATTCATCTGCAGTAATCTGTATGCCTGATAACTCAAGACGATGAGGCAAGTAGGTTCCCTTTTCCCTGGTTGGTGTATGGTGGCTTGGGGGGAGGAGAGACAAATGGTTGTCTTTCTAGTGAGTGTCATTCCTCCTGCATGTATAGGACGACATGAGGTTCATTGTTGACAGATTGGATGGAGGGGTCCTCTTGATAGGATCGCTCGATCGCATGTAAGGCATCCCTACATTAAGGTATCTCTGGACAATGGTGGGTATAGTGACCATGCTTACCACATATTGAACAAGAATGGTTTGTTCGTAGAGGTTCCCCTTTGCCTTACCATTGGGCATTTCTTGGCTCCTATTTCCGATTTCTGTTGGAGTTGCCTCTAGCCTGGGATCGCGGTGGGTGCTGTTGGTTGTTGCCCCCCTATCCAGGGTTCCCTTTTGGCTTGTTTTTTGATTTTTTCTTAACCACGTTAGGAGGGTAGCTCTCCTGGTTATACTGGTGTGGTTGATTTTTGGATGGCTACACAAAGTTCACTTATGCATTGGTTTGCATAGGTGTGTCGTGTGCTTGGAACTGAGGGTAATGTTGTCCCTTGTTTTCACTTGGCCATTGGGGGGGGAGCTCTTCCGTCAGTGTTTATTTCTGCGTACTGGGTCCCCTCAGCTGGAGGATAGGGTCATCTCTGGTGATACGCTTGTGCCCTACTAGTCAAACCATGCTGAGGCATATGATGACTTTGAAATCCGGGTTGAGACATGTTCTGGGTAGAATTATGTGTGTAATCAAGATTTTGACTACTGCTACCTAGGTAACCTTGGTTCATTGACCCAATTAATCCATTTGCAAAGTTCGACTCGCCTGGAAAATCTTGATAAGTTTGCAGGCGCGGGGCGTTAGGTAGGATATTTTAAATGTATCCTGAATGCGTATAAATCAGTTCAATCTTCTGGGCTTTACTGATTGTGTCCTCTTCGGATGTGGGGTATTGCTGCGCCACATCCTTTGAAATCTCCTTCGTCAGATTTTTCAAGAATAAATCTAAGAGGACCTGATCGTCAAGTTTAGCTTTACATAAATTGCGACACTACCTCCATTCATGAAGATGGTCAGAGATATGGACGACAAGGGTTTGTCTAAAATGAGTCAGTAACTCCATTCCCGAATCATGGTGAATGGTTAACTAAAAATAAGTTAGGAATGTGGTAGCGAGGGCGCTAAAGGTTCCACATGAAGCAAGAGGTTGCTCCACATACCACTTCACAGCTACTCCTATAAGAGTGAGTTGAAATAGCCTCAATCGAATAGTGTCGTCGATGATACTATTCGATGAGCACCACAGGTGAAAGGTCATTACATGATTACCTAGGTCTTCCGCTTGCTTGCCTTCGAACTTGGTATATCCGAAGGGAGATTCATGGGCACGGGAGGCCATGAAGGATTGTGTGCGATGGGGTCATTTGTGAGGTTGGTTAAATCGGGTAGATTCAATGCAGCTAAGAAGGGTGACTGGGAGGTTGACGCCATGGCAACATGTGAAGATACAAAGTTCTAGTTAGAACGAGGGTTTTTCTGACTAGGAGGTTGACGCCATGGTAACGTGCGAAGATACAAAGTTCTGGTTAGAACGAGGGTTTTTCAGCTGGCTTCCCGAATGGGACGCGCTCCTCTGCCCCCTAAGGGTCAAGGGGGGAGTGGTGTGGTGTTTGGAGACTGGCTAGGGCTCCCAACTATGGTTTCTCCAATGAATGATGAACCAATGACAGTGGTAATGTTCCGTCTTGGACGCCTGGATGGTGAAAGACCTGGAACCCCTCCCTGTAATAGGGGGAGGTCCAAATGACACTTGGATCGATGAGGTTCCGTTGGGACCATTCGGGTGTCGACCAAGTTAGGTTTTGGAAAATTTTTGAGAGGGTAGAGTCTATGATCATGACAAATTTATGGTCACATACATAAAACAAAGTGAAAATGAAATGAATTTTCCCTTTAACTTAATCTATGTGATCAATCAAGAAAAAAAGATGGTTTTTTGTTTGTTTGGCGTGATACTCAAAATCCTAGAAGACCTATGTGTTCTCAGACACTCAAAAGTAACTGGGCCTTGAGAATATTTCTTTCGAGTGCTGGCACAACGTCCCGTAAGAGCTGGCAACTCCCCCAGTTAGCCGAAGAGAATCCACTAAGGTAAGGGTAGAGGGTCTGGCGCTTGCCTGCACCATCACCTATAGGGTAAAGGATGCCCTAGGTTTTGGCCACTAAGAACCACTATCCCACGTGAGCGTTCGAGTCTTGGGTTTCTTGGTAGTCAGCTAACAGTACCGAGTATCAGCCGGGTCAAGTAGCCCCAATTGATACCGCACGCACTGCGCCTAATCCTAACCCCCTCTAAATCGGGTCTCTATCGTGCTTTGGTTCTCTTTTTTGTGGGCTGATAGGTGGATTTGAAGCTCCCTAAGTACAAAAATTCTATGTTTCAATATGAATTATGATCAAGGTGGCTTATTGGATGCCTACCCCCTTGATCCTAACTTAAAATATAAATTCTTTTGTGGCCCCTATGCGGAGAATTTAGTGAGTTTGGTTAAGTTAGTTTTAGGTGTCTTCCTTTGCTTATTGGGTGAGTGTGTGTGAGAATATGGTGAACAATATCATAGTTTGAACATATGGATATCGGTTATCCTTTACAAAAGTCCCCTAGTTAAACTATGTGATTTTGTTCCTCGCTCAAATGGAAAACATTTGCAGATAAAGGGCCGCTTTAAAATTTTCCTAGTTAATCTATGTGACTAACTAAAGGGAGATGGCGAATTGTAAAGATAGAGAATTCATATGCTTACCTAGGATCACCGAATGGTGCAAAGGTAGTAGAGAGTAATTGCTCTAATCGACAAATCGATCCTAGTCCCATGATCCCTAATGCACAAATTGAACTAAACTAAACAATTTCTACACTAGAAAATAAAACTAGCTTATGCATGTTTGGTCTTGGGCCACTTACTTGGACTAGTTTATCTAAGTGTGCATACCAAAATTTGAAAAAAAATAAATTGTTTGGAATTCAATGGTTAATTTTCCCCCCTACTTAAACTATATGAAGATTTTTTGCAAAAAAACAACTTAAAAGAAAACTAACTCTAAGCCTACAGAAGGCAGCTAAAAGTCAATTCTCAGAAGCTGTGGGGTATCAACACAAGTGCTGGTAGATACATTAGGGGCTGCCCAACACACTTACAATTAGAAAAATTTAGAATATAGGGAGAAAAATATCATTCTGTAATTTGCGCGAAAAGGCTCTGACAGGTGCGCTTTCTTGTGCGCGGGTCAGTCCTGAACACACACACTGCGCGTCTGTGAGAAAAAACTGCATGCAAAAATCCTGCAAGTAAAAAGGTTAGGAGTTTCCTTCTTTAGTCTGTCACTCCAAGTGAATCTAGGGACTGTAATATGGATCAGAGGACTATCAATTCCACTCTCCAGTGTAGACAAAGGTCTCCTGCAAGAGATGGCACAACCACATAAACTTGTAAACCATTAGGGGAGTTGCCAATCCTGTGTTGGTGGATTTGATGCACGAGTGTGCAAAATCGCACCAGTTTAAGGGGTGTGGTCTACCCCTATAAACTATTGGTAACAGGAAGAAAGTGGTGGAGCTCAAAATAATATAATCTAGAGGAAACAATATGCGAATGTATTCTCAAAGTAAACTAAAAAATAAAACACAAATATAAAGAAGCTATTGAAGAGAGTCAAAATGATAATAATGCAAACAATGGCTCAAAGCCTTTTCTTATTAAACGTTTGAAATGGAGAAGAAATTTTACCCACTTTCCAAAGGGCCCCTAGACAATGGTTCTAGGTCCCGATGTAAGGATGTTGGTTTCCAAGCTCTACCTCTGATGTAGTCTCCCTCTCTCTCCACTGTGATGGACTAAGATTGTTGGGTGGCCAAAAATCAATCCCCTCTATCTCCAGCTCCGGGTCACACACTACTAGTATTGCTTGGGTAATTCTGGCTAGCATAACAATGTGATCACCATTTCTTCATCTCTTGGTGGCTTTATATAAGGGATTTCAAATCCTCTTTCCCTCCCTTGGTACATGATGGATGGTGACCCAAGGGAGAGGTATGATTCCATTGTGTGCTCCAAATATTCCTTTGTGTGCTCACATAGTGCCTAAGGAGGCGCTGGTGGCTGTCCTTAGGTGACTTCATATAAGGAGTAACTATCCTTTTCTTTGTGTGGTCCCGGAAAGTGACATTTTTCCATTTACAGGAATGCGTGCTTATTGGGAAAAAAGGCGCGTAGAAGGCACTCTTCTCGAAGGATTAAGCACGCAATTTAGCATTTAAGACTAGTTCAAATCTGATTTTCTCAAAACCTTAGAGATTTTAAGTACTTATTGATTCCATAATGAGTTCCTGCCCTATAAATCCTTAGGCTTGAAATTAATTAATGTCATCTTTTGCTGTACGATTTTTCAGTGTTAACATGTATATTGACCTGATATCAGTTATACATGCATAAATTAATCTACTAAAATTACTCAATGCCTTTCAAAATCCACTTTTGGTAGCAGCTATGTTGAGCTAAGTTTTGACAGCTTCGAATCACATGAAGTACATTTTCCAAAGGTTTTATGTTTGTTATTGAAACATTGGATAGTTTTTTGTCCTTTCCCCTTTATTTTAATTTAGTTTTGAAATAAATATCACAGTTGACTAGTCATGAAAAAATCAATGCGATAAGGATTTCTTGGGGAAGTGTTTTGAATATTGGTGTCATGAAAATTGTATTGTGAGTCACAAGGATTGTCCATGCTCTTTTTTGTGGGGGATATGGATAGAAAGGGACAAAGCGTTGTTCTAGGGAATAGATACACATCCAAGCAAGTGGCCCATCAAATGAGAAGTGTGTTAGAGTGAATTCTAATTACAAGTGTACGAAAAAAACTCACTTTACCTGTGCATAACAAAAAACCTTGAGATCAAATGTGGCTGTCAATTTTCTTAGATCTGCAGTAGCTGATCAGAATAAATGCTACAAAAATCAAAATCTATGCAGTTAAAGACATTAAATAGTGAAAATAAACAAGAGTTGCCCCATACATCCAATAGACAAGACAAGAATTTATAAATATTTTTTTGTATTATGACACCTGGGAAGGGAAGACATAAAGATGTTAATATGAGTCCCCCTCAATGGGATGGGGTTCTTGTATGTCCTCAGTGCTTCGGATCCAAGATCTCTCTCTCTTGATGGTGTAGAAAACCAAAACAAAATAGAACTCAAAGGGAGCTCACAAGCAGAAGTAGAAAAAATATGACAATGATGGAGGATCGAAGTTAGACCAAAAGTATAGATCAAAAGGTGATAAAAAAGGTAGTGAATGAATGGAAAAACCCTTCTATTTATAACAAAATATTGAGTTAGTATAGATATTGGTGCATAATTAAAATATTATTAACCAAATCTAGATCCAACTTACTCGGAATATTTTATTATTTTTGGTGGAGGGAAAAGGAATTTAGAATTGGTTAAATCCCTTTATTTAGAAATAATAAATGATTTATTTATTATTTAAAGGATGAGGTTAAGGAGTAATTAAATAAATAATGATTTATTTAATTATTTAAAAGTGATTTAGTCAAATTCAACAAGGATTATTATTAAATAATGATTTAAATAATTATTCCTAGAAAAGAATAAGATAAATAATAACTTATCTAGTTAATTCTCATGTTTTGGGTTAAATATGACCAGGAATATTAATTAAACAGTGGTTTAGTTAATTATCCCTAGAGGAAAATCAAACAAATAAGGATTTATTTAATTATTCTTCATGGTGTTTCTTGATTAGACCAGAAATAATTTAATAAACTATGGGTTATTAAATTATTTTTCATAGTGAAAGCAATTTTACCATGGTAAAATTGGTCTTACATGGTTTACTTTATTCCATCTAATAGTAACAGGTTAGATGACCAAAAATTGGTGTAACAGATTGTTACACAACATTTTTTTACCGTCCCTGCAATCCCCATCCCGCACATTGGAGGCTCATTTCTGTGAACAAAATAAAGTGTCATGCCTTGCAAACATCAACATTGCATCCCTTACCATGAGTAAAACATTCCTTCTGTTGACCATTTCCTGAACAGACCACCAAAAACACATGTTTTTGCCTTGGCGCTGGTAGTTAGTTATGCCCTCGCGCCGATGAGGCAGATTAACACTGGCCCCTGCGCCAGTTGGTGCTCTGTCTCAGTTACCTGCCCACGCCAATATGTTTATGGAATTTAAAAAAAAAAAATAGAGGTGAAGTTTCAATCATAACCACTTCGTGGATGAGTCATGGTGAGTGGTTCGACTGAATAACCATGGCTTTCCTCCTTTGGCCTCTTGTTTCCACCTTTTGGGGAAACCTCCCAAGGGATAAGGCCTCACTTCCACCATAGTAGGGATCCCAGCCTCCTCCTCTTCCTCTATAAATATAGCTCATCCTCCATTGATGAAGCTAGCTGAACTGAACTGAAGAAGCATAAATGATGGAGATATTTTTATTCAAGATAGAATGGAATAGTCCCTTATTGAGAGAGCTTAGGATTGTGGCTTCATCCCATCCGAATTCCTTGACATTCGTCCAGATGCACTTCAACTGAACCCCGCTGAAGGAGGCTACGACATCAAGGCTTGGTTGTAACTCTTTCTTCTATTAATACATATGTATAACTATTTTCTAGTTCCCATATCGCATTGATGTGTTTTATTAATGTTATATGCTTAACCCTCCTTGAATAGTTAGTAATTATGAATGAGATTGTTGTTTCGTATGCTGCTCTTGTTCATTGATTTTGTGCAAGTATCCAAGCATCACTGCGAAAGGATTGTCACTTGCTGAGACAGAAATCAAGAGGCCACCACTACAACAGCTACGAAGACAGCATTGGAATCCAAGTAGGTTGATCTATCATGTCTATTTCATTCAGTAATTAGGAGCCTACACTCTAGTTTTTCCTTTTGTTATTAGACCCACTCCAGGGCTAAAGGGATCATCTCTATCCATAGAGAGGATTTACCTACGTAACAAATTGGCGACTCCACTAGGGATCAATGTGAGTTTGTCTTTTTTCCCTCGTCTAGTCGACTTTGGTCGTTTGTTTGTTTGTCTATATTTTCTAGTATGTTTTCTTGTTTAGAGTCATCTTGTTCAGCTCCAGAGTGTCAAGATTGACCTTTGCTCATTGAATTTCGCTTTTTCCCATATATATCCAGCTTGGTGCATTTTTTGGTTGAATAGTTGCACTGATTGGCGCATGTTGCTTGTGTTGCACTAGCGCCAACCCCTGTTTGGCGTGGATTACCGCCTTACAGTCACGCCAAATCCTGTAGGGTTTGGATTGATTCTCCTTTTGAGTTTTTGGTCAGTTGTGCTTGTCTCTGGGTAGATTTTTTATTTGCAATTTTTTTGTTGAGATTATTTTGACTGTCACAGACTTGTTCTTCTCAGTTGTACTTCTGTTTACTTATCAGTGTAGTTTATGGCCTTAGGATTATTGAGTGTCATAGTTCACTGAGCCTTCTGATTGGAAGTCTAGTTTTTCGATTCTTGTCAGTCACATCTCTTGATCAATTGCATTTAGTTCTTTTTGATCCTTTGAGCAGGTGTTTTGGTTGAATGATCATTTCGGGTTTCGTTTGATTTTTCTTCTTGCTACTTCAAGCATAGATTACATTGCTTGTTTGGATTGTTTCACAACTTTTTCTTTGATTGGAAGAGTGCTTCATTGGTTTGAGTGCATTTTTGTGTTGTGTTGCTTCCACCGAATCAGTCGGTTTAGCTCTTTACATTTGCAATCCTCGAACTAGTGTTTGTTTTGTTTTTTCGTGTTGTTAGTGCATTGTGTGCCTCATTTAATTATAAAAATAAAACAATTGCATTCTTTCATTTGTTTGGAAAAGGAAAGTTCTTTTGCATAACTAGTGCTTGATTAGCTAGGAAATAATCTTTTTCATTTTTTGCTTTATTGAATTATATGCATTAGCGGATTTCTTCGTTTGATTTAATTGATTGCTATTGTTTGAAAGATATTTATCCTTCTCTTAGTTAGCATTCATTGAAGGAAAATGGTTTTCATTTGCATTTAGTCTGCATATAGGAGATGGTCAGATGACATTCGATAGGGCCTTGAAACTGAGACATAATTCAAGATCAACCATTAAAATTTATTTAATCAACCTAAGGAAGCATTGAAACTTGACGCTCACATTTATAGGTCTAGGCTAGTGACGTCTTTTAGCGTTGTTAAACCTAGCAATTGATGCTCACCATCTGGCATTAGACAACACTAACATGGACTTGTGCTCCCTATACCGTTGAGTATATAAAAGGAAACCCTCGTAGGTTGCAATCCTTTATCCATAAGAAGCCAAGTCTGCCGCCCTATAACTGTGATACACCAAACACAACATTCAGGGAGACTACCTGCACGTACATCAAGTCCTTGGTCATTTCTCTTTCATTTGATCACTAAGGTGTATATGGTAGTTCACGGAAACTTGGTACACCCTATTTCTTAGACTACCTAAGTAGTCATTTTGGTATTTTTGTGACTCTATAAAATGAAAAATATCATCCAGCACTTGTCTTTTCATGATTGTTCAAACTAAAAGTGAATAGAGTCACCTTTTTCCCTTTTCTTAACTCTTAAAATATGAAAAGGCAGAGTTTGGTTTCAGTGTCTTAAAAAATTAACTGTCCACGAAATATTCCTGGTTAAAGTTATCTTCCTTAATGTTTTGTTTTATGGTTTTTTCCAAATGGAAACTTTTCCGGAGTTTACCAACCAAGGAATCCCCTCTAAAGGGAATCTTGGTCCTTTTCCTACTTTTGGTAATGTTGGTGCTCCTTATATGGCAACATTGTCCTTGCCTGGGTTAACCTTTGGGTTGCCTGTTTGGTCATTCTCGACCTCTATGGTCTCGAGTGTTCCGCCCTCTATACAATAATCTCCTTTCCCTGAATGACATCATGTTGATTCTAAGGTGGACTTCTCCCCTTCTTTGCATATTTCTTCGTCCTCCTCTTCTACTTCGCCTGGTGAGAGTCTGGATTCTAGTAACCAAGTGGTTAAGATGAAGAATAAAAAGAAGAAAAAGAAGAAGTCAGATAAGAAATAGGCCAACTCTGTGACTATTACGCCTAGAAACCTTCCATCGATAAACCATCCAACCTTCAATGGAAAGTCAAATTCCCTTGCATGTTGTGCAAAGGTAACCATATTCTTCGAGGCTGCCCTGGTATTCCGAAGGTACTCAAAGCATGGTCTGATGGGCATCTGCCGTTGCCTTTGGCTTCTGGAAGTCATATTGGTGGCACATCTTCGACTAGCAATGATAAGACTCATAATAAATAGGTTAAGATCACCAATCCTTGTAAGTTGTGTGAAGGGCAGGGAAAATTATAAGAATGGAAATTTATCTTGAATTTTCAAACCTTAGCGAATCTCATAGTCCATCACATGAAATTTATAAAATGTTTGAAAGTATTTTTGTAAAAATATAAAAATTTCTAATAATTTTATATAACCTCTATATAAAAATTTGGCAATTTTTAAGGTGAAATAATTTTATACTATAAAATATGGGCGAATCATTTTTAGAAAAAATGGAAATTGGCAAATATTTTTTTTTGCAAAAAGCATGGAAAATTAACCCACCTCCGAATATTAGCCCCTAAAATTTTCCCTGGTGAAGGGCATCATCCCATTCACCTTTTTCCGTACATGGATGAATCCACGAGGGTGTTGGAAAACCTTGTTGTTTCTGCACCCTACCTTTTGGTTGATTACCAGAAGCTTTCTGCGAGTCCTCCGCTAGTTGATTCAACGATCGGTCAAGATTCATCCTTGGTCGATCCCATTCCCTCAGAAATTAAAATTCATGAATCCTTTCCCAACCAACCATTGGTTGAGGAACCGGTCGATCTGATCTCGCATATGGTTCATCAGGTCTTTTCTGTCAAGAGTGGATCTCATCCCCCTCACGTTCTTCTTGTTTCTTCAGATTCCTTGGACTTGGAGAAATATTCTCCCGTCACTATAGTTCAAGAATTTGCTCCTCCTACTCCCGTGATGGAGGTCCCGGAGGATCCTCCTCTTGTTCCCGTAACACCAGGGGATGACCATCTCATTTCTATGGTACCCCCTCCTAGTAGTTTTATTACTTCCTTCTATTGGAGTCGATTCGCAGGATACCACCTTCCTTCTTATGTGCCTTTTGAGATCATAGTACAGGCCTTCAATGTGGTCGTACCCAACACCATTATAGATGAAGGCACATTTGTTAGTATTCTGTCTTCCACTACTTGGCAAGCTTTTGGTTCTCCACCACTTGTGCCTATTACGCAGAATTTGTTGGAATTTAATAGAGGAACCATTCAATCGTTAGGGATCCTTCCGAAGATTCTTGTTACTTTGGGAGGGAAGTCCATCTATATAGACATGATGGTTATTCCAGGCCCCTTGGATTTCAATTTAATATTTGGGTGTGACTATTCTTATGCCATGGGTGCACTTGTCTCTTCCCTCTTTCGTGTAATCTGTTTCCCACACAAAGGTTGATCATGACCATTGATCAACTTTAATTCTTTGGTCCTAATGTGGCAGCTGGCACGTCGTCGTCTCTTACAGATCTTTATCCAGCGGTTGTATCTTCCCCACCGCAGGTTAATTATGTGGCTACCTATCCCATGCCTACATTGAGTGATAGTGTCATTGTGCGTCGTGGGATGGGGGCATTGGATCCTGATTTCTAAGATGTTTTCCTCCCATTAGATGAGAACCTCTTGGAAGCCATGACCTCTTATTCTTCATAATGAAAGGTAATCGGAGCATAGTTCGTTTTCTTGTGTCAAGCTCCTTAAAAAATGAAACAAGCTGGTCGGAGCAGAGTTCGTTTTCTTGTGTCAAGCTCCTTAAAAAATGAAACAAGGTCTTCGGAGCACAGTTCATTTTCTTGTGTCAGGCTCCTTTAAAAATGAAACAAGGTGTTAGAGCAGAGTTATTTTTCATGTGTCAAGCTCCTTAAAAAATGAAACAAGGTGTCATGAGGATGGTTCGTCTTCTATGCCAACCTTGTTAAAAAATGAATTAGCTCACGAGGATAGTTCTTTTAATGTGTCAACCTCATTAAAACAATGAAAAATGTTCCTGTTCAATTCAAGTATTTATCTTGATCTCATAATTTGAACCTTCACTCCATCTGCCTTTTATATGGACTGAAGCTTGGGGGGCATGTACCTCGAATTGAGCCACCATGCTGGGGGCATGCCTGGTTTTCCCTATTTTCCAAGCAGAGTTTCTTGATTTCAAGCTTGTGTAAAAATGAAACCATATTCATTTTACCTCTCGTGATATCCATTTTATCAGCCCGTTTTTCCAGATGAGCCTTAGTTTTCTCATTCCGTCGTCACCATCTGCTTGGCCGATCATACACTTTCACATGATTGTTTCACCCAATCCCGAGGAACTACTGCGATGAGTGGTCTTGTTAGCCAACCTCTTGACCTTTACTTGTTATGAGTAGTTCCACCATCACCAGAACCAATTGCTACTTGTAATACCACTCGTTCCTCCAGGAGGAGTCAAATTTCAGCTCTTTTCTGACTCTAAAAAATTGAAACGATTGCCAAGACTCTTGTCATTTTGAACTCATTAAATGGCTGTGAAAAAATATCTACCTAGTATACGTTTACCCTATTTTTTGGGCTGGGATGGATTATTTACGAAAAAGGAATACCTTAGCTTATAGCGACTAAGAGGTTCTCCCAGATATTGTTTTCTACATTTCCGGATCTGTGAGACTACATATGAAAAGGGATCTGCTGGAGTTTTATTTGTTGTTTCTTTTCAAACTCTCTAAACATTAAAAGTTTCCAAGTTCTTCCTTTGTCAGACTCGTTAAACCCTAATGACATCAGACATCATCACCTAGACGTTCATCGAGTTCCTCCTTCCTAGGGCTCGTAACATGTATGAGGATGGATTTGTCCAAAGGAAAAAATTACAACACAAGCATATGTTATCCCCTTCAAGATTGTTTAAAAATAATAATTGGGGTACTCGCTAGAAATGGTGGGGGAAAATTGAACCAGATTTTAGTTGTGTCGATAGTATGTCGCCCTTGAACATGACACTCGTCTACATTCGTGTCGGGTTGGGGACATCTCATTTTGTCATTCTTGCATTCATGGGTTTGGGTAATCTGTTTTGACCTCTCATTTTCTCTTTGCCACGTCATCGTGACCTCAGATCCCTTAATGTCAAATACTGCCAAATCTAGAGTTGTGTTGCTGATATGTTCAAGAGAAGTTTTCCTTTGCAGTTTTCAACCTCCCTCTTATTTTATATTAGTCCTAATTCACTATCATTATGTTCCTTTGTCTCGTGTCGATGATGTGGGATACATTATAGCCCTCCTTCGACCAGGTCACTTCTTGTATACTTTAGCTTATTGTCTAGGAAGTTGGTCTGCAGACTGCCTATTAGTACCTTGGATCCTCCATACCTCAATGGAAGGTTCTTCGCATTCGAAGACAGGTCCACATCATTGGCCTTCGATTGAATGGTTCTGTAGGTGTTTGACGCTAGCTCACTGTTCAAATTCTGTGGATTGTACCTATTGTACCTTGAGAGCCATTAACATCATTGGTCATTTCTCTCGTACTTGTTAACAAATTTCATCATTGGCTGGTAATCAAGTGATTTTCCTACATGTTCGACTTCAGCTCACATATTCACATGCTTGAATCTGTACTTGTTCAGATTGAGATGGAGCGCAAGACCCTGGGTTTTGTTTGATAAAATCTAGGCTGCGGGATATTATGATGTATCATGATTTGTTGCATGACTCTTTTGATTGGATGGTTGTGACCATACTTGAGTCTATTTTTTGATCCTTACTATTGGATGGATGTGTCCATACCTCGAATCTCGGTTCATATATGTACTCTATTATGGATGGCTGCACCCATGCCACATTTTCATGTCTCAGAGATATCTGTTGTACCTGTAATTGCAGGTCTTTTGACAATGGTTTTTGGTTCGAATGCGTTCTCATAAAGAATTTCACCCCTTCCTCTCTCTCGGACCTCATGCTTTAGGGGGCATCTATTACACAACATTTTGTCACCGTCCTTACAATCCCCATCCCGCACATTGGAGGCTCATTTATATGAACAAAATAAAGTGTCATGCCTTGCAAATATCATCATTGCATCCCTTACCATGAGTCAAACATTCCTTCTGTTGACCATTTCCTGAACAGACCACCAAAAACACTTGTTTTTGCCTTGGTGCTGGTAGTCAGTTATGCCCTCGCGCCGATGAGGCAGATTAACACTGGCCCTCGTGCTAGTTGGTGCTCTGTCTTAGTTAGCTGCCCATACCAATCTGTTTATGGAATTTTTTTTTAAAAATAGAGGCGAAGTTTCGATCATAACCACTTCGTGGATGAGTCATGGGGAGTGGTTTGACTGAATAACCACGACCTTCCTCCTTTGGCCTCTTTTTTCCACCTTTTGGGGAAACCTCCTAAGGGATAAGGTCTCCCTTCCACCATAGTAGGGATCCCAACCTCATCCTCTTCCTCTATAAATATAGCTCATCCTCCATTGATGAAGCTAGCTGAGCTGAACTGAAGAAGCAGAAACACTGGAGAGATTTCTATTCAAGATAGAACAGAAGAGTCCCTTATTGAGAGAGATTAGGCTTGTGCCTTCATCCCATCTGAATTCCCTGACATTCATCAAAACACGCTTCAACTGAACCCCACTGAAGGAGGTTGCGACGTCAAGGCTTGGTTGTAACTCTTTCTTCTATTAATACATATGTATAACTATTGTCTGGTTCCCATATCTCGTTGATGTGTTTTATTAATGATATATGCTTAAACCTCCTTAACTGGTTAGTAATTATGAATGAGATTTTTGTTTTGTATGCTGCTCTTGTTCGTTGATTTTGTGCAGGTATCCAAGCATCGCCGTGAAAGGATTGTGACTTGCTGAGACAGGAATTGAGAGGCCACCACTACAACAACTACGACGACAGTGTTGGAATCTTGGTAGGTTGATCTATCGTGTCTATTTCATTCAGTAATTAGGAGGCTACACTCTAGTTTGTCATTTTTTTATTAGACCCACTACAGGGCTAAAGGGATCGTCTTTGTCCTCAGAGAGGATTTACTTGCATAACACAGATATCCCCCCAACGTGTGAGCATTAAGAGCTAATTGTATGACCGAAGTACGTTGTAAGAACACAATCACTAGACACCGAAGGGGATTCAGAGAGAGAAAAATATAAGATGGAATGAAGCGAGAGAGGACAAGACTTTGAGGAGGCGATACTTATAGGTGCGACAAGTCTCTTTTATGAGTGAGTACATTTTCTCAATAAGGCAGAAGGGGGGGGGGGACATACCTATGCCCGCCGAGATGACAAATTACAAAGAATAATGGTGCACCCAGCAAACATGGGACTAAGTTATATAGTACATGCTGGCATACAAATGGGTTAGATAAAAAACATAATGGATCCCACATACATACTGTTCCTGGGATAACAGTGAGGAATTATACAATAATATCTGAGTACATGAGATATAATAACAACCAAATAGGCCTTATAAAACAGGAAAGGGCTTAGAAAATATAAATGATACATGAAAACTAAAAAGGTGTTGCAAACGACTAAGGACAGAACCATCAAATTTGTAGAGCTACATCCAAGGTTGTAGTAAAGAGGTCATCCAGGTATGTGCAGGTTTACCTGAAGGGCCACCCCCTCATGAGGCCTGAAACATCTCACACACAACCGAGAATCACTGGTACAATATATTGCATCACTGAACCATCAAGTATACAGATCTCGATCATGCCATAAGGAGTTTGAACTAACAAAAAATCAATTCAAAGGGCCATAAAAGGTCCCTTTTCCTGGTCTAAGGCACCGAACAAGAGTGGAAGCTGGAACCAAGGTATGTTTCCCTCTAGACTTGTCTTCTAGAATGAATAAAATCATGTCGATAGAAGGAGGTCTTCCATAGGTGAGGCAATAAGGAATCCTCAAATAAGGCATGAGGGATAATAGTAGAGCAACTGATAGACTGACACCAGGGATGATGGTGGAATGGGGGGTACTGAGTAGCGGGCTGACGACTTCCCTTGTTAGAGCATAAAGGGCGTGAATGACCTGGTAGCTATTGACTCGACTGTAGAGGGGATAGGGGACAATATGATTGAAGGCCAAAATGTGTGACACGAGAGAGGTAAAAAGCAATGAAGGATGGAAGACTGTGATGGGAGACAAAAGCAACTCGAGATAGACTCCATGGATGCGATGATGACTCAACTCAGATGCTCTAAACAAGGGCGACTCGATGATGCTGCCACACAGAATAGGATCGATGGGGACCATAAAAACATGAGTAAAAGATGGTTACTCATGATGAAAATTGACACGAGCATCAAAAATTATGAAGGTGAAATGGTGCCCCAAGTACAAGTGTCGCAAGTGAAGAAATTCAATTTTGAGAAGTGGCGAAGTGACCCTTCTTGGAAACAATTATTCTAGGTGAAGTATAAAATCACCAAAAATGAAACAATACCCATTTGAGTGCTCAGTGAGAGATTTCCAATGGTAATGACGGTTCATCAAACCAAGCTACTGTTTGGTCGCAATTGGCAAAAGAAAAATTGGGGTTTTTCTTTTAATAAGGAAATTTCCCTCCAATTTGATTCATTTGGAAGTGTAGCTGTGGTGAATGTGGAGAGGAGGAAAAGGCCCTAAATCTTGTGAAGATCGTAGCAGATAAACCAACCATTGGAATCAGGATTTGGGACTTTTAGGTAGGTGTCACTATACCAAAGAGTATCTTTGGAGATAATGAATTGGTGCTCACTGATAAAATATAGAGGTTGGTCAACAACAATGTCTAAGGGACTGGGTTGTTGATTTAATATGAAGGAATAATGAGGGGGATCATCCCCAGAGTGATCTGAAGTGATATGGGACTCTAGAAGTTCTTCTAAATGGGGAGGAATAATGGTACTAGATTCGACACGACTAGATGCACTAGGAGGGTTCTGGAGAATTGCTTCTCATGGACTCTCAAATATGGGTGCCCCCTTACCCAAACATTGGGTATTAATGTAATCGCCACAAGGTGTATGTGGTTTGAATGCATGGGTTCGATGTAAGGGGGGAGAGATAAAGTCAGGGGTGGTGATTGCTTCCATAATGGCGTCATCACAATAGAATATGGGGTGACTAGTGGAAGAATGAACACATGACGCAGAAAAGATACCTGACTCATCATTATGAGAAGTGAGGTTCAAATGCGCATCGTCACGAAGGGTGAAAGAAGAAAAAGTGGATGAAAGATCTACTGATGTTGAGCCCAAGGTGATCGCTGAAGGGAGGTCAGGCGAAACAGAAGGGGATGCCCGAGAGGGGTCTTCCACTGTGGATCTCATATATGATGACAGGTAGAGGATAGTGGCCAAAGACTCCATCATATCGACATCGGGAGGGGGTATTCAATGGGAGTGAATGTGTCCTCTGGTTTTTCTGAAGAAAAACTCACAAGTAATGGAGAAATGAACTCATTGCACTCGACCTCGAATTGGCGAACTGCTTCCAAGGATGTGTGGAAATCATCGAGGTGGCGATAGAGGTGAGTATAGTGGCCTCGGAAATCACACAAAGCACAAGGTTTATTTGTATGCAAAGTATTGAGTTTCTTGGCTGAATTTGGTAAAGTGACATGGAATTCTAGGATATTAAACTCAAGAAACGCTTTGTTGACCATGGGTTTGAGATGAGGCAATTTGGGACAATTGTGGGTAGCATGACTGACAACATCATAGAAAGCACATAAAGGTGTATGCTTTGGAAGCTTAGGAGGAGCAGGTGTTATCTATGAAACCTTGTCCTTAGGTGCCTTTTTGCGGGCTTTTCTCCCCTCACCAGGGGATTTCAGGAGAAGATTCTTGTTGAGATGGTTGAGGCATAAAAGCGAAGGGAGGGGTCATAGCGACCGGTTGGACCGGGGTCAAAGCAGTGTAAGGTTTGAGCTCACCAGGCAGGGTATTGGCTGGGGAATCAATGTACCAGACTGGGATCCCCAGGGTCATGTTGGGAAGGGTCAAGGTAGCCATAACAAGTACCTAAAATAATCTAGTAGGGGGAGAAAGAAACTGTATCTGACCGGAGGGGTAATGGCCAGGCAGAATAGCTCCCAAATGGTTAAGGCTAGGGGGAATCGCTCCATCAGGAAAAAGATGATCAGGGACACCAATTACAGATGAAGGGCCTTGAGGAGGAGGTCCCGAAGGCTGAGTCAAAGTACTAGGAGTAGGTTTCAAAGGGCTAGGCTACTGACTAGTCGAACCAGACCGTTTGAGGTCAGAATGAGATGATTGCATCATGCAAGAATTCGACGAGCTAGGGTCAGGGATAAGAGGGGGAAGACCAGGGAATGAACCAAGCAAAGATGAATCTTTATATACTCTGGGTGAGACACTGGTCAGAGGTTCGACTATTTTTTTGTTGGCCATCGAAGAAATAATGGGCTCTAGAGAGGTCTGAGACTTCGGTTCGTAATATGTCAACTGATCGATGGTGACGATATTTCCATTATGAGGAAACCACATCTTACGGTGAACTGTAGATGGGACAAAAAACATCACATAAGTGTAACTATGACCCAATATAATGTTGTAGTCTAAGGGGGCATCAATGAATTCAATGTCAACACAAACAGTTTTTCCTGCAAGAGTAATAGGACAATTGCGGAACATGCCAAGGGGTTGGGAAGAGTGGCCATCCCATGCACGGAGGGTGATAGTGGTAGGGGCTAACTTGGGCGATTTGATCTTTTTCCAAATAGAAGCAGACATCATGCAGGTGGATGCCCCCTCATCAATAATACATCGGGAGACGTTGGCATTCTGGATCTTGACAGGTATTTGGAAGGCGATGGATGTAGATAGGGGTCAATGCTCTTACTTGTCAACATCGAAGACAATAAACCGATCATCTGAAGCATCCACAGTTCCCATGGTAGTTAGTAGAGCTTTACGTTGTGAAGGGCACAACTGGAGGACTTCCAGCATTGACATGGCGGCAGGGGATTGCGCCAAGTCATCTACTATACTGTAGGTGTGGGCAAATTTACTGGAAGAAAAGTTTTGGTGTAACAGTCCTTTGGGGATCTTGGTATGTACCTCTGCCTTAGGCTGAGGGATATGAAAAGGACCAATGGGTGTCAAAATTGGCTCTGTGGGACCTGAGGACTGGGGCTCAATTGTAATATTCCAAAATTTTAGCGTCCAAGCTAAATGGAATATTAGAGTTGTTTTATCACTAAGGGGATGAATAATTGGGTAGGGAGGCCCATTAACCTATTTAGAAGGATCAATAACACCCTAATGTGAAAAGGGGTAAGAATAAGCAGCTAATTTGAGCACCCTTAGGTGTGAACAGAGATGGGGACATGTTGATTCAGTCAACTTTGACCAAGTCAACTAAGCTGTCTAGATACATTGAATCTCCTTTGGACAACACAGTTTTGGCGGAGGAAAACTTGCATGAGCTTGATGGCACATGTGGATGGGAACCAATAAGGAGAGGTTCACTTGCTATATAGGAAGAGGATGGAGGCCTTTTTTATTCATTCTTTTTTATTTCAATCTATTGATCTTGTATGTTTAGACTTGGCTTCCCCATGCTGTTTAACAAGGCAACATGGGCTGTTCTTAGGCAGGAATCCCACCTCTTCCCTTGAGAGGCCTCGTGGGAGAGCTTGTTCTATATTTCTCCACATCTAGGCTCAAGGCCAAGCATCATTCTTCAGTCCCAGCATTATTTCTGTAGTAGAATATTGTTGAGTTGCAGGGTGTTGCAGTGGAGGATTCTTACACCACTTCTGGGTCTGTTTCTTAGTAGAAGGTGCTTTCCTCCTCTTGAGAAATCAGCTAGGAAGATTTCTGAGCACATTTCATATCTTGGCAGCAGGCCAAAGTGGTTCTCATCTCCTATAGCACAATCCCTTGCAGGAACTGCATCATTTTATGTAGAGTTGCTGCAGTAGGGTTAAGACCCTTGTTTTTGAGCTAGTTTCCTAGGGGAAGGGCCAACCCTTCTCCCGGAAAGCTAGAGGAAGGGATTATCATCCCTCTTTTGTATTATTCAGCTACATTTATGTAATTTTGTAGTAATACTAAATTTTCTGAGCTGAATCTTAAGATATGATCTTTCTTGTACATGTGTTTCATGAAACCCTTGCCGGGTTAGCTTTATAATGCAATAAGGAGGCTAGATCTATATTTTATTGGCATATTGTTCCATGTAACTCCAAATCCATGTATTTCATTATTTTAATGTAGAAACCCTCATAAAACAATGTTGTATATGCTTCAGTATTTTTTTGCATAAATCAAGTCATGGGATTTAGCTATTTTCAAGTTGTCGGGTAGCCGAGAGGTCTGTTTAACATATCAAAAGGGATTTCTTTCTGATCCCCTTTTTTATGTGACATCCTGACAGCATATGCTAAGGGAAACCAACATTATTTCATCCTGTAAAAACATAGAACTTTAGGAATAGCGTTTCCAGGGTCTAATTCTTGCATTTTCCCCACTTGGGAAGGTGTAAGCATTCTTATTTTTCTACCGTTTCACTCATTTGAGGGCTATGTGTTTTTTAACACACCATATGATCCTATTTTCTGATCTCCAACTTTAGAATATCTTAATATATTCTCATTGTTGTAGAAAATCCCTCTTTTGGGATATTACAGTGGTATCAAAGCTTCAATCTTGGCTCAACTTGTGGAACTTAGCCATGCAACTATCCAGAGAAGGAGAGATGAATAGAATAAAGAATCCATTATGTGGAGGAAAAAGGGAAGATAAGCTTACAAATATTCTTCCAAAATCTGTGTAGTGCATCAATGAAAATCTTAAGAAGATGAGAGGAGAGATGGAATCTCCTGATGAGTTGGGATCTAGAGCCATATCTAGATTGGCACATGATAGGTGTGAGCATGCAGCTGCACCCTATTATGCACAACGTAGTCAAATGCCCAGGGTTTCTATGAGAAAGATGAAAGAAGGAGAAATGCCGGAGGAGGGAACTCTTAGCAGTTTCCTACAAGAATATGAATCTCAAGCTAAGAAGTTTAGAGATCATATTACTTTCATAGAGTTCTGTAAGATCAAGGTGGAGAGGAGCCAGCTGCATGAAATGGATATATTTTCTCTATCTACCTTTGATGGGTCCCTAACTTTCTCAGCCAAAACTTGGGTGGAGGAGTTGTGTACTTACTTGCAGCACCCAGTTTTTGAAGAAGAAGTCATCAGAGTTGCAGCGCTGCACTTTGAAGGTAAGGCTTATGCTTGGTGGATGTTTGAGTCATTTTCATTGAAAAATGTTAATACTTTTTCTTTTGCAAAGTTCACTAAAATATTGGTTGAGAGATTTGATGCAAAACATGAAATAATCAAACCATTGAAACTTTTGCATAAGTTGGGAGAACCTGTAAACTCAAAACCACTTCAGAAACCTATTGGAAGAGATCATATCTTGCATGACACCTTGCTGAAGGCAAGATATTTATTTCATGGCCTTGGAAAAAAGGGCATGAGGGGTCCTTTTGCAAAGGAGGAACCTCTTATTGAGAAGTTACCTCCTATTCATATTGAAGATGAAGAGATGGATGGGGGTTACAACACTGTCACATCTAGAGCATATCTAGTGCC
Organism: Pinus albicaulis; assembly: GCA_034641835.2. Classification (NCBI taxonomy): domain Eukaryota; kingdom Viridiplantae; phylum Streptophyta; class Pinopsida; order Pinales; family Pinaceae; genus Pinus; species Pinus albicaulis. The sequence goes on along the minus strand of CM076577.1, from coordinate 169,478,107 downwards.
TCATGCAGAGGAAGGAGGAGAAAATGCTCCAATAGGAGGATTTCTTGTGGCATTGCAAGAATTTCCCCAGGATCTCACATGTGGGAGGCATAGTAAAGTCAATGAGAAGCTTGATTGTGAGATGGTATTTATGGAAGGAGAAGGTAGGGAGGAAGGACATCATCACCTAATGAAGAGCACACACCCCTATCTATTTCAGAGAGTTGGTGCAAGGAGGAAGAAGACTGGTTTTCATTGTGAGGGCAAGGGCAAGGTTTCCCAACCATATAGACAGCCTTCTCTTGCCATGGATGTCTCACTACATGGAGGCATTCCACTAGGGAGACCACTAGACTTGGAGTTAGTAAGAGAAATCTTTCCATTTGGTTCACCACTCTTGGATTCTGAGGAGGTGAAAAATTTGGAGGAGTCCAGTGCAGCACAGAAAGTTTGGGAAAAAATCAAGGAGGAGGAGGACATCCTCCCATTTTCAGCACAACCCACTCTCACTACCTGTACTGCACTGACAGAAGTTACTACAGTCATGGAGGATGGCACCTTCATGGTTCCAGGAGCTACTCCATGGATTTGGAGAAATAGAGGGTACTTCCTTTGAGGAAGGAATCCTCCATACATTGGAGTAGATGGAGGCCACTCATGCTTTCTTTGGCCAAGATCCAAAGATTCTTTTTGGAGGAGAGATTTTCATGGGAGGCCAACTTCCAAAAGTCACTGCTTTTTTTTTAGCATGAGCAGCTGCATGATAGGCATGGTAGTAATCTGGAGGATGAATTTGGCATAAGGGGTGTCAAAGGAAAGGACATCAGCGTATGTAGAGCTTCACATTGCAAATCACCAGCGTTTTCCCTTAAGAGGATTGATCCTTATTGGAGATCTCAGCTCTTGGTAGAGTACTCCGAGGATCTTGGTGCATGCATGATTCTTGATGACCTTGATGGAGATGACAGATATACGGTGGATGATATGGTCATATATTCTTATGGCAGAATCTTCTTGACTAAAGCTTCTAAGCTCAAGGAGAAGCTACTACATGTAGCACATGAGGACTTCTTTTCCACGAATTTTGATGCATATCTTGCCTTGGCAGAGGAGTTCATTTGGGAGGGCATTCAACAAGACATATTTCAGCATATGGAGAGATGCATAGCCCGGATGATGATGGAGAGGATTTCACAACCACCTTCCTACTCATTGGGAGTAAGGGAGCATTTTTAGTTGTGCCATTTCAGCTCAAGTATTCAAGTGCATGATGGAGAATGTATAATTTCACCTTATGTTTTGTACTTCTTGTCTTTTTATGAGCAGCATATTGTACCAAGGAGGATTATTCCTTATTTCATATTGTATGATGATGTACTTGAAGCCATTTGTAGCATTTATATTGGCTATATCATTGGTGGTTTGTGGGGAAAGCCACATGAATTTTGGTGTGTGCCATTGACACCCTTTTGTACTTTCATGATTATATCTTGTAAAATTATTGTGGCAGAAAAGAAGTGGCTAGAAAAGCACTTGTTTTTGTTTGATTTGATGCAGGCAAGGAATGCATTGTGCTGGTTCCTTGTATGGGACCTGGTCCACTTTCTGGTTGTCATATGACAACTTGTTTCTATTGGTTTCTGCTTTCATGTATTGCTGATATCTCTATGTTCAGGGGAAGCTTTTATTAGAGAGTGGGGTATGAGTTAAATATTCCCATTGGGAGGATGATTCTCCCTAATTTACATGATGCATGTTTCTAGAGGAGAAATGGGCAGCCCATGATTGCCAAATTACATCTCTCTTCTTCATATGGGAGAAGCCATTTGGAGAGTTTGAGTTTTTGGAGGAGGCACTTCATGGTTTATTTGTTTGATGGGGTAGCTTGGGCCACTCTTGGAGGTCATGATACTTCAGCCCAAGTTTAGCATCAGCCCCACACTTATCATAGATGGAGAGAGAAACCACTTGGTTGGGAGGATCCAATCTCTCCATGCAGCCCCAATACATTGTATGAACTGGGGGTTGAGGATATTTTTGAGCTAAGTAGATTGGCTCATTTCATTTGGATGATAGCATGGGTGTGGGAGTTACTCATTGGGAAAAATATTCCACATGTTCATCATTACTCCCACCTTGAGGAGGCCATTGGACATCATGGAGGTTTCCACTTACATCTTCCACCTTTCTATGATGTAAGCCATATGGTTTTGCATGCTTGGGAGGAGACATTAGAGGATAGATTTGTAGCAGATCATGTTGAGCAATGGTGGAGAATCCCTGATGAGGAGGCCACAAGAAGAGGAGGGGATGATTTTTCTCTCCTTATGTAGTTTCTTGGGGACAATCAACATTTTGGAGGGGAGGACTGTAATATTCCAAAATTTTAGCCTCCAAGCTAAATGGAATATTAGAGTTGTTTTATCACTAGGAGGATGAATAATTGGGTAGGGAGGCCCATTAACCTCTTTAGAAGGATTAATAACACCCTAATGTGAAAAGGGGTAAGAATAAGCCACTAATTTGAGCACCCTTAGGTGTGAACAGATATGGGGACATGTTGATTCAGTCAACTTTGACCAAGTCAACTAAGTTGTCTAGATACATTGAATCTCCTTTGGACAGCGCAGTTTTGGTGGAGGACAAATTGCATGAGCTTGATGGCACATGTGGATGGGACCCAATGAGGAGAGGTTCACTTGCTATATAGGAAGAGGATGGAGGCCTTTTTTATTCATGTTTTTGTATTTCGATCTATTGATATTATCTGTTTAGACTTGGCTTCTCCTTGCTGTTTAGCAAGGCAGCACTGGGTGTTCCCGGGTAGGAATCCCACCTCTTCCCTTGAGAGGCCTCTTGGGAGAGCTTGTTCTATATTGCTCCACATCCAGGCTCAAGGAAAAGCATCATTCTTCAGTCCCAACATTATTTCTGCAATAGAATATTGCTGAGTTGCAGTGGAGGATTCTTACACCACTTTCGGGTCTGTTTCTCAGTAGAAGATGCTTTCATCCTCTTAAGAAATAAGCTAGGAAGATTTTTGAGCACATTTCATATATTAGCAGCAGGAAAAAGTGTTTTTCATCTCCTACAGTGCAGTCCCTTGCAGGAACTGCATCATTTTATGCAGAGTTGCTACAGCAGGGTTAAGACCCTTGTTTTTGAGCTAGTTTCCTAGGGGAAGGGCCAACCCTTCTCTCGGAAAACTAGAGGAAGGGATTCTCATCCCTATTTTTTATTATTCAGATAAATTTCTGTAATGTTGCAGTAATAATGCATTTTTCTGAGCTGAATATTCAGATCTACTCTTTCTTGTACATGTGTTTCATGAAATCCTTGTCGGGTTAGCTTTATAATGCAATAAGGAGGTTAGATCTCTGTTTTACTGGCATATTGTTCCATGTAACTAAAAATCCATGTATTTATTTATTTTAATACAGAAACCCTCATAAAATAACGCTGTATATGCTTCATTATTTTTCTGCATAACTCAAGTCATGAGATTTGGCTATTTTCAAGCTGTCGGGTAGCCGGGAGGTCTGTTTAACATATCAAAATGGATTTATTTCTGATCCCCTTTTGTATGTGAAATCCTAAAATCATATTCGAAGGGAACCCAACGTTATTTCATCCAGTAAAAACACAAATCTTTAGGAATAATGTTTCCAGGGTCTAATTCTTGCCTTTTCCCCGCTTGGGAAGGTGTAAGCATTCTTATTTTGTTTTTGTTTCACTCATTTGAGGGCTATGTGTTTTTGAACACACCATATGAGCCTATTTTCGGATATCCAACTTTATAATATCTTAAGATATTATCATTGTTGTAGAAAATCCCTCTTTTGGGATATTACATCAATTGCGGATGTAGCGGGAGGCTTGGTGTACTGGCACGACCGAGTCTAAAGGTTGAGATCGGTGATATTGGCCTGGTCATATTTCATTATAAGGATTTGGTAATAAGGGGTACCAGACGAAGGAGGTTGAGCGACCGCCTGACCTTCAGGGTGTCAGGCAGCCACATATCCTTGCTAGGGGAAAGGATCGGTAAACACAGTCGGTTGAGTAGGCGAAACATTAGGAGGAATCAAAGTAGAGGCTTTCTATCCTCGAGATGCTGCTTGAGCTTCCCACATTTGATGCATATGAGGTAAAATGGGACAATCATGGGTATAATGACCATGGACACCATAACAAGAACAAGGCTTATTCGTACGAAGAGGCCTGTTCTGCTTGGGATTATCACCCTGTTGCTGAGTTGCAGTGTTAAATGTATTCCCTTGGTGATTGTTTCCTTGATTACCTAAAGTAGGTTGGTTCTAGTTGCCTATCCTCTTCTTTTTGGAAGTGGGAGGATTAGTGGCACTATGCTGTGCGTACAACTGACCCTAAGGGGGGGGTGGCTGCTGCTGCAGAACTTGAGAAGGCATGGGAGGTTGAGGTGCTTGTGTTGGAGGAGTTGGAGCACCTAGATGTGGATATGGATAGTAAGGAGATTGAGCAAAATTTGGGTAAACAGGTTGGGAAATGGCATAAGGCATGCCATGTTCTGGATACATGCTACCGTAAGGGGGAAAAGTGCTAGAGGAGCTAGCCCCTCCCTGAGAGAAACCATAACCCATATGAGGATGAGTGTACAGATGTGAAAGGGATCCTACGATACCGTCGGTGGCATGATATGCCCCAGGTGCGTTGGCACCACCAGGTCTATGGAGATAAGGTAAGACGGTATAACAATAACCAAATTATGCATAGATCAAGTCATATTTCAATGCAATTTGGAGGGATTCTTCCTCAGTCTTACGAAAGTGAGACACGACATCTTTACCAATAGAGGGAAAAGGGGATTTGAGAAACCAATCCATGTAGAAATGGTCTTCAAAAATTGGAGCTCGATATAAGCTCTTCCTTTTGCGCCATTCTTGAACATGGTCAGATAGGCGGGTGGCAGAAGTTTGACAGAAAGTGGTCAAAAGTTTGGTACCAGTGTCATAGCGAAGGGGAAGCTGAAAGTAGGATAGAAATACCTTTGCAAGGGTCGCAAAAGTAGCATGATAGGCAATGAACCGGTTGACATACCACTTGGAAGATTCTCCAATAAGCGTACGCTGGAATAACCGAAGATAGATAGAGTCATCAGTGATAGAGTTGGACGAACACCACATGTGGAAAGAACAAACATGGTTGGTAGGATCCTCTCCAACATTTCCTTCAAACTCAGGGATGTCTGAAGGAATCTTGGATGGCATAGTAGGCCAACCTGGATCATGGTGTATAGGGTCATTAATAAACTGGTTGAACTTGGGAAGGCTTAGGCCTGCCATATAAGGAAGCAAGGGAGTAGCTGGGACTATTCCTATTGCGTCTCCACCAGTAGCAGCTCCAACATTAGAGTCAGGGCCACCACCAGTGGTAGGTACTACACCAAACACGATGAAGTGAAAGTTGGAGGAGAACTGGGGATATGAACATAAGGAGAACTCAATGAACTAGAATCAGAGTCAGAATGGGGACTCAGAGGAGGACTAACTCAGACCCTACGCGGTAGAGTAAGTCTTCCTAACCGAAACTGAGGATGAAGGCCTTGGAGTCTATGGGATGAATGTATTGGGGGCGCAATGATGGAAAATATACATGGAACCCAATAAGCAAGAGAGTTAAACAATGGCACGTAGGTGTAGATTAATTAATTAATTACAATGTTTTAGTCTTGGCCTGGCAATGTAAACAAGGTGCTCTTCACTTTAGGTGTGTGTGTGTGTGATAAGTGTGATAAGTTTGTTAATTTTAACTTAGCCCAAATTTGTGTATAGAGAAAATAAAAAAGATGATGTATAACTGTAAATAAAATTGAAAGCAATAGTAAATAAACAGCTAAAGATGCATAAATTTAAACCCAAAAAGGAGGGCTTCCCAAAAAATAGTCTCAGGGTGGGATAAATCTACTAAAAACACACAATATGGCCAATAGATCTAAGGCCAAGAGGGGCAGGGATATAAAGGTCAGATATGCTGAAAAGAGGTGCAGAAAACAACAAGAAACCAGAGGGAAAAATGTTGAAAAATAGGCGGTGAAAGGCTACAACCTAAAGGGAAACGTAGGGGAACCTAAAGGGAGGACCAAACAAAACTGAAAAGAGGTGTTTGGGATGGAAAAATAATCGATTTGAAATGGATCTAAAAAAATAGGTTTAGATCTGAAAAAAATTCTGAAAAACACTGAAATCTCAGAAGACTTGCTTCAGCTAAACTCCTCCTAAAAAGGTGGAAGCGTAGTGAAGCCCCAAGGGGCTTGGTTCCTAATTCGATGAGTAAAACTAAGCAAGTACAAGTCTAATACGGGAAAATAAGGAGGTCAGAGAACCCTGAACAGTGCCCCAGACAAACTCTGAAAAATAATAGAAAAATCTCGCAAAAAAAGTTGAGGTCACAGGTACTGACCTATTTTCTGTTGAGGTCGTAGTTTTTGGGTAGTTTTCCGCTACTCGAGAGTTGAGGTCACGGGTTTTGGGCTTAAAAGTGCAACCTACACTTCCAGCTGTCTCGACGGGAGGTTTTAGAAAAATTTTCCGTCTTTGTCGCGACTGATACCTGTTACTTGTGCAAATGGCCCAGAAACACACAGAAGTTAGAATTTTTATTGTTTTATGGTAAAAAAGGTTAAAACAACATCAAGGAATGCAAAATAAGAAGCTGAAGAAAAACCCTAGTGGATGAAGCAGCTGGTCATGCAGGGATCTGAAAAACAACAACGATCATAATTAAAAACCCTTGTGGAGTCGCCAATTGTTAGAGTGAATTCTAATCGCAAGCGCATGAAAAAATCTCACTTTAGCTATGCATAACAAACAACCCTAACATCAAATGTGGTTTTCAATTTTCTTAGATATGCAGTAGGTGATCAGAATAAATGCTACACAAATCCATATCTATGCAGTTAAAGACATTAAACAACAAAAATAAACAATAGTTGCTCCATACATCCAATAGAAAAGACAAGAATTTATAAAGAATTTTTTGTATTATGACACCTGGGAAGGGAACACAGAAAGATGTTACCAGTCCCCCTCAATGGGATGGGTTCTTGTATGTCCTCAACGCTTCAGATCTAATATATCTCTCTCTTGATGGTGCAGAAAACCGAGAGAAAATAGAACTCAAAGGGAGCTCACAAGCAAATGTAGAAAAAATATGTCAGTGATGGAGGATCAAAGTCAGACCAAAAGTATAGATCAAAAGGTGATAAAAAAAATTAGTGAAAGAATGGAAAAACCCTTCTATTTATAGCAAAATATTGAGTTAGTCTAGATATTAGGGCATAGTTAAAATATTATTAATCAAATCTAGATCCAACTTATATGAAATATTTTATTATTTTTGGTGGAGGGAAAAGGAATTTAGAATTGGTTAAATCCCTTTATTTAGAAATAATAAATAAATAAATGATTTATTTATTATTTCAAGTATGAGGTTAATGAATAATTAAATAAATAATTATTTATTTAATTATTTAAAAATGATTTAGTCAAATTCAACAAGGAATATTATTAAATAATGATTTAAATAATTATTCCTATAGAATAATAAGATAAATAATAATTTGTCTAATTAATTATCATGTTTTGGGTTAAATATGACCAAGAGTATTGATTAAATAGTGGTTTAGTTAATTATCCCTAGAGGAAAATCAAACAAATAAGGATTTATTTAATTATTCCTCATGGGGTTTCCTGTTTAGACCAGAAATAATTTAATAAACTATGGGTTATTAAATTATTTCTCATAGTGAAAGAAATTTTACTATGGTAAAATTGGTCTTACATGGTGTACTTTAGTCCATCTAATAGTAATAGGTTAGATGACCAAAAATTGGTGTAACAGAGTGCTTATGGGGAAACAATAAAATTTCAACTCCCAAAGCTACACGGGTTTTAATTGAACGGGTGGTTGACTATTTAGTGACCTCGGGCTATTTTAATGGGGCTTGGCAAGGGACCCCACATCATTTTTGTAATGGCTACATTTTATTTCTATCACTTTCCCATTAAATTAATATAAAATATTAGGTTGGACATGGAAATAAGAATTTAGATGATCTTTATGCCTTGTTTATTTTGATGAAATATGTTTCAGATAGGAGAATTCTCAAACTTCAAGTATATGGAGATTCTAAATTATTAATACATTGGGCTAATGGGAAAAATATGATAGAAAATTTAGTCTTGAGCTCAGTCATGAGCATAGTTGTGGAGATTAAAAGAAGGTTTGAGTCTAGATTTTTTCTTCACATATATTGGGAATTTAATATAAAGGTGGAGCTGTTCTCAAAGGATTCCTTGTCTCTTCAGGAAGGAATCATCATAGTTCAAGAATTTAGAGATGGACCCTTGGTTTCAACGAGCTCCCTTTTTAAATAGTCTAGAAGATGACATTTCTTTATTTTTCTTATAAAAATAGATTAGCAGTGCTATTAATGGTTTAGGAGGACTAAGTATTTGGGGTAGGTTTTGTGATGCTTAGATGTTTATCTAACTGACTCTATTGGAGGATTGAAATAAGAAGTATCTGGGACATACAATAACATTTTTTATGGGCAAAAAATCCAAGAATAATGTATATTTTTTATTTCCTCCTAGAAATATCAAACCTAAAGTTTTTTCCCATGGAAAAAAAACTACATTTTTCCAAGACAATATCCATTCATAACATAAACACCAAATAAATAAAATAAGACTCCTAGCTTGAGAATTTGCAAGCCAAAATAAGATGAAAGTTTTTGTAAATTTGTATTTTATTGGTTTGTTGGAAGTGCTTTGAGAAACATATTCCAAGTTCAAGGGTTGCACTGTATAGCTCAAAATTCATCTAGCTTGCCTGGGGTTTGCACCAAGTCTCCCTCTCCTTTTAGTCAAGCCTGATTCCTTTGAGATTCATGCCATATGGTTGGTATAGACCACAAGGATAATGAAACTATGGTGGATGACATAATATTATGTAGGCCTTGCTAAAATTTTCAAACCATAGTAGGCATAGACTGCAATAAGAAAACCAAAGCAGCTAAAACATAAAACTTTAAGGGCTATAAAAACTACCAATTATGTATATGTAATCTACTAACACATCATACTAAAAATATATGACAGAGTGTAAAAAACTAAACTTCTAAAACTGCAATCTTTTTTTTATTCAATCTAGAAAAATGGCACACTGCTACAACTCAAAAGTACTATCAGAAACACTATCACAACTCAATATCATGCTTAAAAGTATTCAGAAATAACCACCTTTGCCCTACCTTATTTATATAATATAGATGAGGAAGGTTAGAAAAGAAGACAAAATAGCCCATCCCTCTGGGAGCTAAAAATTAGAAAAAAAAAACTATTATCTAAATTCATCTAGGGAAGTATGATGTCCCTAAAATTGGAAGTTTCCCTCACTCATGTGCTTAATATAATTTAGAAAAAATCTAATTGAAGCTAAAAACAACCTACTTCTAAATTTGGATTTCAAATTCCAAAATAAGAAAAGCATCTATTCTAAACTTGGAATGTTAAATCTAGAAAAACAACCATAAAACTAGAAGTGGTTGAGGTTGGTGCATGCATGCTGGAAGGAATTCATGTGCACTCTCAATATTATGTTACAGAATTACAGTTTCACATCATATAAAATCTAGTGTTGCACCCCCATTTTCCTCAGTTGCACCCTTATTATGACAACACAAGTACCCTACACAAGAATCCAAACTACTGTGGTTGTTTTTGGTCTGCCTTTTCTAGTTGACCGTTATGCCACTATAGAAGAGAACAATAAATGATGCAACATGGAAAACTTATAGCATACATTCACCCTCTCAATATATCTCCTACATAACAACACTGTAGTACCCTAGACATTCTAGTGTTGCATCCACATTCTCCTGAATTGTACCTTTATCATGACTGCACAAGTACTCTGCATAAATCCATACTATTGTGCTTGTTTTTTTTGTGCCTTTGCTACTAAAGATAATTGTTATGCCAACATGAGAGAATGAAGTATTTGATGCAATAGGTAAAAAGTAACACTCCTTTTTGAAGAAAGTTTTATTTAACAAATCAAATCTCTCCTTATTTGTCCTCAAACTTCTCTTTTTCTATGGGCTTCATAATTATGTTGATCATCCGTGAAGTTGAAGAATATAACCTTGGATCATTGTTACCTTTTTTACTTTGAAATATCTTTAAAATATTCAAGGTGTAAATCCCTTGTACAAGGAAAAATTCATAAAAAACCTGCCAACCTCCTATGTCCTTCATTTCAACTTCATTAGTAAAAATATTCTTACACCACGAACATGAGTTGTTCAAAAATTCCAACAATGATAAACAAATTTGTATATAGGGCCAACATAAATGGATCATATCTATCAAATAAAGAAGTAAAATCTACACTAAATCTAGACATATTTCTCTTGTTTATTACTCATAGACATCATGAATTTTATTTTTATTAAATGGTTTGTAACAAAAACGCCTTAATGGAATTGTTTGTGTAGGAATTTCAAATGCAATAGACTTGACTGGTCGGTTTCTTCCCAAATTGGAGTCCTTAAATTGTATGAACTATTTCTCTTTGCATCATTTTATGATCAATGTAATATGCACACATTATTAAGGGTGGGATCATAGAAGTTGGGCATTACTTGACTTGGAATAGAAAATTATGAAAAATTCACAAAAATCACGTGTGAGTGTCAAATTTACATAAAGAGAATGAAAATATGCAGTTTATTTAATTCTAGTAGTTGGTGATTTTGATATTGACTTTTTTAAAGACGCCTCCTTAATACTAAAATGTCAATAATCTAACACCTATTTAGGAATACTGCATACATTGTACAACCACTTGGTTTGACTAAATGATCCTTAGGGTAGATAAATGGTCCCTTTACAGGTGGTGCATTGGCCAGTTCTTTTGAATATTTAACCTTGGTGTGGTCCTCAACAATGATTTCTTTCATTGACCTAGCTTGCCTTTCATGATTGATATTGGAATTTTTGGTCATGAACTATTTGATGACAGTGTTGATTAGTTTGGTCACTGGTGATGAATCTTGTCAGTTATACCTTGTGAGGTTATGTGTGTGTGAAGGAACTAGACACTATTATTGCTTAAATTAATTGAAGGATTTTCCATTTTAATTATGAGATGTTGGATCTTGTTTTTTTTTATAGTAGATTCAATATCATCCTTAAATCAAAATTTTATTTTTGGCAGGGAAACCTAGGGTTATGAAATTTCATGCCTATTCAAAAGATAAAATATTGAAGACACTCCAACAAAGGATAATGGTAATTCATTATTGTTTGATTGGAGTTTCCGTTTAGGAATTGACTGAAAATTATATCTGATAGCCTACCCTTTTATCAATAATTATAGGAACCATACAATGAGCCACTAGCATAGACCTTCCCATATTTCTTAATGTGAAGTTGCAGGAATTTAGATTTCATAGTGGTGGATAATCCCTTTTGGTGTGTTTGGAATTCTTCCTTAATTAGGGCCTTGAAACCAATTTTTTGCATTCTAGGACAACCATATAAGGGTGTTGTAATTTAATCATTTTGATTTTAATTTACACTTATTTCACAAGAAAGAGCTCATTAAAATACTAACTCATAGACCCCATCTACCCAATAAAAATTCTAGGTTCTAATCTCACTTCCCAACCACATCAAAACCATAAAATAAAATTATAGTCTTATAAATCACAATCTAGATTTTCATATAAGTCTAAGAAAACTCTCTTATGTCCACTATATTTATTATATTTATTTCTATTTGATAGATATGAAATTTATTTCAATATTTTTTATTAAAAAATAATATCTAACCTAACTCAATGTAACCATTCTATACATAAACATTTGCTAGTCTTAGAAAATGCTAGGGATTCCACCTTTGAGTTGGAGAAGAGCCAACTTAAAGAGTGGGAGAAGAGTATTGAGGTGAAATTGGAAAGCCCCTCCAAGTTGCCATTAGGTCTTCATATTATGAATTGGGACTGTAACACCTTAGGTTAGGGTTAGAGAAGTAAGAAGAGGCTTTGGATAGAAGGAATACATCACGAGATACATCCCTCCTGAAATTTGAACATCAGCCAAAAACTGATATTAATGAAAATCAATCAAGAAGAGTGATGAGAACTGTATGAATGGACATTGGATGAAATGCATTGATATGGAGTCCTTGAACCGATGCTCAATTGTTTCCATTACCGATCATCAAAGGCACAAGAAACCCTAGTAGCTGATACTAGCAACTGACTTGACATCTTATCAAAAATTGCATTAGTGGATTTGAAATTTATGTTTAGATTTTTTACAAAGTTTGCAAATGATGGAGGGAGACTATCTAAATTACAACCTTTCCTTCTTAATGTACTTGTCTTAAATCCAATATTTGATCCCTAATGTATTTTAACTTCATGAAATGTTATGAAATTGACTCTTATTCCTCCATTTGCATTGAAAAATACATGCTTTATGGAAAAAAATCATCTCTATTTATCTGTCGTTCAGGAAGCCAAGCTTCATTTATAGCCTCTTCTCCACTACCCTGAATTTTAGAAGCATTGGGCTTACTTGTTGTTGTGCTCCCCCTAGGATGATATATCCAAGTGGTCTCATCCCCGAACTCTCCCGAAAGGATATAATATTCTAGTGCATTGGTACTTTCACAGTTATGGATGGCTCTGATTAGGATCCTCTATTGGGGGCTTGGACCCCCTCATTCATCATTATCAATGAGTTTCAACTCCAGCAGGCTTGGACATCCACTTTTTTGTTCAACACTGAGACTCACCAATTTCTAGTGTCTCTCTTGCACGTGCACTTTATTTTATATTTTTTCTTAGGAAAACATTTAAATTCTAGCTAGACACTTTTTTCTTTATATTTTCATGCTTTCAAAATCATTCTAGGAGTTTCTTTCACACTCTGACTTTGCATGTATACTGGATTGACCATTTTAGTCTCATTTACCTACTTTTGTGGTATTTTTTGGACATTAGTAAAATCATCTTATCTTATCCACCTTTATCTAAATGTCCATCCATTTCCCATGGCCACCTTCATATTATGCATGCAACTTTCCCATCCTACTCTTGTGGAATTATTGTCTGTCATTGAGATTTTTATCAGTATCACTGTTTCTCTGTTACTGTAGTCATATCGATCTTGTTCAATGGCTACTTGGTTTTACTGTCTTTGAAATTGATCAACATCGTCTTGTTCTGATACTACCTTCCAAGTCTCCTTTCTCAGTGGACACATGAATGGGAAAACAAGGATCATCCGTTGTTTCCATTTGGTGAAATTATGCTTATTAAATTTCTAATCGGGCTTCAACATAAACTTCAAGAGTGTTGTCATTTTTTTCCATCAAATAAATAAATACTAGGGTCGGATATAGTAAAAATATACTTCAAATGGAGATATATATACATCAACCTCCAAACTGTTCAATCACCAAAAAGTTTTATGCTCGCACATCCCAAAGAATTTTAATTTTCTTCTATATCAAAAAATAAAGATTTATTGTACCTTTATCTCAAACTCCAATTTTTTTTTTGTGTGTCGGATGTAAGTGAATGTCTTGATTTTCATACTCATAATTTTTTCATTCGTGTGGTCATAATTTTTCAATTTAGACACATAATGTTTTGGTTTGTGCCTATCTTGGGGTCTGCACATGCATGTTGTGCATGTGGTCTTTTACAACCTTTATTTATTATGTTCCCATAAGGTATTCCAGCACTAAATCATGTGTGTTCACAGATTTCATGGCTTGTTCATGGCCTAAGAATGTGTGCTTATCATGCACTATTTTGAGACTGTTCCAGGTCTATTCAAGGGGATTTTTCCTAGATCTGTGCCCTTTTCTAGGATGACACACACATTTTCTCTCTTTTCAGCCAAATTTCTGCAGTTTTCAGACAACACTAGCATTTTGTGAATCTATCGAGGGAAGATTCCTTTTTCCCAGTCTCAATTGGGCAACGAGCCCAACTATCATATTTAGATTGAGTCAATGTCAACCCTTCTTGGAAACAAGGATTTATGGATATATTTGGAGAAGCAGGTTCTTTCTGAAAGTGATGACAACTATGACCTTTTATGTCTAAAGAAGGATTACACCCTGCGTTGATCATTATTTATGTGGAGCTAGACCTTGTGCATTGAACAAAGGCTATAATAAAGTGCGAAGTAGATTTCTTTCTACAAATTTTTCGCACAATGAACACTACGCCATTTAACTTGAAATTGAGTTCTCCAATCACAAAATGGCAGATTTCTCTATCTTTGAGGATTTTATTTCTTGGTCTACGAACCTAAATTTTATATTCTTACATATTGTGGCCAAGGTAAAATGGATTTTTATTTTTAACATATTAATATTTTCATTGAGAATCTATCCCTTGCAATTAGAAATTTTACTATTGTTTGTTACAACATTCCTCCTTTTTTCAAGGTATCTACTTCACCTAATTGGTAGATGTTTCTTTTAACATCATCTAGTATCATAAAATACCTCCTAGGGATCAAGCCAATTCTAAGGCTTCTACATCCATATGAAAGCGTGAGTTTTCAAGGGTAAGTCCAAAAAAATTAAGGAATTAGAGGAAAACGTGCTCTTATTACAATAGGGATGAATATTCCTCCAAGAATTCATAATCATATTCTTTTGATTACTCAATTAGTCGAATGTTCCTTTTTGCCCCTTATTTTTATGTTTAAGCTATTGATTTCCTAGGGTACTTATTGGATTTGGCCAATATGTGGAGAATAATTCAAAGTATTCTCTTTGAACATGTCTCAAATGTTTAATAACATTTTCACTGATGATTTTGTTTGCTCTATTTGGTTAGATCGAGATTTGGTGGAGGCTACTTGGGGTTGCTTGGAAATTTTTGTAGTGATTCTAGGGTAGTGGTTAGTGAATGATAAATTGACTATTGTTTGGTTGGGGTTGATGATTCACTAGCGAGGATCCTTTGTCTATGGAATTGGATCAAGCTCACAATAATACTAGTTCACAATGACATTTCTAGTTCCACAGCCACTACTCTTGGGGTAGTGAAGTACTACCTCAATTTTACTGATGATTATTTTATGGGTCCAATCCAAAGATGAGGACTTTGAAAAATTTTGTGAATTCAAATCTCTTATTGAATCTCAATGCGAATAGAAGATCAAATGTCTTTGGACTAATGGGGGAGGCAAGTACATTAGTAATGTTTTTTGACAATTTATTCACTCTTAGGGAAATTCTTGGTAAACGAATGGCGTGGATGAGCATAAGAAAATAATAAAGGGTTATCATAATAACACACCTACTCATGCAATTATTAATATGACCCTCTATGAGAATTTTAAGGCATAAAATCATGTTATCTCACATTTCTAGTTTCTTGTGTCCACTCACATCATAAAAGGTGTAATAAGTCACTTATCCATTGTACTGCTTGTAGGACTTTGGTTGGCTACAATGAGAATTTTTAGGGGTATCATCTATATGGATCCACCTCTCACTAGGGTGATGGAGTGTTGTGATGCTATATTTGATGAGCCTTTTCTTCATGGTTTGTCAATACATCTTATGTCACTCTTTTCTATTGATGATTCTTAACATGTATCCATAATAAATTCCTCTTCTCTTGTTGGGTCACTTGTTGATGAATCTTAGCCAGTTATAGTGTACATTTCCACATATCCATCTAATGTTTGTCCACCCATATGTACTCCATGTTCATCCTCTACAGTTATTGGACAATCTATGGGGACTGATAATACTGCTTCCTCATCTTGTCCCTTCTCTCCTCTAAATGTTTCTTCCAATCTTTTGTGATTAAACAAGGTAAAATATTCTATAATACAAGTTGATACTCTTCTTATGGATGCACAATTGTTCGGTGATTATTGTGACGATAATCCTTTACTACATTGTTTCTTCCCCCCCCCCCCCCCCTGAGTTGGTGTTTTTAGTTTAATGATGCATCTCCTTCCAATTATGTCTTGATTTGAGATGCTATTGTTATGTGGATGCAGAATTGTTTAATGAGGGGGTGGAAACTGCATTATTGGTAAAATTTCAAAGGATGGGAGGAAAAATAGGTACCTTATTCCCATACAAATCTAGATCACACAAAACCAAACACCATAAAATCAGGGTCATTCTATGATAAGTACTCTGCTTTTATGGGGGTGTTGTTAAATTTGTACACTGGTAAATTGTGTGTATTGGTTGTGACATGATTTTATTTTTGTTGTGGGTAATCTGGTAACTATAGTAATATGTGTTTCCTTTAAAAGGTTATGCAAATAGGAAACCTGCCTACTTACAAAAGACTCTTGATAAATTGACTTTTGTGCTTATAATTTTGATTTCCTTGCATATAGACAGTAAGATAGAAAGTGATTCTTGCAGCCATAAAATTATGAAGTCATCCACATGTATCACACTGTCTCAATGGACTATATATAATTTTTTGATGGATAACTACTGGGAAAATAATTTCACATGGGATATTACTACTATATCATCTATGCACATATTCTCAACGTATACAATTCACCTGTTGCTCTGAAAATGGTAGATGAAAAAATGTTGCTCTCTTCCTTATACTATATCTAGAACTTCCAACAAGGGGTGGGTACAATTCCTGTAGGAGTTACATAGCAATTATCCATGGATGGCTACACAATTTCCTAAGTTTTCCCTTGAATAGTGACAAATATTAAAAGAATTCCTTTCGTACTGGTTAATGGTCTCTAGTGTCACTTTGGTGATGAGATGTGTAAACATGATATAGTTGTATAAATGGACTGCATAATATTGTCCTCACTATCATAAGGTTCCAACATGGTTAAATTTTATTGATAAGTCTATATATGGTGGAAGTCATTGTATTCATTACTTTAGCCTCCTTGGATATAAGTTATCCATATTTTGTAGTTGATGAAATTTTTTCCCACATGGAGGGCGACCCCTTATTGTTGAACTAGTGTAGAAATTAGTGCAAAAGAAGAGCATTGGAAGCCAAGGAAGACCTTTGGTTTTGTGACACATACACTGCATAACTATGAAATATACTAAACCATTACAGTCACTATAGAGTCACTTATAAATACCCTATGCTCTTGTGAGATCCAAACTCGGTTATACTGATATTTGTTCCTAAGAAAGGGACCCTGTGAATGAGATAGATAATTGGTTAATAATGCTTGCATTGCTTCAGAAATCTTACCAATAATGTATTAACCTTGGTGGGAAAATATTCTTAACATGCCAAGCTAATACTGGTATTGGTGTTCTAACTGACATAACCAACCAATGAGACCCAATGGTGACTAGAAGAGTGCACAAATATATCTAGATCCAATTCTCGCATGCTACTCACTCGTTGTGGCCAACATAAGGTTAGTAAAATGTTTAGATCACCTTGATGCTTAATGTGTTATCATAATTGTGAGTATAAGAAAATATACAATGTGATGTAACATACATTATGGACTCTTTAAAATAATGAATTAATGATCCGCATATCCATGAAAATGCATATTAATGATGCTTAATGGAACTACTTTGAATCCTTGCATAAGCTAGTTGATGGTAGAACATGTTAACACCACAATAT
This sequence comes from Pinus albicaulis, assembly GCA_034641835.2. Taxonomy (NCBI): domain Eukaryota; kingdom Viridiplantae; phylum Streptophyta; class Pinopsida; order Pinales; family Pinaceae; genus Pinus; species Pinus albicaulis. The sequence goes on along the minus strand of CM076577.1, from coordinate 169,460,448 downwards.
TTAATACAAATTCCAAAGTCATTACACCTGTTCCAAGGCAGCCAAGGGGAATCTTAATTGCATCTCATGACCGAAGAGAGGTCATTTGATCCTTAGAATATGGTTTTCATCCATAACATTGGTTCATATTCGAACTATGAGAATCACCACAATGGATTGTACCAAAGACCTTCCACAAGGTAATGAAATACTCCAAATGAAATTACAATGGATATTTATTTTTATTAAGCATTCTAGTGTATGTGACATGTTCAAAACACAAAAACTTCTTTTTTCCATCCACCAGATTATGTCTAAAAATTATTAGTGCATGGTTTAATAAGTTCAGGAGCCATATGGTGGCACTCTCCGAGCGCCTAAACCCTGGCATGAGGCTTTTTTCTATTTTTGTTTCAAGAAAAGTCACACTTTCTATTGTATCCCATGGCCCCTATCTCTCTAAGATCACCCTTAGTGGTGTTACTTCATGGGTGAGAATTTCACAGCCAAATAATATGCCCAACTATGTTATTCTAAGTGGGTGGAATTCCCCAACCCGCCTATGCAATTTCAAGGATTTCTAGATCGCATTTATGTGCCTATTGGTTAGACATAATGCCCCAACTGCTCTATTAATTATATTCCTCAACACCAAGCTCAAAATTTCTATCAAGGCAATAAAAAAGGTGGGTTCATGTCACCTAAAATAAGTAGGAATCTTAAAGCAACAAAGTCATGGTGGCCCACTACAACAGTGTTAGTTTCTAGCAAGCCCATTGTTTCAGAAACTGGGGAATATTTGAAATGACAACTGGATATAAATTTATAGGCTTCAAGTTTTTGTTTCACTAAAAACCTACAAGGTGTTGACCAAGTTGTTATTATAGTGTTGAAGAGAATATGGACTACATCACTACCAATCCACAATGAATATGACCTCATGAATGTCAAGGTGGTGAACATCCTTGTATAAAATCCATAGTTCATAACATTAGAAATGTCATCCCTCGTTTAGATATTTTGTGTTTACAGAAGTTAAGATAATTTTTTTTTTTTTACTTCAAATGGTCCTAAATGCTATTTCCAATTTGGTCAAATTATTTATAGGCATTTGGATGTCAAGTGGGAGATTTTTGCATTAGTTTTTACCAACCTTGCATCATTTGTGGGGTAGGGAAAATAACCCATTACAAATACTTGTACAAATGATGTTGAAATTATATGGTAAAATGCTCAACCTTGCTAACATTATGTGCCTATTAATGCTAAGGAAAAAATAAATTCAGAACTGGATGGCTGACAAGCTGCCCAATTATCAGTGTCTAGTTTGGAAGAACTCTAGATGATAGTTAACTTATTAAGATATGTTTCCAATCAGAACTCCCTAGGTAGAAAAAGGTCAAAGTGATGAGATCACAACATATAAACGAAGATCAAATGGAACCAACAACAAAAACTATTAATCAGTAAAAAACCAAACACATACAAAGAAGAGAAGACCATGGAAAAGAAAAACATATATAGCTAAAGGATTGGGAATAACAGAGAACTTAGCTCTTGATCAAACAAAATATTTGTACAATATGTGTACACACTCTAAGATGTGACAACATCCATAAGAGGGTTATGGGCCCATTATGTAATATTCCCAATTAGCTGATGCTAGATGGAATATTATATGTTGCTCTGTTTTGCAGGTTAGATGAATAAATGGGATAGAGAGACCCTTAAATCTCTTTAGTAGAAATAAAAAAATTCCCAATGTGAAAGGGGTTTGTGTAGGTAGGAAAAATAAGGCCACCTTTGGTGTGAAAAGGAGGAAATTCATGAGGACTAGAACCTTGTTGACCAAGTCAAAAACACTGCTAAAAGAGAAGGAAAACTAGTGGGAACAACGTAGTTTTGATGGAGGACTCTTTGCAAGGAAGTAACCTCATGAATGTGTGGGGTCCAGGGTGAGGAGGCTCACTAATAATAAAAAGGAAGGGAAGTCAGACATGAGATTCATTTATAATATTTTCTATGTTCGAATCTTATGACTTCTTGCATGCTTCAGCTATTTAGCTGGGTATGCTGCACTGTTTAGTGCAAGGGATTCTCATGCGGGAGTTCCACTCTCTTTCTTAGTTAAGCTTGTTGAAGGGATCTAAGAGGAGAATTTTGGGCTACATTTCCACCATAAGACTTGGGTTCAAGAATTCACCAACTCCTACAGTGCAGTCTCTTGCAGAAACTGCATCATTTCTGAAGGTGATGTTGTGGCAGGGTTAAATCCCTTGATTTTGTGCTAGTTTCTTGGGGAAGGGGGCTCTTCCTCTCTTGGAAGGCTAGTAAGAAGGGTATTCAGCCATTTTTATGTGCTCTCATGTATTATTCAGCCATATCATATACATATTTGTAGTAAACTATGTGATTTTATGCAGAGAGATCATTTTGTGCTTGTGCTCTTATGAAACCCTTGGCGGGTTGTCTCCATTTTGTGTAAAAGAGGCTAGACCTTCATTTTTCTTGGCTCTATGATTAATTTAATCTCCATATCTGTTATGAATCATATTTTTATGTATAAAACCTCATAGAATAACGTTGTTACATGCTTCAGAATTTCTGTTTGGTGAAGTCATGGGGTTTGGGTGTTTTTGAGATGTATTGGGTTGGGGAGATCTGTTTAACATATCTAGAGTGATTTTTTTTTGTTCCCATTCTGCATGTAAGGGTTATAAAGCATAATATAAAGTATCCAAGTCCTATTTTCCAATTATGTAACGTAATTTTCTGAAAATGACCTTTTTACTATCCATAGTTCAAAAATTCCTAAGAAGGAATATTATAGTGGTATCAGAGCTCTGCTCTTTGCTCAGCTTGTGGGTAAAATATATCTACAGTATGGAGTAGAAATATATTTCAAATATTCTTCTTCAAACCATGCATAACAATTCAAGAGATCTCAAGGGGATGAGGCATAACGAAGGCCCTAGAGGATTTCACCATGAAGCAAGCACCAGCACCTCAATTTGTGTGGAACAATTAGCCACACACCCATCACAACAACGCTCTACTATGCCTTCATTACTATCTGAAGAAAGGGAGGAAGAAACCCTTAGTGATTATTTTATGGAGTATGAGTCCCAATCCTGAAGGTTCAAATAACACTTGAGCTTTCAGGAATCATGTCGGATCAAGGAAGGGAGGAGAACTTGCTATCACCAAAAGAGGGGAGGATTTATGTAGGAATCAGACCTACAATGCAGTATGGGGAGGTTCTTCTTGCCTACATATGATGGATCACCTAAGAGCATAGCCAAGGCTTGGGTGGAGAAGCTAGATACTTATTTTTAGCTCAATAGAGTTTTTGAAATAGAGGCTATCAAAATAGATGCGTTGCACTTGGAAGGGGAGGCTCATGAATGATGGTTCCATGGGCTAACTACACTTGGACATGCTCATATCACTTCATACTCAGTCTTCACTAATAGACTAGTAGAGAGATTTGATCCAAGGGATCCAGAGGCCCACTTTGTTGAGCTAACCAAGCTCAAACAAAAGGGAGATCTATAAGATTATATTGCTGAATATTTGAAGCTTTCAGTGATGGTATCCAACTTCACTATGAGCAGAAGGGTATGCATGTTTATTGATGGGATGGCTGAACCATTGCATGGGTTGGTAAGATCCACTAAACCAACTACACTCCTAGAGGCTGTGGAGAAGGCTAGAGATTTACAACATGTTTTGCCCAAGGCAAAGGAATTACTACAACAGGAGAATTCCTCATGGCCAAAGAAGACACCTCTTTTCCATGATCAAAGGAAATTAAGGAAGGAGAAACTTTGCCTTACTTTTCAGAAGCCATGGGTGCCAAACGATGAATGTGTTGCAGGGAAAGCTCATTATATTGAAATATTTTCTGATGAACAAGAGAGGGCCAACGTTGTACTACCTAAAGAAGACGCAGTAAAAACTTTTTCTCCAAGGGTAGGAGATCTTGCAGCATTAAGAGGAGTCCCTAAATATTTGACTTTAAGAGTTATAGGTATTGTTATGGGGCAGAGAGTATCAGTACTAGTAGACAACAGAGCTACTCATAACTTCATTAATTCACAACTAGTAAAGAAGAGGAGCATCCATATGGAAGACTTTGAAGGTTTTTTAGTCTTGGTTCTGAGAGCCAGAACTTTGTAGTGTGTCAAGTATGTTCCAGAATTGTCTATCACTATGGGAACCTACACTATGATAGACCACTTCTTTGTGGTTGATATTCCTGACACCAATATTATATTGGGTGTTCAATGGCTAATCACTCTTGGGAGAGTCACTACTGATTAGGAGACTCTAGATATGGAATGGATAGAGAAGGAGAATGGTAAGCATCAAAAAATAAAAGGCATGCACACCTACCCACCTCATATTGTTTCAGCCCACAAGATGGAGGCATAATTACGCAGGAGAGACATAGAATGGGCAGTAGAACTACGTTTATCTGAAGCTGGAGTCAAGGATTCTCCAGTGCATCCAGATGTGCAATCTCTCTTAGACCGGTATTTTGTAGTATTTGGGGATATTCCACCAGGGAGACCTCCTGATAGAGGATTTGAGCACACTATTGAGTTGGAGCAAGGGATTCAAGTTGTGATTACCACCCCTTATAGGCACCCCAAATCTTATAGGGATGAAATTGAAAGGGATATTCAAGAACTGCTAGCTCTAGGACATATCTGGCCTAGCGCTAGTCCTTTCGCATCTTCAGTGGTATTGGTTAAGAAGAAGGATGGCACCTTGAGGATGTGCATTGACTATAGAGCCCTAAACAAAAAGACCATGAAGAATATATACCCAATTCCCAGGATCGATGAGCTAATGGATGATCTAGGAGGATCCAAATATTTCTCCAAGATTGACTTAAGATTCGGATATTACCAAATCAGGGTGAGGGATCAAGACATTCCCAAAACAACATTCAGGTGTCACTATGGGCATTTTGAGTTCTTGGTAATGCCATTTGGTTTGACCAATGCCCCAGCAAAAGTTCTATGCTAAACTCTCTAAATGTGAGTTTGGTCTCACAAAGATGCTTTAATTGGGCCACATCATTGGAGTGGATGGAGTAAGAGTGCTTGAAGAAAAGATCTGGGCAATAAAGGATTGGCCCGAGCCAAGGAATGTTACAGAACTCCGGGGGTTTGTAGGCATATGCACATATTATCGAAAGTTTGTCAAAGGGTTCTCTCAACTTGCAACACCACTTACAGATTTGACAAAGAAGGGAGCTTTTAGTTGGACACCTACAGCGCAGAGGGCTTTTGATAAGCTCAAAGACTCGATAATGAGTAGTTGTCTAGTATTAGTTTTACTAGATTTCTCTCAAACTTTTGTGCTAGAATGTGATGCATCAGGTGAAGGATTAGAGTAGTCTTGATGCAAGGAGGGCATCCTATAGCCTTTGAGAGCAGGAAGTTGCTACCACATGAAAGGCTATACCCCATCTATGATAAAGAAATGTTGGCTATTATGCATGCCTTAGCCAAATTTCGGCAATACTTGATGGGGAATAAATTTAGGGTGAAAACTGATCATAACAGTGTTAGATTCTTTCATGAACAAAAGCAGTGCCAAGAAAGACAAAAAAAATGGGTAAGAAAAATCCAAGCTTATGACTTTGACATAGAGTATGTCAAGGGGAAGAGAAATATAGTGGCTGATGCTCTATCCAAGAGACCAACAACGTTTTCCTTGAGGGGCATGGACGCAGATTGGAAGGCTCAATTGTTGGTTGAGTACTCCAAGGATAACTTTGCATGTGAGATACTTGATGGGGTGATAGCTGGTGAGAGGTATAAAGTGATGGATGAGATCATCTATTACTGGGACCGGGTCTTTTGGCTAAGAACTCTAAGTTCAAAGAGAATATCTTACAAGAATCACGTGATTCCCCACTTTCAGGGCATCAAGGATTCACAAAGACTTACTGAGCCATAAGGGATAGATTCTCATGGAAGGGTCTCAAGGAGGATGTACTCCAACATATTAAGGAGCGCATAGTTTTTTAGCAAAACAAGGGAGAACACACTCATCCCACCGAGTTATTATAACCACTACCCATTCCGGATGGAAAATGGGAAAGCATCTCCATGGACTTCATCACTGATCTACGTACTGTTCAGAGTAAGAATTGTATCTTTGTAGTTGTTGATAGACTAACAAAGTATTCACACTTCTTTGCCATTTCTACACATTATACTGCTTCACAGGTAGTTGAGCTCTTCTTCAGAGATGTGTTTAGACTCCACGGTTTCCCAAAGACCATAGTGAGTGATCGGGACAACTGCTTCATGGGTGGCTTTTGGAAATAACTCTTCCGGTTAGTGGGGACTGAATTGACACCAAGTACTAGCTATCATCCACAAACCTATGAACTGACTGAAATAGTGAACAAGTGGCTGGAAGGCTACTTGAGAAACTATGTTTCGGGACAACAGAGGGCATGGCTGTGTTGGATCCATTTGGGGGAGTATTGTTACAACACCACTTACCATATGTCCATTGGTATGACCCCATTTTGAGCTCTCTATGGGTATGATGAACTCTCATTTGTTTATGTCATGTTTGGAGCAAGCAAGGCTCCCATAGCAAAGGAATAGATTCAGGAGAGTCAAGACATACTTTGGGCCCTTAAAGACAACATTGCTACTGCCAAAAATCAACAAAACGTATATGTAGACCATGGTCAGATAGAGAGATAGTTTGAGGTAGATGATCTAGTCTATCTTTGCCTTCAGCCTTATAGATAATCTACACTCAAAGAGAAGGGGGTTGAAAAGTTCAAACCACGTTTCTATGGGCCATATAAGGCGATCCATCGTGTCAGGTGTTGGGCTCACAGAGATGGCTTATTATAGACAACTCTAGTTATTTCTAATTTAATTATCAAGTCGGGGTAAGTCTTCTTATTTCAAGAGTGTTGGCACAATATATGCGAGTGAGATTGTCTAATAGTTACTCCTTGTTGCTTATGAGGAAGAATTCTCTAGCCTCCGAAGTTCAATTATCCTAACGAGGGGTAGCTTGGATTGATTCTTAACCTAAGATTTAACAGTAGGATTGAACAACTATATAATTGAATTAAACAACAGTCTAAATGAACTGAACAACAATCTAGATGAATCAAACAACAATTGAATTGAATTAAACAACAATCTAACTAAACCGAACAGAAATGGAATTGAATGGAACAATAGTCTAACTAAACTGAACAGTAATGGAATTGAATTGAACAACAATCTAACTAAATAATGGAATTGAATTGAACAATAGTATAATTGAAGCAATCTAAATGAATTGTACAACAATTACTTATGTAATTTTGCAATGGAATTCTCTTTATGAACTAATTAATTGACATTGATCGACGGTTGAACGCTTCGTTGTGCTAAAAGAGTAATGCAATTCATAAAGACAGATAACATTGAAATCAACTTATTCTACAATCTATAACTCAATTGCAATTATATTGGAAGAACTGGAACCATCTACTTGTGATGAAGCATTGTTATAAGCCGTAAAATACGATTGCGATTATCGTAATTCAAGAACACGATTGCTAAAAATCCTGAAGAAAGAGGAACTGTAATTTTTTTGAATGGAAATATACTTTACACCTGCATCAAATACTTAGGCATTGGTTCTGCGACTACACACAATATGATAATTTGCGAGGAACTTCCAGGGTTTGGGCCCAGACCACCAAAATCTCTAGCGCAGTAAAAACTTCAAAAGATTATTGTTCAAAGCTTTATATTACATACAATGTTATTACAAAAATACAATTAGACAAGTTGGTTCTGATGTGTTGATTGCAGAATGAATTTCCTATTCTTTTCTGACTCCCTTTCTTATTCGTCCTTCATCCTTTTAAAGGCAATTTCAAAAAATGAGAAAGTATTTCCTAAACGAAAGCCCGCTGCTCATGGCTGTCGTTTGAGTTCTTGGGCTCGAATATGTCTGTCTGCCTTCTGCCAGCCACTGGGAGTTACCGAGATCTCACACATTTGTGCTCGTTGGTTAGCTTCCATTTTCTATTGGTCCAACCATTCTGCCTTCCTGCATGAGAAGATAAGAGAAGTAAATTTTCTGTTATAAAAACATCCTTTTCATCATTAGCCTAGTTGTTCTAGTTTTCATAATCTTTTCTCTCTTTATTGTTAATATGAAGGGGAATTCCCCCAAATTTTTAACATAATTTGAAGTAATTACAGGGTGAGAACATACCTTAATTTGGGCCTAACATACTCCCCTGCTTACCTAATTGCATGTCCTCATGAAAACAGATGGTTGAGATGTAACTACATTAAGGAGTAGGCAGGGTAGACCTTTTTGTTGTATGCTCTGAAGCCTTGTTTTTGTTTCATTATTGCAAAGGCAACGTTTGTGGATCCTTTTGGAAATTCGTAATTTTGATTATAATCCTCAAAAGGATACCAGAGGAGAGGGCTTTTGTATCTACATCCTAACTAGGCAGGCCCCATGCTGTAGACCAATCTACTGTATGAGAGGAATCTAGAGGCAACAACTTTGAAATTCATGTAACTGAATGGCTCCCTATTCTTCACATTGTTCGTGGAGGCCATACATCTTTGCTTAGCTACTGCTAAGGATGCTTCACGAATGTCCCCAAAGTATTCTCATCCATTTTTATGATGTACTTATGGATGGGCCCCAGCCTAGTCCTCACACCTCTCCTTCTCATGAAGTTTTTGTGTTGGATGATTAGTTGTAGGGGTTTTGTAGGCTCCTCTCTGACCCATAAATCTAGGCCATGCTCTCTTTTTTGGAATATTTCATAGGCTTTGGCCCACATGATCTATTTTTTAGCAAATGAAAGGAACTTGTAGTTGAACATCCCCTATAAATGGACTAGGGTTGTTGTCCATGTCTTCTTATAAAAAGAAGTTATCCATGTAAAGTTCACATAGGAGGCGCTGGACCTGCTCATCTCGCTCATTACAACAGTGGAAAAATTCTTCTATGGTCCTGAAAGTAGTGGATTTTCCTACCCTGACAGCTTTAAATTTCAGGAGTAAATACCGTTCTGTTAGGAACAAGGCATAGTTGGTTGCTAGAGCTCTGCATCATAGCGCATCATTATATAGAGAGAAAATTGTAGAGATTTTTTTCTTAGCTTGCTCCACCTGCTCTTGTGCCATTTTTACCTTTGCCTGTTCTCCTATGAGCTGGGCAAATGTTTCATCTTCTGTGGAGGAGAGGTTAGTGAACTTTTTTAGTAGTGCTTGATATTCTTGTAATGGCACCACCTCCTTCCTACACTGTGTTAGCTCATGTTGTATTTGCACTAGTTCATTGCGTAATTTCTGGTTGACAACTTTCTCTACTAGATGGGCATAGGCAGGTGCTTCCTTTGTTTGGGTCCCCTTTTATTCTATAACCTTCTGCTCATTTTGAGTAGAGGCTTCGATGGTGTTTTACAGTTATGTTTTCATTTTAGCCTCAGTAGCGTCTTCTAAGTTGGTCTATACCTCAGCTTCTGTAGTAGTTATCAATTCGGTTTGAATTCCAGTTTCAATGATGTCGGCTAAGTCAGTTTGCATCTCGCCTTCGATAGTATTTACTAGTTCTGTTTGAGTTCCTGCAATGGAGGTTTCTTTCTTTGGCTTCCGGGCCCTTCTTTCTTTCTTCAGTTGTTTTCTCAGATATTTTACCAATTTATTTAATCTCTTGTAGGTCCTACTTAGTTTCTTACTTCTCTTTTCATCTGAATCTTCACCTGTCCTGATTTCAGCAGGTGGTAGGGGAGCGAAATTCCCCTTTTTAGGGATGGTGCCTAAAATGGTGTTTCTAATTACATCTTTAGAATTTACTTCAATGTGAGGGTCCTGACTAGGAGGAGCATTGCTACCTCCTGGTGTCAAAGGGGTTGTCTCCGTGTGTGTGCTTTGCTCCACAAGGACAGTGTCACCTGAATGATCTTGTGATTCCATTCTCTCCTTTGTCTGCCCATCACTATACACCTCATAATTATCAAGAGGGGACAAAGCCTCATCATCTCGAGGTTCCTCTTGGTCAGGTAGGATGTTAGTGTGACCATAACTACTGGGGGTGGTGAATTTATCAAAAAGTTCCTCTTGCTCTTCTGCTCCCAATGGGTTTCTAGATTCATAGTCTATCCTTATTTTTCCTAGGACTTGAGCCATTTCTTCCTCTAAGTCTTGCAAGGGTGCATGGGATGGTCCTACTTCCTCCATGAAGTTCGAGGTTCCTTGGAGTGTCTTGGACCATTTTTTCCTACTTGGTTCTAAAGTTGTGGTTCGGGTCCTTTTTCTTCTTGGTGTATTTACCCTGGGGGGGCTCAATTTCAGTTTCGTCAGGGTTTATTTCTGGTTCTTGTGCCTTAGGGTTACCAAAATTGTCCCAGTTTATCTGCTGCCTATGAATGATGATTAGTTTGATTAACCTCTGGTGACTGACCATTGCTTGGGGATTTTTGGCTTTCCTCAATCGAACAACAGTATCATGCAATATGGAATTCAAGAAGGCAGGCATATTAATTAAAATCTTTTGCTTAAGTACAGCTAAAAGTTTGAGCTGTCGAGGTTTTACCACATCTCGATGTCCTTCGCATGTAATAAACTTTTGGATGAATGCCACCATCTCCTGCCATGGCTGGTGTAGAGAGGTAGGGTTAATCCCTCAGTTTTTTTGTTCCAACAGCTCCTCCAGGTCCTAGTATGCTGCTACTGCTTCTCGCAGGAGGAGATGCATCTCTACCCATCTTTCTCCTTATGCTGGTATTCCAGAAACCTCCGCAATAATTCCCTCTATGACTGGTATAATTCAAAAGTTGACTCTGGTTTTCCCTTCCTGCAGATTTTGCAGAAACTCGATTGCAATTCCCATGTCAAATCCCTATAATCAGTATACATATGTCAGCGAGCCAGCTTGCTAGAGGATGGCACTCACTACCTCTAAAATTGGAAAGTTTTCAGGCTCGCTTCGAAGGGTATTTCCTCCCATAGCTGATATTCTCTTTTCCTCTGATTGTATCTCTTCTTGGCTTTGTTGTTTCAACTGAATGTTGTATGCATGCGAAAGAGAGATTGTGGCTCTGTGTAGATAATCTTCATGCCTTAATTATAGTGTTCCTCTGGTCTTATCGATGCGTCTAACAATATTTGTACAGGGGTTTCACATGCTTGCTAAATTAAGACCAATTACACCCCCTTCCTTGAAGAAAGGGCGCTCACGCCCTCAAGTAGAGGAGAGATTTGGTCACTCATGAATGCAAACAGGGGAATGTCAGAATTTGGTAATGATAATCTGTGTGTGAAGGAGCAGGTGGTTGAGTAATTACTAAAATATGCAGTATAAAGTTCAGATTTATAAATTTTCATAATTGCATCTTGTGCAGAAGTGAATGGAAAGGGAGAGGAAATAGTATAACCATTATTACGATATGTTGTCCTTCTTCAAATGAAAATTTATGACGGAAGAAATAATGAGTCAAGTAATGATTGGTGCCATCATTTCGAGGTTAAAAAATGTAAGCATATCTCTGTTAGTTATTCTTGTGGAAGGTCATAATTATCACTAATTCAAGTAATAGTTTGTGGATGAAGAATGGAAGATAAGGTGTATATAAAATAAATTGGATATTAAAGGAGCATACTTTCATACCATAAGCAGAGCCACTGCTGCCAGCAGGCATTCATAGCCTCGACATGGTTGTTATTTTAACCTAAAAAATTTAGCTATGATCGTTATGTAAAAATAGTTATTCTACCAATTTTATGGAGAGATCACCATGCTGGTACGGTGGCCAAATAACCATGGTGCCACTCACTAGAGTTGTAGCAAAGTGATCAGGCCGACTCATGATGAGACCTCCTATCCTTCAAGTAGTTAATAAGGTCATTACCCTGGTGTGGTGGCCATTGTGGGCATGTCACTTGCTACACCCTTATGAATGTGGTAGGCTGGCTCATGATGAGACCCCCTATCCTCTCTTAAAATTTGCATGTAAGCGTAGTACTTCCTTTTGAATTGTAACATCTTGATCTATAAGGAGGTCATTGTGCTGGTGTGGTAGCCAGATAGTCACAATGCCATTCACTAGGATTGTAACAGAGTGATCAGGCCAACTCATGATGAGACCTCCTGTCCTTCAAGTAGATGAGAAGGTCATTACCCTGGTGTGGTAGCCATTGTGGGCATGTCACTTGTTAAATCCCTATGATCATGGTAGGTTGGCTCATAATGAGACCCCCTATCCTCGTAAATATTTGCATGAACACATAATAATTTCTTTTATACATAGAGGGAGGCTCATTAACTCCTTAAGAGTTAGGGATGGTGAAAGAAGTAGAAAAAATTCCAATACCATTAATACCCCTTGTTCCATTCCTTCATTTTGGAGGGACATATTACTCGAATAGTGCAGAAAGATATATCATCATAAGGTCATGTATAGTATGATAACATATTTGAACTGAGGGTGACTTAGCCTTTCATTTCATGTGTGCATAATGTCAGCTTCCTTTTTAAGGATTATAGTGCCAAAGAGTCATCATATTGGTAATTTTACCATTTTTCCCTCTCTTTTTCAACTACCATTCCCTACTCAAGGTTATTCAATTTGAAAAAAACATAAAAATAATGGCTATTTAATTTGGTTGGACAACAACTATTCAGAGATTGAGCAAAAACTGTTCACAGATTGTTCGACACAATTAAAAACGTCCAAAAAAAAGTTGTTCAATTTGACTGAACAAAATTCGTTCAAATATCAAACAGCAATTGTCTCCGAATTGAACAGCAAAAATAAAAACACAACAATGGATGTTCAATTTGATTGAACCGCAGTCATTCAAATATTGAACAACAGTTGTTCACGAATTGAACATAAAAATAAAACACATGAAACGACTATTCCATTCGACTGAACAACAACCATTCAAATATTGAATAGCGACAGTCCATGAATGGAACAAAAAAAAAAAATGCTAACGAACAACTGTTCAATTCGACTGAACAACAGCCATTCAAGGATTGAACAACAGCTGTCCACGAATTAAATAGCAATAATAAAAACGCAAAAATAGCTGTCCAATTTTGGTTGAAAAATAGTCGTTCAAAGTTTGAACAGCAGCTGTCGATGAATTGAACAAAAAAAAATAAAAACACAGCAAACAACTGTTCAATTTAATTGAACAACAACCATTCAAAGATTGAACAACAACTGTCGATGAATTGAACAAAAAAAATAAAAACACTGAAAACGATTGTTCAATTCGACTGAAAAGTAGCCGTTCAAATATTGAAAAAAAAATGTTGATGAAGTGAACAAAAAAAAGATAAAAACACAAAAAACGACTGTTCAATTTGACTGAACAACAGTCGTTCAAGGATTGAACAACAACTATTGATGAATTGAACAAAAAAAATAAAAAAGAAGAAAACGGTTGTTCAATTTGACTGAACAACAACCGTTCAAAGATTGAACAACAACTGTTGATGAATTTTTTATGGCCTAAATCTACCTCAGGCTAAAGAAGGCAGATTCTAGGGTAACATCAAACCATGCTTAATCTGGTAGCTAGCCCTACCAGATTGGGAGAGGGCTCTCTCCTTGTCAATCTCGCCAAAAAGAATCAGTGAGGCTTGAGATGACTTTGAAAAAGGATGATTTTAGGCTAGGTATATATGTAAAGGAGTTTGATTTGATTTTGGAAGGGTTTTTTTTGGAATCAAAGGGAAAGGCAGATTTTGGGTCTGGGAAATGATCAGTTTTGTAGAGGGATGAATGGGGCAAGGAAAGAAATTGTTTTGAAGCTTCAAAATTGAATGAAATGGATAGATTAGACCAGTGAGGATTTGAAGAGGGCAAGAGGAATTCAAGAATCCTCTTCAGACAGTTGAAAACATGGAAAATTAAACAAAATTTCAAGGTAGAGCACTGCAAATATATGGATTCCACCTTTATCACTTATTTGTGTAATTTAAGAAGAAAGGAGAAGGGAAATGATACACATGAAACTTCAGTAAACTTACAATCACAGAGAGAAACACACCATCAAAACATAGAGCCACATGAATCCCAAAGAGTGCTGCAAACCTTGGTCTATTCCTTTGCCAAAATGCAGAGATGAAATGTACAATGAAGCTCCAAGCAATCCCAAGTGTCCAACCCTAAAAATGACTGAGAAAATACAAGATATAGACAAGCCTAACTCATTCCCATGCCTCTAGGGTTCGAGCTCACTATTTTAGGAGCTGTTTCAACAAGATATAAACTAAGAACTGGAAAATAGGCAATGGAACAACTTGCCTCTATAAGATAGGAAACTGATTCATTCAGTTATAATTCACTTTTTGGTGAATGAATCTACTTACATGAGTAAAAATGTGCCAAAATTACATAAAATCCATGAAATTAAATCAATTTACATCAATATTTTCACATTTGGAGATGAAAAAGTCAAAATGGCCAAAAATAGGCGAAAAACTGAGTTACTGAGTGAAAACTAGGCCAAAATTCCCAATGCGCCGCACCTGAAATCTCTATGCGTCGCGCCACTTTGGAGCTGATTTTTGGGGCCTTCACGGAGTCCAAATTGGGTGTAGGATAGCTCGTTGGAAAGATATTCCTGTCTACTTTCCAACCCAAGTGGAATTTCTGAATTTTGTTTCCATTTTACCCTCCAAAAATAAAATCTTCCAACACTTCTTCCTGTGTGTCCAAAAAGTGGCAGAAAGGCCATTTTTAAGGTGTTTTTGACCCTTCACGTAACCCAAAACTTGTAAAAATTCTTATGTAATGGGTAGGAATGCATAAATTTTGATGAAAAATCTAGAAATACAAATTTTTCTTCAAGAGGGGCTGCAAATTATAAGCGCGCGCCAAGTGGCGCGACGCGTCGGGCAGGAAAATCTATGTTAAGGCCAAAAAATTCAAAATTGACAAAAAGTTTCCCAAATTTCTTGAAATTTGGGCTGAATGTCCACCACCAAGTGCTATGCTGAGCCAAGGAGGCTTCGGCCAAAATTTGGAGTCTATCATGCCTTTTGCAATGCTTTAACGCCCTCTTTATCTTTGCCTTCAGGATGTTGATTAACGCCTTGCAAACATGATTCCTCACCCAACAATGATTCTTCATGTGCCTAAGCATGTTCTTTTCCTTGTTGGCCTTCTCCAATAGCTTCTCGAGATGAATATTGACCCTCTCAATCCAAGTCTCTCTATCAGCTTCAATCTCTCGCTCAATGGATGTCATCTCGGTTTGGCTTCTTTGGGCAGCTTGCCGGTTCTCACAGATGTTTTGCAACTCCATGATTGTTTGCTGATCTTCCAACTGTTTGTTTCGCTGCTCTAGGTAGTTTATAATCCATTGGGATTTCTGCAATTTGACAGTCAAGGTGTCTATCTCCGCCTTCTGCTCCTGAATAGTCTCTCTCAACATTGAGCTTGGAGAGCTCAAATCCTCATCAATGAGTATGAAACCCGTATCCTAGCCTCCTGAAGGCCCCTCATCTTGCATAGTCCTCTTTCCTCTGTCCTGTACCTATACCTTTGCTGCTAATGATGGAAGCGAGACCCCTTCCACCCCAGGTGGAGATAATACTTGCCAGGCTGCGGCAAATAATCCTCTAGTGCCTCTCTGATAAGTGACATATTTCAGCACACTAGTAGTCTCTGTCTCCTGACCTCCATGATGATATGAAGGTTCACCTACATCATGAACAACCTCCGGAGGAACCTGAGGAGCTGTGAAGAAATCATGGGAAATGAAATCCTCCCATGAAATACCCTGCAATCCAAGCTGATGCACAACCACTACCTTAATGAGTGCATAGTGATAAATACTGTTGTACTGCTGCTCAGGAGTTTTCCTCTACATGAGAGTGGTCTTTCTCTCGATGTTCCGACACATGAAATAAGGAAGTTTCATGATCCTCACCCTGGTGAAATGCATCAATAACCTAATATGATAGGCATAGAGGCGTGAAAAGCGGCCCTCACAACTGAAATATCTGATAATAAGTTTCATCAGAGGCGCATAGGAATCCTTCAAGAACCGGAAAGGAAACACTCTGCTGAGTTGTTTCACAAAGCTAGGCCTGATATATGGTTCATAATGCACTTTGTCCACCTGTTGTCTTTTGTTCCACTGTTCTCCCACATTCGGTATTCTAGGTTCTTGAGAGATAGTTTCCAGTGTTAAAGTGAAAGTTACACCGACAAGAGTTACCTGACCATCATGTAAATGCAATACAAACAAACGAGCTAACTCCTGATGATAATGTATCCTAGAAATCATTTCACAAAATTGAAAACATTACTGTTGTTGGAAACATGCCATGGCAAGTCGGTAAGCCTGCAATTCAGCCAATGAAGTGGGCTCTTCTCTCACATGTCTGCCACTTTTATGAGGCCTTCTAGGTGCATGTAACTCTGTGGTGGAATCACTATCTCGGTCATATGATGTATCAGTATCTGTCTCCATAATGTCCAAGATCTATGCAAGGTCTATGTTGTATTGGATAGATGAAAATGAGAATTTTAGTGCTTTTGTTTTAGTGCCAAATGTATGGTAGTATGGGATGGACTGTGGAGAAATAGGGTAGTGGGAATAAATGAGTTTAATCAAGTGAAATTTGAGGTATAAGGACAACCACTTGACTTCTTGGGAAAACTTGGGGTTTGGGAAATTTTGCAAGTGAGATGGGAAAATTAGAATTATAGGAAATGAAATGACTTTAGGGATAGGGGAATAGGCTTAGGAATGAGTGCATTTAGGGATGTAAGAGGATGGGGGATGGACTGTAGTGATGAAATAACAGTGATGGGAGATGGGGGAAAAAAACAAGGTGGGGAGATGGAATGATTGACACCAAAATTATTTGCAAAACCCAAAGGAGGCCCTTCTCAACAAGATAATAGGGTTTAGTTTTTGTATTGTTCAAATCCTTATAAACAACACCCAATACATTTTCATTGGCAATTCAAAGGTCACATGGACTTACTTGGAGCAAAGGAGACTGAATCGATTTGAATTTTTGAAGAAATGGCACAAATTTTGTGTTCCAGCCCAATGCGCCGCGTAGTCAACCCAGTGCGTCACGCCCTTCTAATGCGCCGCACTGGAACAAACTAACACATAGAGGAGCGACCCTATGCGTCGCGCTCAGTCTATGCGTCGCGCAACCAACTTCAACACAGTCCGCCCTCCAAACTTCTTTCTTCACTCCTCCACGATTTTTCTTGGCTCATTGCTGTTCTTGGCATGCAAATGAATCTTTGAAACATGAAAATATATTTTATGCCAAAGATTTCAATTTTTGTTTTTTGAAACCCACTTTGTAATGTTTGAAAACTTTGACACTTTTTAAAAGAACTCTGTTTTTCTTGATTTTGGTTTTTGGACTGAATGATGAGATTCTTGTCTGTTTTGCAGGGAATGGATGGCATGGAGTTTTGGCAAAGGCGACTAGGGCTGCGAATGGAGTACTATTACAACTGAAAAACTTGAAAATTACATTGCATTTATTACAAAAAGATGAAATAGACAATTTTTCTTCAAAACAGAGTTTTGAAGAAAAATCATTATCAAGCATTATGATGATGAAATTTTTACACTGAAACCTTATTTGAAGCTTCCTCATGTGCCTGCTGACCATTATTAGGCCTTTTGAGATATGATTAACTAAACCCTAGACCTAATGAGACTAAAACCCTAAAATGATTCTTTGCCAACTATGAAACCAAACATGATTGTACATGATTTTAATGAACATAACTAGGTCAGAAGGTACAAGACATGAGGGATATGAGTGACATGCCCCTACTGTCACATGATCCATGCTCCTAACGGAATGCAGCTGACTGAACTGAGTGAGACACCTAAAATGAAATGCAGCAAGAGAAATCTGATCTTTGATGGAGGGATGAAGATACCGACTCTAACATTGGCTCCAATGGGGATGGTAGCTCCTTGGAGATGCCAAGAACTACAGATTTCTGGGAGAGTAGGCAGTGCCTTCGTCCATTGGGCTATGGAGTCCATAAATTCGAAAAACCAACACAAGACTCTTGACTCATTTTATTTACTAAAAATTGACTCAAACCGACTCAATTTCGAAACCAAAAATGACCGAAAAACCTGACTCAACAAACTTAAACCAAAGCTGAAATTAATCTTCAGAGTTATAGCCTTCACCTCGGGCCCCAAACTGAAGAAAAGATAACAGCACACACTTGCAATGAAACTAAAATAAACTGGTATGTACAGTGGCAATGTAAAACAACAGAAAACATTTCAGAAATGATACCGCTTGAGCAGCCGACCATTTACCGGCCCTCCTGGACAATCTTCCCCATTCATCTCTTTCAGAAGAAAAGCATTCTGACCCCGATATGCAGCAATTTTGAAGGGTCCTTTCCAAATATTTTTGAACTTACCATGCTTACCTTTTTCCTCATTTCTTGCATCCCATTTCAACACCACTTCTTCCAATTGGAACTTGTCCACTTTCGCCTTTCTGTCATATATTTTCTTAATTCTCTCTTGCAGCTTGAACGTGTTTTGGAAAACTTCCTCTCTGGTTTGCTACAAATGGATCATTTGATTTATTCTCCTTTGCATATGATCATCTTCACTGCCAACTTCCTGCAGATGTTTGACCACTGGAACTGTGAGAGAAGTAGGAAATATCGTGTCAACTCCATATACTAGCTCGAAGGGGGACATACCTATGGATTTCTTTTGACTCACTCGATTTGCCCAAAGTGCATTGACCAACTTCTTATTCCAACTTTTCTTATTAATTTCCAGTAGCTTTTTAATAATGTTTACCAAAGATTTGTTCGAGGACTCAGCCAATCCGTTGCCTTGTGGATGATAAGCGGTTGAGTGTCCCACAGTAATGTGATACTTGTTACAAAACTCGACAATTATTTTTGATTTGAAAGCTGCTGCATTATCAGTAATTAACTTATTCGGGCAACCAAAACGAGATAAAATATTATTCTCAAGAAACAAAATTATTACCGCATCTGTGGCCTGCCTGGTGGGAATTGCTTCAATCCATTTCATGAAATAATATGTCGTTGTGAGGATCCACTTATGCTGAGCTGAAGAAGCAGGATGGATCTTGCCAATGAAATCCAAACCCCACTACTGAAAAGGAGCACTTACTTCAATGGGCTTAAGCGGCAAAGGCTGCAATTTCTTCCGCCCTTCAAAAATCTGACATTCGTGACAGCTTTTAACAATTTTGTACACATCAGCAAAAAGAGTCGGCCAATAATATCCTGCTCTCAAAATTTTGTTGGCCATTGTTTTCCAGAAAAGGTGACCTCCGCAATCTCCCTTATGAAAATCCTCCATAACCTGCTTTGCTTCTTCTTCCACCAAACAATTTAACAAAACACCACCAGGATCTGTCCAATAGAGAGCATTATTCAAAATGCAAAACTTGGCAACCTTCAATTTCAGAGTTCTACTTTTTTTTTAGCCATTCCTGGTGGTGGTGAAAAATTTTGGAGCACATATACAATATCTAAATACCAAGGAGAATGAACAAATATTTATGATACCTGAATTAGTGAACTTTCTTCATTTTCCTCGGACATAACAGCAATGAGATTAATGTCCAAGGCATGTAAATTTGACTGAGCCATTAGCTTAGCCAGCCCTTGTCCTTTGATAAGCTTTGTAGGCTTTATCTCCACATCATACTCCAACAAGGTAGCAATCCATTTGCCTCGTCTCCCTTCCGGATCTGTTTGCACTAAAACATCCTTAACAGCAGCATTAGGAACATAAGCAAGAATATGAGAATGCAGAATATATAATCAAAAATATTTCAACGCTTTCACTAAAGCAAGAGCTTGCTTTTCAATTATGTTATACTTTAAGGTTGCATCTCTTATGGTTCGGCTGAAAAAAAGCAATTGGTTTTTCATGCTGATCTCTTTTTCATCAATATTACTGCCATAGTATGCTCCGAAGCAAATGAAAACAAAATAAAATCCTGAGTATAATCTAGGCTGATCAAAACAGGAGCTGAAGAAAGATCCAACTTCACTAAATTGAAAGACTATACAGCCTCCTCAGTCCACTTCACTACGCTATCTTTCTTAAGCATATTTTTAATCTCCCTTAAATGTTCTGCAAGATTAGGCACAAAGAGACGCAAAAAATTCATCTTACCAATGAATGATTGGATCTCCTTTTTGTTTCAGGGAAGATCAATTTGTTGAATAGCTTCTACTTGAGCTGGATCAATACGAATGCCATCTTTTGAGATAATATGACCAAGAAGCTTGCCCTCATCCATGGCAAACAAACTCTTCTTCGGATTGAGCGACACACCATACTTTCTACACCGCTGAAAAACAATCTTCAAATGGTAAAGGTGCTCTTCATCTGAATTAGAAAAGACTATCAAATCATCAAGATACACAACTAGAAAATAATCCTTCTCATTTTCAAATGCCATATCCATTTCTCGCTGAAAGGTTGCACCAGTATTCTTCAAACTGAAAGAAATTTTAGCATAATGAAAGGTTCCCCACGGAGTGGTGAACACTGTTTTGTCTCTATCATCCTCATGGACCAGAATTTGGTTATAACTAGAATAACCATCGAGTAGTGACATACGAGATGCTCCAACTACTCACTGAAGTATGTGATCCATTTTGGGAAACAGATAATTATCTTTCAAAGAAACCTTATTCAGATTCCTAAAATCAATGCACAAACGAATCTCACATGTCTTCTTGCGTACAGGCACCAAATTAGAAATCCAATCTAAAAATATTATAGGAACAATGATACCAGCCTTGTACAATCGATTCACTTCCTTCTCAATTGAGGGCAACAACTTCGGATTTATTCTTCTCAACTTCTGCCTGAAGGGCTTTTGATTTGGCTTGATCGGAATGGTGTGATGAATTATGTTTGTATCGTATGTCTTCAAATATGAATATTCCCAAGCAAATACATCAGCAAAAGAAGATAATAAACTAATATACTTTGCTTTTACCTGTGGTGGCAATGCTTTGGACAATTTCACCATTTTTGGATTTTCAGCTGATCCAATGTTCACATCTTCAACTCCCTTTTCGGTTGGTTGCAAGGTTGGTTTTCGAGCTACGTCATCTTGATAGAAAAGCTCCTCTAAAGGTATTAGAAATTTAGGAATGACATTATCCTTCAGCTGCAATACTTCCATCTGATTTATTTGCACATCAGCCCCACCATCATCATGCTCCATATCAATAGAAGTGTCGTTGAATTTGCCTTCATTTTGAAGAAATTCATCAATTTCTTCATCATCTTGAAATACTTGCCAATACCTTGGATTGTCCGGGACAGTCGGACGATGCTTCACATGAATTTCAAACTTGTTACTTGAGTTCATCGGAATTTTCAAATTACTTTCTGCCTTTGCAAGTGCATCTGCAATACCATTATGAATACGAGGGACACAAGTCAAAGTATAGTCTGAAAACAATCTCAAGATATCTAGAACTACATTTTGGTAAGCCCGTATTCAAGGATGCTTAGCTTGGTATTCACCTTTCACTTGCTTGATAACCAACTCGGAGTCGCCATACACTGCAATCCTCTTAGCATTAAACTTTCTAAGAATTTTCAGACCATCAATTAAAGCTTTGTATTCAGCCTCATTATTTGAACAATCAAAATCCAATTTATAAGAACAGACCCTTACATTACTCGGTACCTTGTTTGGGGCAGAAAAAGGGCTGCGTACCCAAATGCCAATTCCAGCACCGTCATTTCCTACTGCACCATTAAAATCCATGGTCCATAAACCATCTTCATCCTCTTCCAAGTGCTGAAATTCCGTTTGCTCTGTTATTTCTACTTGTTGTCCATCAAATTTTTTCTATGGTCGAAAGGCTGATTGCTCAGCGCAACTTTCAAGTTTTTGTCTCTCTTTCTTTAAGACCTCTCTGAAATTCTCAGTAATTTCCAGAATGTCTTCTACTTCAACTAATTGGATATTTACATCATTGAAACTATCTGAATACAAAACAAATGATTCTAAATCTGTATGTACATAATTGATTGGATGATTTACCGGTGTCTCCTTGCCGGTGATCATATACTTCATCTTTTGCTCCCTATATAATTTCCTCATCTGACCAAACACAGGAATGGTAGCATAGGAGAAATCAAGCTGCAATGTTCCTTTAAGTTTAGCTCCCCAAGATCTGGAAAGAAGCATGCCAAATATAGGAGGAATATCCGCCACAACCACATCCATCAAAACATTTTTAGTAGGAATCTGATCCAAACTGACCACCAAATCTTTGATAAGCCCAATGCATCTTACTCTACTAGAATCGAAAGAGTTAAGATCATGATACTTTCTAGTGATATCCAATCCCAATTTCTCCATGATTGCCCTCGGCATGAGATTATGAGAGGATCCAGAATCAAACATAGCATTGTGTAACACAAAATCATGCAATCTAAGGCTGATATAAAAAGGAGGCACATCACTATATGGAGATTCACCATCCAATGCTGGACCAAAAATCAACTCAGGTTGATCATCCTCCAAATGCACCATATCAGACAATGGATCTAAATTCAAAATCTTAGACACCTGACCCTTATAGCTGTTGTTCTTCATCAATTCAGTCAAAGGAATGGATACTTTTAACTTAGAAATTTCATTTTCTAAGTTAAAAACTGAAATTTTCTCTACCTCTTTAGTTGGAACATCCTTCTTTTCAGTTTTCTCCTTTGATACAATTGGCTGATTGGATATTTCATTTGCTGATAGGGATTTGCTAGTAGTGGGATCAGCTATCTCTTTTCCCTTCTTCTGCACCACGGGTGAATCATTCTTTGGTGCTGAAACTTCCTTTCTATTTTGAATTGGATTAACAAGCACATATCTGTTTCTAAGTGAATATTGTTGCCGCTGGGTGGTCAAGGCATTCATGTATCCCCTCTGATACTCATCAGACTCTTCTTCAAGAGCTGTCTCATTTTCCAAGATGAAATCCTCGTCTTTTTGTACAGCTGAACTTTCTGAATACTCCTCATCTTGAGTGATAAAAGTTGGCATATCATCAGGTGTAAAGAAATGATTCTCTTATCCTATTACATTTTCTTCATCATTTGATTCTGGACCAACAAAATTCTGTTGTAAGGGTGTCTTCACTTGCTGTTGTGCCGTCGGTTCTTGTGCTCGCTGCTATCTTTGCTTGATTCTGAATTGCGGTTGCTGCTGGCCACGGAAGTTAGGATTTCTGATCTTCGGTTCAGGCTTATCAAGTTTTAATATTTCAAACATATTTTCCATCTTCTGAAGCATTTGATCTAACGTAGAAACCTCTTCCTTTATTGCTACTTTATTTTCAGCTCTCATTCTAGCTCTCCTGGCATTCAAATTAGCTTCAACACTGACTGCAATTTTCTGAATATCTTCTAAAGTAGTCGAAATTCTTTCTCTCAATTGATAAGCCATGTCAAGATTGAATCCATCCGGAAATTTAATCAAATTAGACCCCCTAGGTGGCTTTATATCAGCAGGAATTGCATTGTAAATAGTATTGAATCTAATACAATAATCTTGGACAGACTCACCAAAATTTCACTTAATATTGTCATACTCGGAAAGGATTGAAAGAGGATCTTTTTGCACTTCCTATCGATCCAAGAATTGTCTCTGAAGATTAGCCAATGTAGCGATACTTCTAGGCGGAAAGGCTCTGAACCACTTTCTCACTTCTCCTCCAAATGTTTGAACAAAAAATATCATTGTTACATTTTCCGCATCAATCTCATGAAGGTCGAAGAAATCTGCCATTCTATCCACATGTTGCTGAGTAGTGACAATTTGAGGAGTGCCATCAAACAATGGAATTTTTCTTTGATAATCTGCGGGTATGTCATCTAAGTTTTGAGGCAACACGAGAGGTGCAAATCGGGCAGCCATTGCTCTAGGTGGATTTATAACCGGTCTCGAAGATATAGGAGGAGTTGGAGCAGTTGATGTATGACGTGTATGAGGTGTGGATGGAGGCGAGACTACTGCAGATTGTTGATCAGAGATAGATGGTTGCACGGGAATGGTAGGAATGAAAGGAGGCTCGGTATGAATTTTTGAACCAAATGTAACTGCTGATGACCCAAGAGTTGCAGATGCAGACTCTATGAACTCAGGAATATTTGTTGCTACAATGGAATTCTGAATATTCAAAATGTAACTATCAATGGATCTATTAGCCTGTTCAATTTCAAGGTACTTGATAAAATTTGGATTTATGACAGTAGAATCAATAGCACTTTCAGATTTCGTCTCAAACAACAACAACTCAAATTGTTCGTCAAACTCAAGATCTTCAAGGTACTCAAAAACAACGGGACATGAATGAGATTTGAATAGAGGAATCACAGGGCTTTCTCGATGAAGGATTCTCGAAATAATATTGGGATTTCCATACACAAGAGGTGGATCGGGATCCGGATTTTCTCTGGTATGTCGTCTGGAAGCCAGTGTGTTGAATTATTTTCAAAAAAAAATCAAAGGGACAAAACCAACTTGTTCAACCTATCAAATTCTAAACTCATCATCCAAATTCTAGAATGATCTGATGTACTGGGGAAATTTACAAGTGAGATGTTACGTTTACAAATTAGACCAGAGATTAACTAAAGCAATGTTTATCTACTTTTGCTAATGCAAAGCAAGAGCGTTTCAAAGGCTACCTGGCATAACTTCTGGCTTCGTCTGTAGCTTATAAAACAAATAATACTAACAAGAAAACCATTTTTTTTTCCCCAGTATGGTCGCCACTATGTTATGGCCTAAATCTACCTCAAGCTAAAGAAGCCAGAGTCTAGGGTAACATCAAACCACGCTTAATCTGGTAGCTAGCCCTACCAGATCGGGAGAGGGCTCTCTCCTTGTCAATATCGCCAAAAAGAATCAGTGAGGCTTGAGATGACTTTGAAAAAGGCTGATTTTAGGCTAGGTATATATGTAAAGGAGTTTTATTTGATTTTGGAAGGGTTTTTGTTGGAATCAAAGGGAAAGGCGGATTTTGGGTCTGGGAAATGATCAGTTTTGCAGAGGGCTGAATGGGGCAAGGAAAGCAATTGTTTTGATGCTTCGAAATTGAATGAAATGGATAGATCAGACCAGTGAGGAGTTGAAGAGGGAAAGAGGCATTCAAGAATCCTCTTCAGACATTTGAAAACATGGAAAATTAAACAAAATTTCAAGGTAGAGCACTGCAAATCTAATGGATTCCACCTTTATCACTTATTTGTTTAATTTAAGAAGAAAGGAGAAGGGAAATGATACACATGAAACTTCAGAAAACTTACAATCACAGAGAGAAACACACCATCAAAACATAGAGCCACATGAATCCCAAAGAGTGCTGCAAACCCTGGTCTATTCCTTTGCCAAAATGCAGAGATGAAATGTATAATGAAGCTCCAAGCAATCCCAAGTGTCCAACCCTGAAAATGACTGAGAAAATACAAGATATAGACAAGCCTAACTCATTCCCATTCCTCTAGGGGTAAATATCACTAGTTTAGGAGCTTTTTCAACAAAATCTAAACTAAGAACTGGAAAATAGGCAGTGGAACAGCTTGCCTCTATAAGATAGGAAACTGATTCATTCAGTTACAATTCACTTTTTGGTGAATGAATCTACTTACATGAGTAAAAATGTGCCAAAATTACATAAAAGCCATGAAATTACATCAAGCTACATCAAGAGTTTCACATTTGGAGATGAAAAAGTCAAACTGGCCAAAACTAGGCGAAAAACTGAGTTACTGAGTGAAAACTAGGCCAAAATTCCCAATGTGCCGCGCCTGAAATCTCTATGCATCGTGCCACTTTGGAGCTGATTTTGAGGGCCTTCCCGGAGTCCAAATTGAGTGCAGGATAGCTCGTTGGAAATATCTACCTGTACAATTTCCAACCCAAGTGTAATTTCTGAATTTGGTTTCAATTTGCCCCTCCAAAAATCAAATCTCCCAACAATTCTTCCTGTGTGTCCAAAAAGTGGCAGAAAGGCCATTTTTAAGGTGTTTTTGACCCTTCAGGCAACCCAAAACTTGTCAAAATCCTTAGGTAATGGGTAGGCATGCATAAATTTTCATGAAAAATCTATAAATTTAAATTTTTCTTCAAGAGGGGCTACCAATTATAAGCGCGCGCCAAGTGGCGCGACGCGTCGGGCAGGAAAATCTGTGTTAAGGCCAAAAAGTTCAAAATTGACAAAAAGTTTCCCAAATTTCTTGAAATTTGGGCTGAATGTCCACCATCAAGTGTTGTGCTAAGCCAAGGAGGCTTCGGCCAAAATTTGGAGTCTATCATGCCTTTTGCAACGCTTTAACGCCCTCTTTAACTTTGCCTTCAGGATCTTGATTCACGCCTTACAAACATGATTCCTCGCCAATAATGATTCTTCATGTGCCTGAGAATGTTATTTTCCTTTTTGGACTTCTCCAATAGCTTCTCCAGATGAATATTGACCCTCTCAAGCCAAGTCTCTCTATCAGCCTCAATCTCTCGCTCAATGGATGTCATCTCGGTTTGGCTTCTTTGGGCAGCTTTCCGGTTCTCACGGATGTGTTGCAACTCCATGATTGTTTTCTGATCTTCCAAATTTTTGTTTTTCTACTCCAGGTAGTTTATAATCCATTGGGATCTTTTCAATTTGATGTTCAAGGTGTCTATCTCCGCCTTCTTCTCCTGAATAGTCTCTCTCAACTTTGAGCTTGCAGAGCTCAAATCCTCATCAATGAGTATGAAACATGTATCTTGGCCTCCTGAAGGCCCCTCATCCTACATAGGCCTCTTACCTCTGTCCTCTACCTGTACCTGTGCTGTTGATGACGGAAGCGAGACCCCTTCCACCCCAGGTGGAGATAATACTCGCCGAGTTGCTGCAAATAATCCTCTAGTGCCTCTCTGATAAGTGACATATGTCGGCACACTAGTAGTATCTGTCTCCTGACCTCCATGATGATATGAAGGTTCACCTGCATCATGAAAAACCTCCGGAGGAACCTGAGGAGCTGTGAAGAAATAATGGGAAATGAAATCCTCCCATGAAATACCCTGCAATCCAAGCTGATGCACAACCACTATCTTAATGAGTGCATAGTGATAAATACTGTTGTACTGCTGCTCAGGAGTTTTCCTCTGCACGAGAGTGGTCATTCTCTTGAAGTTCCGGCACATGAAATAAGGAAGGTTCATCATCCTCACCCTGGTGAAATGCATGAATAACCTGATATGATAGGCATAGAGGCGTGAAAAGCAGCCCTCACAACTAAAATATCTGATAATAAGTTTCATAAGAGGCACATAGGAATCCTTCAAGAACCGGAAAGGAAACACTCTGCTGAGTTGTTTCACAAAGCTAGGCCTGATATATGGTTCATAATGCACTCTGTCCACCTGCTATCTTTTGTTCCACTATTCTCCCACATTCGGTATTCCAGTTGCTGGAGAGATAGTTTCCGGTGTCAAAGTGAAAGTTACACCAGCAAGAGTTACCTAACCATCATGTAAATGCAATACAAACAAACGAGCCAACTCCTGATGATAATGTATCCTAGCAATAATTTCACAAAATTGAAAACATGACTGTTGTCGGAAACATGCCATGGCAAGTGGGAAAGCCTGCAATTCAGCCAATGAAGTGGGCTCTTCTCTCACATGTCTGCCACTTTTATGAGGCCTTCTAGGTGCATGTAACTCAGTGGTGGAATCACTATCTCGGTCATATGATGTATCATTATCTGTCTCCATAATGTCCAAGGTCTATGCAAGGTCTATGTTGTATTGGATAGATGAAAGTGAGAATTTTAGTGCTTTTGTTTTAGTGCCAAATGTATGGTAGTATGGGATGGACTGTGGAGAAATAGGGTAGTGGGAATAAATGAGTTTAATCAAGTGAAATTTGAGGTATAAGGACAACCACTTGACTTCTTGGGAAAACTTGGGGTTTGGGAAATTTTGCAAGTGAGATGGGAAAATGAGAATTATAGGAAATGAAATGACTTTAGGGATAGGGGAATAGGCTTAGGAATGAGTGCCTTTAGGGATGTAAGAGGATGGGGGATGGACTGTAGTGATGAAATAACAGTGATGGGAGATGGGGGAAAAAAACAAGGTGGGGAGATGGAATGATTGACACCAAAATTATTTGCAAAACCCAAAGGAGGCCCTTCTCAACAAGATAATAGGGTTTAGTTTTTGTATTGTTCAAATCCTTATAAACAACACCCAATACATTTTCATTAGCAATTCAAATGTCACATGGACTTACTTGGAGCAAAGGAGACCGAATCGATTTGAATTTTTGAAGAAATGGAACAAATTTTGTGTTCCAGCCCAATGCGCCGCGTAGTCAACCCAGTGCGTCACACCCTTCTGATGCGCCGCGCTGGAACAAACTAAAACACAGAGGAGCGACCCTATGCGTCGTGCTCAGTCTATGCGTCGTGCAACCAACTTCAACATAGTTTGCCCTCCAAACTTCTTTCTTCACTCCTCCATTATTTTTCTTGGCTCACTGTTGTTCTTGGCATGAAAATGAATCTTTGAAACATGAAAATATCTTTTATGCCAAAGATTTCAATTTTTGTTTTTTGAAACCCACTTTGTAATGTTTGAAAACTTTGACACTTTTTAAAAGAACTCTGTTTTGCTTGCTTTTGGTTTTTGGACTGAATGATGAGCTTCTTGTCTGTTTTGCAGGGAATGGATGGAATGGAGTTTTGGAAAAGGTGACCAAGGCTGCGAATGGAGTACTATTACAACTGAAAAACTTGAAAATTACATTGAATTTATTACAAAAAGATGAAATAGACAATTTTTCTTCAATACAGAGTTTTGAAGAAAAATCATTATCAAGCATTATGATGATGAAATTTTTACACTGAAACCTTATTTGAAGCTTCCTCATGTGCCTGCTAACCATTATTAGGCATTTTGAGACCTGATTAACTAAACCCTAGACCTAATGAGACTAAAACCCTAAAATGATTATTTGCCAACTATGAAACCAAACATGATTGTACATGATTTTAATGAACAGAACTAGGTCAGCAGGTACAAGACATGAGGGATATGAGTGACAAGCCCCTACCGTCAGATGATCCATGCTCCTAACGGAATGCAGCTGACTGAACTGAGTGAGAAACCTAAAACGAAATGCAGCAAGAGAAATTTGATCTCTACTTCCCACACCAAATATGCTCCAATGGGTGCGTAGTTTCCTTGTGGGCCACAATTCGCACTAAGTGGCCCCCACGCTCCACTAATTCCACAATATTTCACCCCATCTCTAATTTTTGGGTGCTCTAATGTACAAAATTCCCTAATGGGACCCATCTACCCACATTTCCTAAGTGTAAATCGAAATGATGGAAAAATTGGAAAAATTGGATATTTCACCTAGAAAAATGCTAAGTGGGAATATCACAACCACCAAGTGATTATAAGAGAAAGACGATGGGGATGGAGAATACACATCGAGTGAATGGGTGATATAGGCAGATCAAATTTCCTAGAGTGCAAATATTCAGCTTGGAAGAGAATTCGAGCAAGAAATTAGTAGAAAAGGCATAGGATTATCAGTAGAGATTATGATCGATATTTCTAGTGTCGGAAGATTCAACTGAGAGAGGCTAAGTTATTCCACAAGAGGATATGCAAGGGATTGCATAGAGAATCAGTGAGGAGTTTGATTTTTCTAGAGAGGAGGTTGGTTCGGGTTCCAAAGGCCGGGATAATTTTCTAGAGGGTCGGAGAGTCACTTTCAAAGGAAGCAGCAGAAAAGACGTCTTGATGAGAAGCAATTCCAAGTTTTAGTTACATGTTGCGCAATGGTAGAGAAAAATCCTGTGCAGAGGTGTTTCAAGTGCTAGTTCGAGTGGCCAAATTGTTGTTGGATTGCTTGTGGAGAAGGGAAAATTCCCTCAACAATTTTTCAGTTTGGAATCCAGTTTGTTCTTAAAATTTTCATTGTTGCATAATAATAATAAAAGCCTCATTTGTTGCACCGGTTTTCCCACATTGGCTTTTTCTAGGGACATTGGTCCAAAAATAACAGTGTCTTTTTTTATTGTGTGTCTACATATATTTTCTTAGTTTCCAATTTATTTTCCACAATTTTTTATTGTGAAGAAATTGTACTATGATTTATTCGTTATTTTTCCGTAACAAAATAAACTGCATAATTAATCAGTTAGAAGAATAAATTCCATTTGATGCATTTCAAGGAATTTTCACATGGAACCCTTACTAGATCCCTTGTTGACCTTTCCCTTTCTTGCTAGGGCCACATTTTCAACATCCTCATGCTTTTGGGACTTACTAATATTGTTGTCATTGAAAAGACTTGGTCTAAGCTCCTCTTGAGTGAAATCACTCCATAGTCGATCCCAACTCGATAGTGCATCTTGTCCACTGATCACCAAAACAAACACATCACACTACTTTAAGAACACATTCAAGGATGTTCTCATGAGTTCATAATCAATTAATTGATCTCTGACAATTGCTAACTCATCTTCTACAAGTTTGAGCCTTGTGAGGTAGCTAACAATGTCTTCACCCTTATTCATCCCAATATTTCTCAGCTTCTCCCTTAGTATCAACTTCCTTTTCATGGAAAAATTATTGTACAAATTTATAATGGTGTCCCACATCTTCTTTGTTGTATCTTTATCTATGACATGCGAAAAAATATGATCCTTACCTCAGTCAAGGATTATTCTTCTTTCCTTGGCATCTTCCTTCTTATATGCGGTGATTTGTTGATCCAGATTTATGCAAGAACACAATAAAAATACAGAAATAGACATAAACACAAAGGTGCAACATAAATAATACTTCATTTCATTAATTTCAAATAACATAAATATGCTTACATACATAATGGTAATAAACTAGCTAGGGCGTTGGTAGCTTATCTCTATGAAGATATGTGGTGACTACAGGCCTCTTAACTGTGTTAGAATGAGGCTCGTAGGCCTATTTATTGTTGAGAAACAATAGAAAACCCTAAACATCCAAAAACCTAACCCTAGGAGATGAAGCGCCAAAACTATGGGCCTCGTTTGGGTAAATTGGTACATCAATCTTCCTAGGGACGTAACTTTGGCATACGATCTTCATTTGATGCACTCAATGCATTTTTAGAAAGATCTATATGAGGACTAAAAATATTGGTGTGAGAAACATCAATCAATGGACCCATGTTGCTCTGATTTTCCCAAAAAGCGATGTTTAGGGCCTCAAAACGGCTCTAGAAGTTCAGGACCCAAAAAAATGCTAAAAATATTAAGTTGTGATGAAATCGAAAAACTCAAAGAACCGATGGTGGGGGTTCAAATGGAATAGGTGGGTGGCTAACAATATCCACCTGGATCATTCCTCCCTCCTTAGGAAGCAGTGGTCCCAATTGCGTTAACTTCCTCCATGAGAGGCAAATTCTGCTGAACTTGGTATTGGATTTGTCCAGGATGTCGTGGAACTATTGGTGGATGTGCTGGTGGACGTGTTGGATGTGTTCAATAAATTTGGTTTCCTCAGACAGTAAATGTGGGGACAACATCAGGTTGCAGTGCTCCAGCGGTCAGATCAATGGAGTGCTTGTCCTGACAGTGTATATGAACCTCTGTGGGTGAAGAGAAAATGACCTCGTATTCCTCCACGACTTTTTCCATCTGCTGCAACCATGCAGGGGTTCCCTATTTCGAGGCTATGGCCACAATATTCTTCTTTCCCTGTGAGGGAGTTGTAAGGAAAATAAAATTTCCGAGTTTGGGAAGCAATCTTACTATGTTGTTTTGCAATAGTAAAGGATATGGTAGGAGGCGGTACTACCTCCAGTATCCTGTACAATTTATTTCCCAGAGTAATAACAATAGAACGAGGCCTAGAATCATGCACAACATGTCACCTCCACAAGTATGGTTGGCCCAATAATACATCATGTACATCAAGAGGAGCAACATCACACAATACCTCATCTGTGAATGGCTTGATGTTGTACGGAAGGCGGAACTACTGGAAGACACAGAGATCTCTCCTTGGGTGAAACCACCCAATGGTATACGGATGTGAGTGTGCTATGGTCGGTAGGCTAAGCCACTTCATGACCTCTGTTGAAATGAGGTTCTTTTGACTTCCGCTATCGACAATAAATTGCAGTGGAGAACCCTTCACCCACATCTGTGAATGGAAGAGGTTCTCCCCCTCTTCTGGATCCTCGGGATCCTCCCTTTAGAGCTTGGTGATGGAAAAAATGGCACTGGGGTCCACATCAATGATATGCTTCCCTTTGTCACATCCCTTGTCTGGTTCAGGTGCCTTCAATTCGGCCACCAGGGATTGTTTGGCCTGACACTCGTTTGTGCTGTGAGTGGGGTTGTTATGAAATTCAAACCACTTCCACGTGTCCTTCTTTTGATTTGTGGTGTTGTTCTTAGTCGCCCTGCTTTGTCTCTGCCACTTGTTCTGTGGTTTGGGGGTGCCTTTCCCTGGCTTCGTATTCGCGGATCCAAATTCTCGCTTCTTCTGCTTAAATTTATGCTCGATCTTGGAGGCATAGCGATATGACATGCCAAGCAAGGTAATGTCGAGGAACTCCATTTCCTCCTGAATGTGTCTGTGCAGAAAACTGTGATACTTGATTACCAAATGTCTCTTTGAATCTTTAATACCCAACTTTGTGCGCAGGGTATGGAACAAATTCGTCAATTCGTGCACATTTTGATCCCTTTCCTGCCACAGCGTGGTCCACTGGATATACTTGTCCTCATAGCTCCCCACAGGGTAATATTGTTCCTTGATGTCGTCTCGGAACGAATTCCAAGTGAGTGCGACTAAGAACATAGAGGGTTCCCTCTCGTCCTTTTACTCGCAGTAGGCTTCCCACCAGTATTTGACATGGGGCGGTGGCTTTGAGGAGTGCAAAAATAATCTTTTCTCAGTTGGAGAAATCACGGATCGAGAAATACCCTTCTTGCAAATTGAACCATCTATCTATGATGTCTGCATCTATCTGGCCTTCAAATACAGTAATTTCAAAGTTTACCTATACCTTGAAGGGAGTGGTGCCTCTAGAGTGGTTGTTGGATGCAGATGCGCCGTAGGTGGGTAATCGTCGAAGGATCTGGGCAAAATTATCCATCATCGTGTTCCTTTGTTTCACGAGGGCCTCCTTGAGCAATATTTTGATAGGATCTCCTGCTCCCTTGTCTTTCTTTTATTCCTCCATGGGAGGTCATCGAGGTTTGTGAGGATGATCTTGCAGGGGTTCAACCAGATCTCGTCCTAACTCCTTATACCCTGACCTCGTTGGGGAAATGCAAAGAAAAATAGAGAAAGAGTAGACCACTCTGATACCACTGATCTAGATTTATGTAGGAACACAATAAAATATATAAATAGACATAAACACAGAGGTGCAGCAGAAATAATACTTCATTTCATTAATATCAAATAACAGAAAGATGCTTATAGAAAAAATGGAAATAAACTAGCTAGGGCGTTGGTAGCTTATCTTTGAGAAAATATGTGGCAGCTACAGGCCTCTAAATTGTGTTACAATGAGGCTCAAAGGCCTATTTATTCTTAAGAAACAATAGAAAACCCTAATCATCCAAAAACCTAACCCTAGGAGATGAAGTGCCAAAACTGTGGGCCCCGTTTGGGTAAATTGGTACATCAATCTTCCTAGGGATGTAACTTTGGCATATGATCTTTGTTGATGCACTTAATACCTCGTTAGAAAGATCTATCCGAGTACTACAACTTTTGTTGTGATAAACATGGGTCCATGGACCCATGTTGCTCCTGGATTTCCCAAAAAACGTCGTTTAGGGCCTCAAAATGGCTCTGGAAGTTTAGGACCAAAAAAACTACAAAAAATAGTAAGTTGTACTGAAACCAAAAAACTAAAAGAAATGATGGTGGGGGTTCAAATGGAATAGGTGGGTGGCCACCAGTATCCACCTAGATCAGCTGTGCTGGAACTGCTAGTATAACTACAACACTGGTCACATATTATTTGAGACCATTATCTGCTAGCAACAAAGAAATTTTGGCTTTCTAGACACCAAAGTTTGAAGCTCCATATAATCTCTCTTGATCTCTTAGCTCTGCTGAAGCCATTTACGAAAACTCTTGGAAAATAGACAAACCCCAAGAAAATCTGAAGGAGTTCAAACTAGTTTTTATAAACCCTCAGTTTATCTTCCTGTGTCCTATGTTGAGCCTTTTCTTCCCTAAAATATGCACTTCACTAAATTCGCTCTGATACCATGTGAAAATTCTATTACAGTTACTGGTTATTAATATTCTATATTTACAAATGATTTGTCCTCTGAAAAATTAATTCATGAAAAATACTGAAAATAACACAACTACAATTTCAAAAATAAATAATCACAGGAATTGAGAGAATGACGCACACCAAATTTGACACTGGTTTTTTGGACAAATTGTCCATGGAAAAAAACCCCGAAGAGAAAACCAATGTTGTAGATGGGGGATTTTATTATTTTCATCAAATTGAGGATTACATCAATTTCTTGCCTCTTACTATAAAAGCTCCAATAAATTATTTTCTCCACTTCCACGAACCAAATCGAACTAGGAAATCAAGATTTTTCCTTTGCAAACAAACTCAATCTCTCCTAGACAATTCACACTTCCTCCTGCAACTCGCACTGGCTATTTGGAAAATATGATATGGCTTCCAAAAACTCGCACTGTGTTCAAAAATCAATCTCGTGAATAAACACTACCTCCAACAACTCGATAAACCAACTCTCACTGACTCTAGGGAATTTTACCAACAACTGGAAACTAAAGCGATTCTTTGGCTACTTGCACTATTTGTATTAGTCATCCTTCTACATAATAATTCAACATATTTCCTTCTCTCAGAAAAATGGAATCACTGTAAATAATTTCTTTGGAAATTCTCTCCATCTATCCTGCTAAAATCCCATTGTTGATGTCTCCCATGTTGTCACTGCGCCCTTGTTGTTACTACATCGAATTAATCTCCAAAGGTCCCATTAACTTCCTCTTATAATCTTTTGTTGATGAATCAACGACCACAATATAACTCCAATCAATGGCTAAGATCATATCAACTTCTAAAAATAACTTTTCTAGAAGTCTCTAGTGAAAAATAAATTTGTCTCAATTAATCCCGATTAATTAACCCATTTCCCTAAACTTAAGAAAATAATTAAAACTAGTTAACTAAATCTAATTAAGAAATTTCACTCAGAAAATTTTTTCGGGTACTGGAGATAATTGATCTACTATGTTCCTTAGTCTCATAGACACCATCTAAGACTGAACACTTGTCCAAGCTACAAAAACTAAAACTTACCACTTTCCATCTTACATTACGAGCCCTTTTTCCACCTCCCTTCTTCGGGTTCAATTGACCATTGGTTCACTGGAATTTGGTGTTCACACATCCTTATACTTGGATAGGGAATATAAATTCACCCTTGGAGGTTGATTTATCTAAAATAAAAAGGATAGAGCATGTGACAGCCACAAAAAAAGAAAAAGAAAAAACAAATTCAAAAGATGGTCAGGATTTACAAATTAGCACATGGGAAAAATCAAAGGATGAACTCTATGATCCAAACTTATGAAGGAATGGAATGAAATAGATATTCAAATAGAAACATAGATCTACATCTAAAAATGAATTTAAATTCATTAATAATAAAATACTCAAGCTGTTTACATGCATAATGGAAATAAACTTGCTCAAGTGATGGTAGCTTATCTCTAAGAAGAGATGTGACGAATACATGCCTATGAAATATGTTACAATGAGGCTCCAAGGTCATTTTATTATTGAGAAACAAGGGAAAATCATAAGCATAAAAAAACCTAACCGTAGGAGATGAAGCACCAAATGTTTGTGGGCCTCGTTAGGGTTAGTTGGCACATCAACTTCCTAAGGTTGTAACTTTGGCAGATGATCACCGTTTGACGCGTACGATACCTTGTTGGAGATATATATCCAAGGAAATACAACTTTAAATTACAAACCCATGCCACAAACTATTGGTATGCCTATTTTCCAAGGAAAAACGTCGTTTAGGGCCTCAAAACAACTCCAGAAATTCAGGACCCGAAAAACTATGAAAAATAGTAAATTGTGATACAATGAAGGAAACTAAAAGAAATAGTGTTAGGGTCAAGTGGAATAGGCAGGTGGCCATCAATATCGACCTGTATCACTATAACTCTATTATATGGCCATCAACCAATTCTTGGGCTAATGTTTCCCTATCTCTTAGAAGACAAGGAACCCTTGCATGTCCCAACCCTTGATGGGCGACGAATTGCCTCATCATAAAGGTGGTAATAAATATTATACATCATACAAATCAAGCTCTCATTCCTCGAGCTACAAGAAATAGTACAAGGAAAATTTTTGAAAAAGTAAAAGGAAATATAGAGGGGTGGAAAAAAAGAAGGTTGAGGTAACTCATGAATCCATTATTGTTCCCTCCTCACATCTATACACCCAAGATGATTTATTTCATCATAGTCAGTCCCTTGGATGATGGAACTTGGACATGGATTTATTTTCCCTATTTTCCATCATTATTCACATGCCACCTTTCGATTGAAAGGTGGACCAAGGACATATCACTTCCCTTTGGGGGTTGGGAACACCTAATAGGGCCATCTATTAACCACTCTTACCTAGGGAGTTAACACCATTATGTGACTAATGCCCCAATTTTGTAGGCGAAGCCACATATGAAATGTTATTATGCCTATTCCTTTCAAGCTTAGTACACTTAGATGCAATAATGATTAATGTACCTAATGGTGAAAGTTGTTGCACTGGATATTGTGCATAATTGGCAGGTCATGCGTTGAGATCCATGGGACTATGGACAGTTATAAAGCATCATTAATATCCATGGGCAACTTCAGCACGAACACCGTTCCAAAATTTTCTTTGTTATTCATGGGATAATGCACCTGGACCAACATGCCCCTAACTGGCTTAGTAGTAATTACATGGTGTGGCAATTGATCCAGGGCCCAGATGAGGTTTATCTCATGCCTTGATACATTGGAGGGTTAGAACCATCTTTAGTACCCTCAATATTAGAACAAAGACATGGATTTACACCACTTGAAGACCCATGAGACCCAATTTTTTGCTCCAAACCCACATTTAGGGTCCACAAGATGATGTTGACAGAGATTTTAGGGACCAACCCCTATACCTTAATTTTTTAGAGGCCCCCTACACTTGTTTTGGAACCTAAGGAGCCCAATGTAATCCCTATAAGCGAAATCTAATAGCACAAGGTCAAACTTTTGTCATTTTTGGCTCACAAGTGTGGAGATTTGTATGGTTTTTGCAAAAGCTACAAGGTCAACTTGTGACTTTGCTTGTAGTTCTCCAATTATTTTATGATTTGAGGGGATTCCAGGCTAAAATAGGAGTTATTAGATCACATATATATTATGTATCATTTCATTTTATCTCTCATCATCTCATCACTTGGATGGTCGGCCCTCTTGAGAAATTCACACTTTTCTCTTGTGGGTGATTTGGTGTAATATTGATGCACTTTGAAATTTGGAGTTGATTTTTCTATCTTTGGAACTATTCTTTGGACGAATGTAATGTATTATTTTTGTGTTATCTTGTAAGTGTATCTAGGTGTTGAAAATTTATCTCTTACATGTCTAATGTATGGAATTTTGTTGATTCTAGTAATTCCAATTGTGCCCTAATTTGTTGGATATCTATAGAATGCTAAACTAGATTATCTATTGCATGCATTACCATAAATAATATTTAAATGAATGTCCTTAGTAGTGAACTCTTGGTAGCTCTCCCATGAAATATCCATCTTCCATTGCATAGGTCATTGTTGGAATTTTTCTTGCCAAGGCATCAAAATTTTGGCCTCCTTAGAAGCTCTTTGGCTCATCTATCGCATTAAGGAATACATACTCCCAAGGAAAAAGGGAGTGGTCCATTTGGTTGGTGATCACATCTTAATTTTATCCATTTTCTCTCCCTCCTATTTTGTTCCTTTCAAGTCTAGGGTAGAAAAATAAGGCTTGGTGTGAATTTCTAGGGAGGAAGGATTTTGGTGGTTGGAGAGCCTAAACATCAAGAGGGTAGGGTTTTCCACAAAACCTATAAATTTGGTGGGCATCCACTCCAATTTAATCCATAAATTCTCTTGACCTAGGTGTTTTCCATAAGAGAGAAACCCTAGTTTTTCTTTTCACAACTTAAGGACCTCCTTGAAGGTTTCATGATTCTCGGCCTACCTAACATGCATCATAAAAAACATTTTCTCCTTTCTTTGTCCTTGATTTTCTACAATGCTGGTCAAATTTTTCAAACCCTAGGTACTGTGCCCTTTTTTTTAGGACTCATAGAAAACAATTTTCTTCCTTGTGAAGCATTGAACCTAAATCGTGTATTTCTTGAAGACCTCCTAGTGATATCATTTCACACATTAACCCTAGAATACCTATTATAAGTGATCTCTTTATTACCAGGATCTATGTAAAGAGCAAGGGGGTTTTAAGTGTGGTGACAGTGGACTAGTTTATACCTTTTAGGGTTTCCCTCGCCCCAAGGCCTACTAGATTTTGTAGCAACAATGACTAATCGCATACCAATGTCTATACTTGAAACAACACCCGAAATTGCCACAAAGTTTCCTAAAGTATAGAGAAAATTTTTGCAAGGGCTTTAGTGCACTCTATATTTATCATAAATATGTCATATAATATATCAGAAGAAATCTTAGGAAATCTACTATATAAATATACTATATAAATATTATAGAGAATTGATCCCATGGATAAGAACCTATCTATGATATAATGAGACCAAAGATAGACAGGATGGTATACCATTGAATATTTCCTACTAGATCTAAAATGTTTGATCCTTAATCATGCATAGAGAGAGAGATTATAATGAGTACCTTAATGTTGAATTTGTAGCTGGAGTCGGTCTTCATAATGTAATATAAATTTATCATTGATGTAGTTATTATATTTATTATTATTATATTTGGTCAAAGTATGTTCTTCGTGTTTATAGAGTCAAAATAGTCAAAAAGAAAATTTATTATGAGTCAAAAGGAAATGTATTTGAGTCATGTCCCATCTGGACATTTGTAAGAAAATGGATTTTGAATTAAATTGTTTGGCTTAAAGTACACTAAATGAGCAAGTAGACCCTCCTTGGAACAAGTTGGCCCGGTCTTCTAAGAGCCACCTATTCAACCTCTTGGATATATATATATATATATATATATATATATATATATATTCAAGCACAATACAAGAAACATTTTTTTCTAAACCAACAAAGGAGAAAAGAAGTTGAATTAAAGAAGAGAGAATCTCACACATGTGAAGGATAAATTTTGTGTATGAGGACGATTTTTCTGAGGTAGCTACATATCTATTTTCGACCCCTTTGTTGGAGACTCTAAATTTCAGAACATTGACCACAAGAGGGCTGAAATCTCAAGAAGAAGACCAGATTTGGACCAAGTTTGACTGGTGTTGATTTTGATTCTTGGAGGTGACTTGGAGGAGGTATAAAATTAATGTTTTGGTGGCAGTTTTGGTCTTGGGTATTGGATATCTCATTTTGATCTAATTCTATAAGAGAAGGATTGTTGGGTTTCCCCCTTGTGCGGTTTTTCCCTTCCTTGGAGCCTAATTTTTGGTGTCTCTAGTCTCCTTTTTTTCTTGAAAGGTTGAACATTTGTATAATTGATTGATGAAGAACACTTAATAATTAATAACAAGACATTAAACATTCACAAGTAATTATCATGAAAGAGAAATCAAGATTAAGTTCTATGCACTTGATTTCTCATGAACACTTAATTCTGATGGTTATCCTTGTGTAATCTAGTTGATGTAGATCTAAATATATAAGATCTAGCTCTTGCTACTTTCTACCCACACAAAATAAATAAAACACACCAATCTAAAACCAATGTGGGCATAAGGGTGTCAACCATTTACATATCTAATCTGATCTACTCAAGGAAATATCAAAATTACTAAATACTTGCATATAAAACTGTATACATAGGATAATGGAGGGGGAATCATTTAGATCTATATTATAAATAAGAGAATAGAATTAAAAAAACCATATTATACCTTGAATATTGGTTGAGGATGTGATATTCCCACTTAGCAATATTGCTAAGGGGGAATATCAAATTTTCCCAATTTTGTCTTATTTCATACTGGCACTTAGGAAAGGTGGGTTTGGAAGTCCCACACGAATTTTGGAGGTAAGGGGAGGCCCAAACATTAGAATAAGGTGGAGAAAATCAAATTTTTGGTGGTAAGTGGGGGCCACCCATCGAGAAATACACACCACTAGGAAATATGCACTCATTGGAGGGAAATTGGTGGGGGGAAAGTTGATGGTTGGGCCCACATGGGAAATTGGTAGGCATTTTGACAAAAGAGGAGGAGGAAATTATTTTTGGGAATTATTGATCATTTGAGCATTCACTTACACTAGCACGCTTGAGCTAGAGGCCAAGTCTGTAGGCGCTTGAGCACAAGATATTTTTAGGTGGAAATATCACCCCTTGCTTCGATGGAGTTCGAGTGCCAGCCTAAGGAGGGAGTCTCATATTTTTTAGATTGATCTGCGAGCAGCTTAGTGTGAGTTTGGAGGAGTTAATAGTAGAAGCAACATAGGCACTGCACAATCCTTGATAGTGACACACATGGTACTTGAGGAGAGAATGGAATTTAGGCAAAAACTTGTGGGGGAGTTCGGGAAGGAGATTTTTTGGAGATTGTAGTCATTTTAGGGGCATTCAACAGAAAAATTTATAGGTGGGTCGAAATACCGAGTAGCAGATCCATTGAGGGAAATTAGGTTGAAATTACAAGGTCAAAATTTGGCCAATTCGTTTGCTGGTTTTTGTGGGTATTTGGTGGAGAGCCCAGGGTTAATTTCCTAGAATTTATAGAGTATCGAAGGAGGACCCAAAAAATATTGTTCACAACTAACAACTCATTTTATGGGTAGTTCAGTGCAGAGCCAGAGAGAGATCAACCAAAAGTCTTGGGGGATTTGTTTTCTTCACTTGGGCTTTGATAACTTGCCTTGGGCAAGCCCAGGTGCACACTTTTCAAGCACCAGTTTGTAACACCATGTCTTCTTAATAAAATGGCTTAACACAATGCATTTTTTGTCTCTATTTCGTGGTTTGATTTGTGTGAAAATTTCATGTGTATTTTTACTATGCATGGTTTGTTTATTACCGTAGTTTTTCCTTAGGGATATTGCAGAGGATCCTCCTTTCTCTTTGAGACACCTTCCTCAAACTCTGATTTTATTCTACTAGCATTTCCTAGAATACATATTATAAGTGATCTCTTTATTACCAGGATCTCTGTAAAGAGCAAGGGGGTTTTAAGTGTGGTGATAGTGGGCTAGTTTATACCTTGTATGGTTTCCCTCGCCCAAAGGAATGATATATTTTGTAGCAACAGTGACTAATCACATACCAATGTCTATACTTGAAACAACACCCGAAATTGTCACACAGTTTCCCAAAGTATAGAGAAATTTTTTTCAGGAGCTTTAGTGCACTCTATATTTCTCATAAATATGTCATATAATATATCAGAAGAAAGCGGAGAGAGATTATAATGAGTACCTTAATGTTGAAGTTGTAACAGGAGAGCCTTCATAATGTAATATAAATTTATCATTGATATATTTATTATATTCATTATTATTATTTTTGTTCAAAGTATGTTTTTCGTATTTATAGAGTCAAAAGAGTCAAAAAGAAAATTTATTACGAGTCAAAAGGAAATGTATTTGAGTCATATCACATTTGGACATTTGTAAGAAAATTGAGTTTGAATTTTTGTTTGAGTCACAGTCCACTAAATGAGCAAGTCGACCCTCCTTGGAACAAGTTGGCCCAGTCTTCTAAGAGCCACCTATTCAACCTCCTGGATATAAAAAAGATTTTTTTTTCTAAACCAACAGAGGAGAAAAGAAGTCGAATTAAAGAAGATATAATCTCACACATGTGAAGGATAAACTTTGTGTATGAAGATAATTTTTCTGAGGTAGCCACAGATCTATTTTTGGCCCCTTTGTTGTAGACTCTAAATTTCAAGACATTGACCAGAAGAGGGCTGAAATTTCAAGAAGAAGACCAGATTTGGACCAAGTTTGATCAATGTTGATTTTGATTGTTGGAGGTGACTTGGAGGAGGTATAAAATTGATGTTTTGGTGGAATTTTTGGTCTTGGGTCTTCGATATCTCATTTTGATCTGATTCTATGAGAGAAGGATTGTTGGGTTTTCCCCCTTGTGGGATTTTTCCTTGCCTTGGAGCCTAATTTTTGGTGTCTCTAGTCTCTTTGTTTTTCTTGAAAGGCTGAACATTTGTATAATTTCTTGATGAATAACTCTTAATAATTAATAACAAGACATTAAACATTCACAAGTAATTATCATGAAAGAGAAATCAAGATTAAGTTCTATGCACTTGATTTCTCAACACATAATTCGGATGGTTGTCCTTGTGTAATATAGTTGATGTAGCTCTAAATATATAAGATCTAGCTCTTGCTACTTGCTACCCACACACAAGAAATAAAACACACCAATCTCAAACCAATTTGGGCATAAGGGGTGTCAACCACTTACATATCTAATATGATCTACACAAGGAAATATCAAAATTACCGAATACTTGCATATAAAACTGAATACGTAGGATAATGGAGGGGGAATAATTTATATCTATGTTATAAATAAGAGAATAGCATTTCAACAACCGTATTATACCTTGAATCTTGGTTGACGATGTGATATTCCCACTTAGCAATATTGCTAAGGGGAAATATCAAATTTTCCCAATTTTGTCTTATTTCATACTGGCACTTAGGAAAGGTGGGTTTGGAGGTCCCACATGAATTTTGGAGTTAAGGGGAGGTCCAAACATTAAAAGAAGGTGGAGAAAATCAAATTGCTGGTGGTAAGTGGGGGCCACCCATGGAGAAATACACACCACTAGGAACTACGCACTCATTGGAGGGAAATTGGTGGGGGGAAAGTCAATGGATGGGCCCACATGGGAAATATGGAGGCATTTTGACAAAAGAGGAGAAGGCAATTATTTTTAGGCATTATTGATCATTTGAGCATTCACTTACACTAGCACACTTGAGCTAGAGGCAAAGTCTGTAGGTGCTTGAGCACAAGAGAGTTTTAGGCGGAAATATCTCTCGTTACTTCGGTGGAGTTCGAGTGCCAGCCCAAGGAGGGAGTCTCATCCTTTTAATATCGATTAGGGAGCAGCATAGTGTGAGTGTGGAGGAGTTATAGTAGAAGTAGCATAGGCACTGTGCAGTCCTTGACAGTGCCACACATGGGACTTGAGGAGAGAAGGCAATTTGGGCAGAAACTTATGGGGGAATCCGGGAAGGAG
This sequence comes from Pinus albicaulis, assembly GCA_034641835.2. NCBI lineage: Eukaryota > Viridiplantae > Streptophyta > Pinopsida > Pinales > Pinaceae > Pinus > Pinus albicaulis. Next base: position 169,416,891 of record CM076577.1, on the reverse strand, counting down.
ATTTATTGGAGATTGCGGCCATTTTTGGGGCATTCAGTAGTAGAATTTATAGGTGGATAAAATTACCTAGCAGCAAAGCCATTGAGGGAAATTGGGCTGAAATTACAAGGTCAAAATTTGGCCAATTCCTTTGCAGATTTTTGTGGGTATTTGGTGGAGAGCCCAGGGTTAATTTCCTAGAATTTATAGAGCACCGGAGGAGGCCCCAACAAATGTATTTACCTTGACAAGGCGATCCTTGCTCTTAAGGTAGTTCAATGCGAAAACATCAGAGATCAACCAACAGTATTTTGGGATTTGTCTTCTTCACTTGGGCTTTGCTAACTTGCCTTAGGCAAGCCCAGGTGCACACTTTCCAAGCACCAGTTTGTAACCCTGTGTTTTCTTAATAAAATGGCTTAACACAACGCAATTTTGGGCTCTATTTCATGCTCTGATTTGTGTGCAAATTTCCTATGTATTTTTATTATGTATTCTTTGTTTATTACTGTAGTTTTTCCTTTGGGATACTATAGAGGATCCTCCTTTCTCTTTGAGATACCTTCCTTAAGATCTGATTTTAGTCCACTAGCATTTCCTCTTTCAAATTCTAGGTGTCTCTATCCTCCAATTTTTCCTCTTCTTATAGGAATTTAGAAGAGCTTGTAGATAGGCTTGATGGAATGCAAATTAGGTGGATACAAGTCATGTATAGACTTGATTCCATGTGAATCAAACAAGTACAATTCATATATATACTTGATGGCATGTGAACCAAGCCATTAAAAGTCATGCACAAATTCCATGTTCAATTATGATATATTTTCCTACCTGTACTAAGATTTTTCTTTATTATGAGCTTTTTGCTCAAGTCCCATGCTCAATTCTAAGCTTTTCCTAACTTACTATGAACTTTCTTCCCAACTACGAATTTTTCTCTATTATGGAATAATTTTTATTTCACAATTATGAATTTCTGACAAATTAATTACTTGAAAAATAATGATGAGAAATTACTCAATTACGTAATTTTATTTTCATAGCATATGGTCCTAAATACAAATATAACAAAAATATTGAAAACTCCTCGCCTGTTTTTAGAGGTTATTATATGATTTCATTTATATGGTTCCTATTAAGACCACTCAATTTTTTCTAAAAATTCTAGATTTATAATTAAACTTCAAATGAATATCTTGTAGAATTTGTGTCTTATATTTTGGTTTTTGTTGAAGTTTGGGACATTTTTTCCCTTGAACTGCAGGTTTTGAACATAAACATTTTTGGTATTACCCAATTTTCTAGTAGCTTGAAACTTTTTCTATATTTCCAGACCTTTGTACTATCTTCTTAAGCGTAGTCTAATGATGCATCCGCGTTTTTAGGAAACATCTCTTGCCAAATTATGTTATGAAACCAGCTCACAAATTAGATGAAAATAGAGATCAGCGACTTATAAATCAGCCACTTCGAGGGGGAAACCTCCTTTACATTACATAAATGAACAATTCTTAGCTGATACAAATGACAAAACCTCCTTTCTATATATAGGAGTCCGATGGGTCACAATATAATCCTAGTCGACATAACAATAACAATGTAAGGGCACAACAATAACAATAGTGGGCTTCTATGGGGCACAATAATAACAATATAGGGACTACATGGGCACAACAATAACAATAAGAGGGCTATACTAACAATAAAAATAAGGGGATACACTAGTATTATAGGGACCTAACATGCCCCTCTCCTTCAAAAAAGTGTTGTCCTCAACGCTTTATTATTTCAGGATGCTTCTGTGTAAAATTCTCATCCTCCCATGTGGAATCTTCAGCATTTAAGTTCTTCCACTTGTTGAGATACTCTAAAATTGATCGATTTCGTAGTTGTCAATTTCTTGTTTCAGTGACTGGTTTAGGTTCCAATATGATTTTTCCTTCCTCGTCAAGTTATAACAATATTGTTTGAATTGGGAGTTTGTCACCTATAGCCTTCTTTAAACATGAAACATGGAAAACTGGGTGCACTAGAGAACATGCAGGAAACTCCAATTTGTATTCCATAGTACCAATATTTTGTAGCACCTTGTAAGGACCATAATACTTTAGCGATAATTTATTATACTTCATGGCTTTCTTTAGGGACATTGGTTTGTATGGTTGTAGTCATAAAAATACCTGGTCACTTACATCAAATACCCAGTCACTTGATATGCCTGTTGTTTCATTCGATTATGCAACAAAGTTAGGTTATCCTTTAAAAGTTGGAATTTTTTTTTTTTAATGTTCAATGTCATCTTCCATTGTTTGATCATTGATATTAGATTTCATTTCATTTTTGGTTACATTTTGCAAGAGTGACATTTGTTGCTCATGGTCTCGTAATTTTGATATATCATGGTGCAATTCTTCTTCTTCATGGGTCATAGTAGAGTTTTCTTTTTCTTGCGTTTTAGATGCTCGATATTGAAACTGATGTATCTCTATAATATTGTATCCCTGAGATTTTATCTTTGTTCTTGTAGTAGCCCTCTGGGTCTTCTTTCCAATGCCACAGTTCAAATCTGATTTGAATTCTTCAAGGCAAAGTTATTCCCAATCTCCCACAATGACCTAATTATATATTGGTTCAGTAGAGCGAACTTGTACAGAATTCCATGTGTCACTGTTTCGTATTTCAAGTCTGAAATCAATACATAGGAAACTACTGTCAGTGTACTTTCATCCATTTTTTACAGAATTCCAATATGATGCTCAGAGAGAGAGTGAAGATTTTCCCAAGGTCACCTATTTGAGATGAAATTTGGGAGCCTGTAAAAACCCTAAATTCCACAGATCATATCTCCGAAAATATTGCGAACCAAGATCTTAAATTTTTACATGAAGTTCCTCAGGATTTATTCTCAAATGGTTTTTTTTTAAGCTTCTGAATCTTCGTGGAAAAAACGGTATAGAGAAAAATCCACAATGACCTGTTTGAAGCAGTGAAACCCTAGAATCCAAAGCTCTGATACCAAATGTTATGAAACCAACTCAAAAAATAGAATAAAATAGATATCAACGACTTATAAATCAGCCTCTTCAAGGGGGAAACCTCCTTTACATTAAATAAATGAACAATTCTTGGATGATACAAATGAAAAAAACCTTCTTTCTATATATAGGAGTCCAATGGGTCACAATATAATCCTAGCTGACATAAAAATAAAAATGTAAGGGCATACCAATAAAAATAATGGGCTTCTATGGGGCACAATAATAAAAATATGGGGACTACATGGGCACAAAAATAAAAATAAGGGGGCTATACTAACAATAACAATAAGGGGATACACTACTATTATAGAGACCTAACAAATTAGCTCACAATTTTAACACAAGAATATTGTTAAGCTGCTATGCTTCTATCTGTGCACTATATTGGAGGATGGCTACTACAGTAGTATCTTTTGCAGTGAAACCAAAAAAATTATCTTTCAAGTTTTTTGTTTCATGTAATTGATAGCCATCAAGTTAATACTTTCAACTTTCCTGTATTTGACGGTGGGAATGAAGTTTGTGTTGGAATTTTTGTACCTCAAAAAGTTTGCAGGAGAGAATCATTAATGGAAACAACAAGCATAGAAGATTTGGGTGCATGTAGAGAAAGTTACAATGGTAGGTATTCCATATCTGGGTAGAAAAAGGTACAATGGAAGGTATTCCAGATCGGAAGTGTCTTCCGCTGTACGAAATGGAGCCCCCTCTAACGACAAATACTAGTGATGGGACACTTCTGACAACCTCTTGTCCGGTGCCCTGCCTTCCTTTGGACTCAAACTTTTGTTCCTCCCGGTGCACCCCTTATTCCCCTCTGTCGACTACCTCCACCAGCCTGCTCCCATCTGCTCCGCCATCCAACCACCACCCCCAACTCCAGCCCGAACGCCTTTATTTTATAATTTGAAACTCCATTATATTTCGCGCTCCACGGAAAAATCGCATCCTCGTCTCTATTTTTTTCATCCAAGTCTTCGAGTTCGCACCACCTCAATATTTGAGTTTTCCACTATACAAGTCAGGTCTTCTGCAGCTTTTGATTAGTTTGCAGCTACACATAGAGGCTGGAATTCGACTCCTTGCCTTGAGAGTTGCAATAGCCTTTCATTTTTTCAAGAGGGTTGTTGAGGTACTCTTCATTTAATTAACCCTATTCATGACATCTCCCTCTTTTTTCTTTAAATTATGTATGCACTAGCCTTCTTAAACACTTCCTTCTTTTTGTTTTGTAAATTATCCTAGCCAAACCCTAGCATTTTTCTTTACAAATTAGGTCTTCTGCAAGTTTCGATTACTTTGCAACTACACACAAAGGCTGGAATTCGACTCCTTTCTTTGACAGCTGTAGTAGCCCTTCATATTTTCAAGAGGGTCATTGAGGTACTCTTCATTTAATTAACCCTTTTCTATCTTTTCCCTCTTTTTTATTTAACATTTTCTCTAATTTGCATATGAAAATCTTAAATCTTAAACGAAATTGCTTAGAATAGTGTTCATTTATGATTTTCCAGCGCCTAAAAAAAATATTTGCAAGATAGCATTTTTATTGGTTTAAACTCAATACTTTTATCCCTAGATAAGTTTTGGAAGGAAATCTAAATAGGATTTCGTTAATATATAGATTATTCATTTAGTTCATGCTTGCAAGTAGTTACAATTTGAAGCTGATATGGATCTTTCAACATTAAAATTTACGCTCATTGTAGAGACTACAAAAAAAAAATTAGGACCATAGTTTTGTATCACATTTTCCATGTGAGCTGGTATGTTTGAAAAGTTAACTTCATCCCTTTTTTATCGGCATTTCTGAAGAGGTGATGTTATCAACCATCCAGATATTAAACCATATTGATACGATCCATGATCTAGTAGAACATCCGGTTAAAAAAAGAAGTTGATAGTCTTATTTAATTTTTAATGTATATGGTAAGCTCTTTGTTGTGAAGCTGTATCATTCAAACATAACTTAGCCAGGAAGATACTTGGATCCTAATTGTCGGCCTCTGACTTGGGTACCATATTATTCATTATATGGATTTTTTAAACATGAATGATTAGGCTCATTGTACATACTCCACAACCAGAAAAGTCCATGTTGGCACCATAATTTTGTATCGCTTTTTACTTGAGGGGAATTTTGGTGGAAAATTTAATTGCTCCTTTTATAAGTTAGGTCATTGAGAGGGGGATTTCTTCCAAAATAATTGCATCCGTTGTTGTAGATATTTCTAACTAAGTTGTGTGGTCCATTATCCAGATTAAAAAATGGGATTGATTTGATGTGAGCATAAATTATAATGTTGGAAGATCCATGCCAAGCCAAAAAATAGGTTGAATAATACATTATTATACTATTCTCTGCCCAGGCTCCCACCATGGTTCTACCAAACACAAGTTCAGAGGTATAGAAACAACCAAAAGGCCACATAGACCCTCACATGAACAATGGAGCCCCCTGCCCAGTCCACCATGCCTCATGATGCCTGCCTTTGCTCCGTCGATTTCTCGATATGGAGTCCACACCTTTGTCAATCCCATTGATTTGTGATATTCCAAATTCTTCATCCTAAAACCTATACAAGGAAGCAATAATGTGGAGCTCTCATTTTGAATCTTTCAGCATACAATGGCTTGCAGACATTCATAGGATGTCCACTGATATACTGGTGGAAGGAATGTCAAGTGTAGATTCAGGTGTGAGATATGACACTAGATCATGATATTTTGCAAGAGAAGTCATCAATCAGCATCATGATAAGTCTGAAATATGTGAATGTGTTGTTCTTATAATTTTACTTGGGGATATCATGGCATGGTTCTTTCACTAGAGAAGAACCCATTGTAATATTTGCATGGTTCACGATATAATAGATGAATATTTTTTAGGGTATAATTATTTTCTATTGTGTTATTTTACCATGTGTCATGAACCTTTTCAACCACCAATTCATTATTGTTGTTCAAAGGACAAATATTTTCCTCTCGGTATTACATTATTCAATGTTGTCATAATGACCATGCAGGTGGTACACCATTATTTTTGTGCATGGCCATTTGGTTTATTTTTACTTCCTTGGGATCTAATACATCCTAGATTAACATGGATATTTTTGAAAATAGTTAAAAAAAAAACAAAAAACAAAAAAAAAACTTAAAAACAAATTTGACACTCTATAGTAGGAATGATTATACACCCTGCTACTCAATTGGGAAATTATGTTCTTGTCATTTTGATTTTATTTTTCAGCTAGCAAAGCTCATGGATCAAACATAATACTATGCATATTCGACTTCCATGTTCTGATCATCAATATCTGCACATACGTCCCTGATTTAGGGAGAAATGCAAACCTTTTTTTTGAAGTGCTAAATATATAAGAGACTACTAAAATTACATGGAATTGTGCTCTACCACTTATGGGGCTTTCACCTTTAAATTTCTGATATGGATTTTCATCCTTCAACATTTCACCTACATTTGTCATGGTAGCCCTGTTTCCCAACAAGGAAATGGTACAAAGCAGATCATTTTGGAGCATGCGATGCATTCAGTATTCATAATGCTCAGAAATATTCAAATCCATGACCTCTTTCCAGCCATTTTATTTCTCAACCATTTTTCCAACACATTTAACAATGTTGATTCCCTCTCCATATGAGGGATCAACTAGTTTCTTACCAGTCACTAATTCCAACAGCCCCACTCCAAAGTTATTATATGTAACCTTTAGTGTGTAAGAAAACTCTGAAAAAACAGGGTGTATCATGATAAAAAATTTAACAAGAAGAGATTGATGCAACTTTTTCCTACTATATTTATAGTTTCTCAGATAACCTTAGTTAGAGGTGTGAAATCATGATTTGTACTTCAAAGGAATATTTACATGCATCAAAAGTGTGAGAAGATTTAAGAAATAAATACTTGATGAAATGTTTCGAGAAAGTAAATTTACTTGCAAACCCAACACCTCAAGATTATGTAACCCATAAAGCTCATATGGTATACTTCCTGAAAATTTATTATTGCTAGCATTGAAAACAGACAGAAGCCTAAGTCTGCTTATAAAATTTTTATCATGGCTTAAAATTTCTTTGGAATTTGGCTAGATCAATTTCAGCTTGGAGGAACCATCAATCTCAAAGATTATGTACATTTTTGTAGGATTTCAATAAGCTTAAACTTATTGAAAACTACCAACACAAATCAATTAGTTTAGTTATCATGCCCATGAACAATTCAGTTTTTGGAATTAAATGTTCATATTAGGTTAGTCTCTCACTCAGGATACCTAACGAAAGCACAAATTATACTATCTGTAGAGAGGTCAAAGGCATTTAAGTGCTAGGAAAATAAAATTTTAACATACAAAAACTGAATAGATGACCTGACTAGCCATGGAAATAGACATTAGGAACAAAATACCAATATAGCATGATCATAAAATAAACTTAAGGACAAGGATATGAGTCTATGGTAGCAACCAAGATGGGATCTCTGTTGTCTCTAATAATACCTCCATCTAAGGGCGATATGTCAAGTTGTTTTTCAATGTGCTCCATCTCGCAATCTAGGTCCTTCATTTGAAAATGAATATGCTCAGGGGAATGGAGGATGTCAACTTGATAGTCGTGAAATTCGAGTAGTGTTCTGCATAATAGGAACTCCATGTGCTAGTAAAGATATTTTTTTGTGTACAGATTTAAATGGCAATCAATGTGCCTAGTGTCTAGAACCCAATCATCCAACTCAACAAGAACCTATGTGTCTAAGGGTTGATGTCTGTGGAAGGATATTTCTCCCTTGGCATGATTTATATCTTCCTGGATGGGGCATGGTGTGAGGTCACAGAAGTGGGAGAAAAACCCCTCCAAATGGTGATGCACGTGCATACTGCCCATGTTGGCCCACTCTTGATAATAAGCCACTCCCTTGTGGACACAATAATGTTTAGGAGGTACAAGAGAGGGGTTAGAGATAGTAAGTAATACACGTACTAATGGGGGAAAGGAAGGAGAAACTAAAGTCCAAGGAGAGTTCCAAATTGCAGGAGCATGGAGGATAGGGTCAACATTAAAATAACTATAGGCAAAGGATACTACCAACCATGACCACCAACGAGGGAGAAGAGGACTATAAAAGAGGAACACTCAAATTAAAAGGAAACATACCCAAAGAGAAAACTTGTAGCAAGGGTTCCAAGGACACAAAGCAGGTGAAGCACAAAATCGAGCAGAGGATAAGTAAGGTGAGATTGGATGGCAGAATATGGTGTGAAATCCCAAAGGAGGAAAAGGCACCAAGAGAAGACTAGTACAACTACACCCAGATTCAGATGTGAAGGGCATAGATAGGAAGTAAGGAGTTGAAGAGGGTTAAGCACAAGAAAAAATAGAATTCTCTATAGCCTTCAAAAGGAATTTGAAAAGGAATGAAAACAACTCAGAATATGGAAGTTATTAGTTTCACCATAGATCCATTGAGTTGAGGATGGATTAACAAACTCAAATTGGAAATAATCCAACTGGGAAGGTTAACTTTTACCCAATTTAATCGCTAAGGAACCATGCAATGGAAGGAAATGTGCTACGTCATTGCATGTTCCTGTTGGTGGAATGGACTTCTTATGCATGTTATCATTTCTTGAGAGACACAAACTCTCATGATGGAAACCCCACCAGTTATTCGCATTAACTATCAAATTTCTTCAACAATTTCATTCAAAGTAATCATTTTGTTTTACAAATTTTCCAACCAATAAAATTTATTGTGGCTTAATCCTCACAAGGCCTCTCACGATTCATTGAAAACAAACAAAAGCCTAAGTCTGCTTATAATTTTTTTATCATGGCTTAAAATTTCTTTAGAATTTGACTAGATCAATTTCAGGTTGGAGGAGCCATCAATCTCAAAGATTGTGTACATTTTTGTAGGAGTTTAATCAGCTTGAACTTATTGACAACTACCAGCACAAATCAATTAGTTCAGTTATCATGCCCATGAACAATTTAGGTTTTGGAATTAAATATTCAAACAAAAGAAAGTAGGTAATTTTTTGCGGCTCATATATATGGTAAAACACTAATAATTTCAACCTTTTGTTATGTCAAATTGGCATTATAAGAAAATGATAGAAATCTCATTACTCAAGTACTCAATTATTGGACTGCTGAAGCACTCATTTATATAGAAAATATGAAGTACATGTACATACTTGCAACTTACTAGAAGCTAGAACAATTTTAAGCTCTCCTAACCCTAGCTTGGGAAACCAATAAAACCCTAACAAAAAACTCATCTTCGCTAGGAATCACATGTAACCAAAGTTTTTCACTCCACCAGGAATCCTCAACAACATAGCATCACAACTGGAATGAAATTCATCGCATGAATGTTGGTATGTCGGACAATAAATAAGAAGTATAGTTTCTCTCACAACGTGTTTGAGAAGCCAATTTGTGTGATGTCTCCAAGTTGTGTGATGTCAGTGACCCAATCATCTTTGGATGAAGGGGGGCCCATTGAATAAGTTGTTGTGTCTGTAAAATGACAATGCATTTTTCATCAAGAAAATGATAACATGTGAAGTAATACATGCATCGGAATACAGAGTAGATCAATTAGGAGTCTCGTCTTAAGCACCTTGACTCGTCTGATAAAAATAGTTATGGTGGTTTTGTCTATGTTCTTCACCTGAAATAACATTATTGTGATAATGAATACCTGCAAACATTCACACACTATATTAACAACATCAACAACAACTAGTGCACAAAGTTGAGAGCAAAGACAAAGCAAAAAACCTAGAAATTAAACAATTTTCATGATGGCAGTGACCCAATCATGTTCTGATTGAGGGGGACCCATTGAAGAACCTGTTGTGTTTGTAAGATAACAATGAAATTTTCATCGGGGAAAATAATAGCATGTCAAATAATAAATGCATCATTATACATAGTAGATCAATTAGGAGTCTCGTCAAATGCACCTTGACTCATCTGATAAAAATATTGATAGTGGGTTTGTCTACGTTCTTCACCTGAAATCACATTAATGGGATGTTGCATCCCTGAAAACATTCACACACTACATTAACAACATGAAAAACAACCAGTGCACAAAGTTAAGAGCAAAGAAAAAGCAACAAACATGGAAATTCACCAATTTGTGTGATGTTGGTGACCCAATCATGTTTTGATCATGAGGGACCCATTGAAGAACCTGATGTGTCTGTAATATAAAAACACAATTTCTATCAAAGAAAATAATAACATGTCAAGTAATACATGCATTAGAATACATAGTAGATCAATAGGGAATCTCATCAAATTCACCTTGACTCATTTGATAAAACTATTGATGGTGGGTTTCCCTACATCCTTCATCTTAAATCACGTTAATGGGATGATGTAACCATACAAACATTCACACACTACCTTAAGAACATCAACAACAACTAGTGCGCAGAATTAAGAGCAAAGACATAGCAAAAAACCTGGAAAATCACCATTTGATCTCAACATATTGATATTATCTCCCTATCGATCTTACTTGGAACAGTAGAAGATGTATTGTTGGAGTGAGGATGACCACACTTGTTGAGGTGTTGAAATATAAATGGTTCATCTTCAAATGCAGGTACATTCAAATCTATATCCAAGCTGACATTATTTTTTCTTCTTTTGTTTTTATTTTTAGGACTAGGGAAACTCTTCTTCCTCTTCAAGGATGACTCATAAGCACCCAACCAAAGGGTGAAGTCATAATCCATAATATGAAAATCATTAGCATCATCCACAAATTTTTTAGCCAAATCAATCAATTTTTTGTGTTTCTCACAGTATAAGGAGGACTATTCTGAAACAGATCTAGATAGCCAAACAACTCCTCTCTCAACAAATTAAGTTATTCAACATTGTCATCTTCCATATTGGTTTTGGTAGTATCTGTGCGAAGGTTTGGTGCCTCTGTACTGATCTCAGAAGGGGAATTCAAATTATTGGGTTTGGTATGAAGATCCAATAAAGGGTATGAATCTATTAAGGAGGAATGCAACTAATCTACTTTTATGACATTCTTGCAAATGTTTCCCCAAATAGACCATGGGCAATTGCAAGTGATAAAATTTGTGTAATGACAAATGATAAGATATTCTTTATCGGGTTTACTTTGACTCCTCACCCAATAAGCACGAGATATGCTCTCATGAGGCTTGCAATCACTATCTGGAATTCTTCTAGCCCTTTCCATTGATGATTCAAGCTGCAACTCTTTCTTGTGGTTATTAAAATATCCTTCTTTTTTCATAATTTCCTTAAATCGATAACATGGCTCAACATTTTTTAGGAGAGAATAGAATATCCAATCCATTCTACGAGAAAATTTCTTTCATCTATCACATAGAAAGGTTGTCTTGAGATAACTATTGTATGATTCCACAACATTATTTGTCTCCTCATTTACATGAGGAAAATCTCTGCAACCTTTAACCCACATCCCTACATGGAAAGCCTCAATTAGTAAATATATGTTGTCCTCATGAAACAAAAAACATACAACACAGAAGGAATATTATGAAAACTTAGGAATCTTGTCATTGGCAATCCAAGCCTTGTAGAAATAGTCCAAAAAATTCTCCTCAGTTGTATATTTGGTGAAAAATGCATTGATTGCACCATCCACTTCATGACTAGAACAATCTTTGATGATATGGCCAAGTTCATTGAACATCTCTTTTTCTTTTTCTAAATTTTTGACCAATCGATTAACATTCTTTAGCCATGCCCTCCTTACGTGCCAAATACACAAGATCACTTCACATTTCGTGATTATCCTGCCTCATTTAATTCATTTTAAGTGAGAAATTTTTAGATCGAATACAACTCAAAATGTCAAACAAGAATATTACATTAAAGTAATGATTTCAGCTATAGCATCATCGACCATGAAGGCATTGACCTTCCAATCAAGACGAAGTTGAAAACACCTATGCATGAGGCTCTCCAACCTTACTACTATATCTTGTGATGTATTACGTGACATCACCACCCATGAAATTGGTACCCCACTTTGTTGCTCATAAAACACCGCAAGCATGTACAACTGATACTTTCATACTAAATGAAATTAAGTTAATTTTAAGTCATAAATCATATTGAATAATTATAACCAAAACGATTTTATTAAATAAATAATTGGAAAAAAAAATCACCCCATATTTGTTTGTATCAAACATTGAGTCCATGGTTATCAAGCTATTATAAGATAAATTGACCATAGTTTCCAACATCTATTTTATTTGTATTCCAGCTATAAAATGGGTCTCTCCACCATTGGGCTTCTGGTAGAAGAAGAAATCATTTTGGTTTTTTTATATCAGAGATTCACACTCATTTCATCTTTGCTATGCAGTTGATAACTTTGTTTTGTCATATTATTATAGATGTTTACAATGTCTTTTATTCGTAAGAAAAAATACCTATCTCGAGTTGTAGCATCTATGTCAAGATATTTCTTAATATGCACTTTACAAATAGATTCAATTTTCAATTAAAGAAAAAAACAATTTCTAAATAAGAAATCATGTTCTTTGAAAGTATTGGTTGCATCTGAGGAACATCACCACTTTAAGTTTTTAGTTTTTCATGACAAGGTCATCCTTTCCCATATTCATGATCATACATGTTGTATGTTATTACTGCTATATTGGGATCCTGAACCATAATCTTTAAAGTAAAATGGCATTGACATCCCCTCTTTTTGGAAATTGAATGCTTTGATTTGGTTTTCCATTCATCTCTCTTGTCAACTGGACCATATGAGCAATGATAACTACAAAATAAATTATGAAATTTCGCCACATATGATAAATTATAAAGCACTATTAATATCAACATCTAAAAAATGTCGTTCTAAAATACTTACAGTTCATATAGTAAGGAAACACTAGCCCTTGTTATCAATGGTTTGCTTTATCGACGCACGAAGGAACATGGAGCATTTGGATTAGATTCCTCTCCTTTTATAAAATCATCAATTCTTTCTTTGGGAATTTTGGCAACACGGTCAATATTCATGTGTTTCTTGTAGACTTCATACCAAACTAAATATTTACTAGAAAAAATGACTTTGTCTTTAGGGTCTTGCACCTCAACATCCATGATTGGCTGCCATTTCTTTTCCATGTTGTCTCAATGTATGCAAAAATATTTGGAAACATATTAGGAATTTGTAAATGATGACAAATTCAGCTACAATTAGGATGAACGAAGAAAAACTATAAACATGAAAAGATAGAAATGAAAATGAATGGAGTTATGCTGAGTTTGCTTATCTTCTACATCGTTGAAACCTAACAACCTCACGGATTCGCTCAACCTGTCTACGCTCTCCCAAATCGTGCGCAGGGATTCGGCACTTACCCATGGCTATAGATTCAGGGGGAGGGATTCAGCCTCCCCCTACAAACGGGGAAGGTTTCAAAGAGATCCCTGACCAAGGAAAAGATTCCACTGACATGGAACAGGGGAGGGAAGCTCCCCAAATTCCAGCTATGAAGAAACGACCGAATGCATCTGCCGCCACTTCTTCCACATGCAAACCTATCGCACCAGAAAGACCCAAATTCAATCTTCCAAGCCATTGTATAAATGCTCGGATCCAGTACATGAGGGACCATGCTCTCATCGGGAAATTCATTGGCATCTGGCCAACTGAAAAGGCGCTACAAGGGTGGATTGCTTCCAAATGGAAGCCCAAGGGACATGTCACTCTCCAGCTTGGACCAAAAGGCTTCTTTACCGCCATTTTTAACTGCATTAAGGATCGAAACACAGTCATGGACGGAGGACCTTACTTCTTTAACTCAGCAGGGCTATATCTCAGAAACTGGGTGGAGAGATTTAACCCAGACAAAGAAAACTTTAACTGGGCTCCTGTATGGATTTTCCTATACTCGCTGCTGCTCGAATATTGGGATGAAGACTCACTCCAAGAAATTGGCAGGGGACTGGGAGAGTTCATCAAAATAACCGAAGAAACCAAGCTTCGAATATATGCCTCATATACGAGAATCTGTGTATACATGCATTTGGATAAAGCCCTACCAGATGCGGTAAGTCTGTTTCATGATGATTTTGAATGGGTGCAACCTTTAGACTATGAACATGTTCCATTCAGATGTCACAGATGTCATGCTCATGGGCACATGTTCAGATATTTCCCACTTAACACTCAATCTCTGAGCAAAGAAGAATGAGATAAGGCAGAACCAGATGGATTCACCAAAGTTCCCTCTCACAGGAAGCACAACAGGAAATCCTCGGCGACGAGGAAGAAACCCAGCCCTTCTTCCAACACCCCTTCTACCAGTAGTAGATTTTCCATTCTCTCCAACTCTGACCTGTCAACTAAATCCACCCTTGTTTCTCCTGATCCCACCCTCAAGCCCTCCGCTCCCTCGGGTGTACCCAACCACTCCAACCTCAAGTCGACTCAGAGTGAAACGCTTTTCTTTGATTCTTCCAAGCCCAAATCTCCCCATGCAACTAAGCTCCTAACCTGGAACCCTATCTTCATGGACATTGATGGTCCATCTCCCAACCCTACCAATGCCAGTAAGGAGAATCCTGAAAGTGGCCAGCCGAGTCTCATGGAATAAGACTCAGAAGGCATTGACTTTAGGGAGCTTGACATTCTAGGGCTAGAGTATGCCTGTAGAAGGAAGGAGTTTGATAAAATCAATCCTCGGAAAATTGACACACTCAAAGTAGTCCTAACCAAAGTTCAACAACAAAAGAAGCTGGGAATTCAGCTGGGCAGTCATTGGGATAGCCTAAAAGTCATAAAAGAATCCAAGAAACGAGGTCAGAAACCAGATTGGCAGCGCACCATCACTTTAGGGGAGATGTTGGTGGAGTCTGGACGATACCCCAAGTTAACTCGGTTCTTCAAGCCACTTGCAAATAGTTCTCCATGAAGCTCATTTCATGGAATGTTAGAGGGCTCAACAGCCCGGGAAAATATAGAATGATCAAGAACATGATTAAGAAAGAAAGACCACAAATCCTCTTTCTTCAAGAAACCAAATGTAATAGTGTGGCACTAGGCTCAATTCTGTCTAAAGCCTGGCCCAATTGTCATTCAATTGTAGTTGACGCCTCAGGCTCTTCAGGTGGACTCGCGATCGATTGGGATACTCAGTCCATAATGCTTGCAAATTTCCATGCAGCACACAACCTCATTCAAGCTACTTTCCATCCTATTGGAACAAACATACATGGGCATCTTTCAAATGTCTATTTTCCTCGAGACCATGCTAGCAAAATAGCGCTTTTGAACACTATGGAATTCTAAACCACAATAGAACTCATCCTCTGTGGATTTTAGGAGGGGACTTCAATATGATTACCAGATTGGAAGAAAATACAGGAGGAAGACCAATACTGGAATCGGAAAGCTCCCATTTCAAGGATTTTATCAACAACATCTAGCTCATTGACCTTCCTTTCTCAAATGGCATCTTTAAATGGAACAACAGAAGAATGGGAAGTCAGCAAATTGCCTCAAAGTTGGATCTTTTTCTTATTTCGGACAATGCCATTCACTTGGGGGGGGACCTCTTAGCCTCCATATTACCCCTTGCAGGCTCAGACCATTGGCCCATTTCGCTCCAATGGCAGAGCATTGGCACACATCTAAAAAGGCCCTTCAAATTTGAATCCTTTTGGCTATCTCACCCTTCCTTCAAATCTATGGTCCACTCTGCTTGGATAAGTTTTGCTCCACCAAAAGGGTCGAAAATGTTCCAATTTTAGCAAAAGCTCAAACACCTCAAACTCCGAATCAAAGAATGGAACGTTTCGGTATTTGGGAATATTTTTCAGGAGAAAAAGGCTCTTGAGCATGAAATGGTAGAAATAAAACAAAAAATTATCAAGGAAGGCCTATCTGAAATTCTGGCTTCCAAAGAATAGGACCTACAAAAGCAGCTAGAAGCTTGACATAAGTAAGAGGAAATACTTTGGAGGAAAAACTCGAGAATAAGATGGCTAAAGGAAGGCGAACGAAATAAAAAATTCTTCCACAGCTCAACAGTTCAAAGAAGAATGAAAAATCGCATTAATCATATAACTAACCATCATGGAGAACAAGTTGAGCAACATGAAGAAATTGAGCAAGTACTTCTGGAACACTTCAAAGGCATACAAGAAGAGCTCCCTATAGATAGGCAACCTGGCATTGAAAAAATAACTCAGCTGATCCCCAAGCTGGTAACAAAAGAGCATAATAAGATGCTAATGCACCCAGTCACTCTTCTGGAGGACGAAACAACAATGGCACAATCTAAGGAACGAAAATCTCCTGGACCTGATGGCTTCACTTCCAATTTTTTCCACCATTTCTGGGATCTGATCAAAATAGAAGTCTGATAGCTTGTGGAGGAATCAAGAGCCACACACTAGCTTCTCCCAGCACTCAATGCTACTTTAATCGCGCTGGTTCCAAAAGAAGAGCAACCAAGCACACCTGCAAAATACCGACCCATCGCTCTTTGTAATGTGATATACAAGGTTATCTCCAAAGTTATAGCCAATCGGCTCAAGCCCCTTCTTCCACTTTTAATCTTGCCGGAGCAGACTGGCTATGTAGAAGGACGACAAATTCTAGATGGCATCATCCTAACCCATGAAGTCATCCACTCCTTAAAGGTTGCCAAGAAAGCAAGTATCCTTCTTAAAATTGATCTTTCTAAAGCCTTTGACAAATTATGCTGGCGTTACATTCAACAAATTTTGAGTTCTTTTGGTTTTGATCAGATGTGGATAAGATGATTTATGAATCTCATCTCTTCAACCTTTTATTCCATTCTTATCAATGGCGTCCCATTCGCCCCTTACACCCCTTCTAGAGGCATTAGGCAGGGGGATCCTTTATCTCCTTTTATCTTTGTTCTCATGGCTGAAGGCCTCAGCAGATTGATTCACCATTCAGTCCACACCCAACAACTTCGAGGAATCTCTCTTCATGATTCCCCTGCTACTACACACCAACAATTTTTGGATGACAACATGCTCTTTGGACATCCTTCAGTCCAAGAAGCATGATCTTTTAAAGTTATTATGAATCTCTTCTCTAAAGCCTCTAGTATGTCCATCAATGATGCCAAATCACATATTTTATCTTTCAACACTCCTCCTCAAACCCAAGCCAATATTTCCCGTATCTTGGGGTTCTCTATTGCTTCCCTCCCTGCCAAGTATCTAGGCGCACCCCTCATTGATTCTGCCATAAAAAACTCTACCTGGAACCTTCTCTTGGAAAAACTGGAAGCTCGGCTCTCCTCTTGGACCTTTAGAGCTCTTAATCTGGCAAGTAGGCTCACTCTCATCAAAGTTGTCTTACAATCCATAGCCCTCTGTCTCTTCTCTGTTCTTGCCACTCCGAAATGAGTACTCAAATAGATCAAGACTTTGCAAAGTAAGTTCCTCTGGGGGTCATGAGGCCAAAATCATAAATGGGCCTTAGTCAACTAGAACACGGTTTTCACTCCAAAAGAAGTAGGAGGCCTCGGACTCAGAAATCCCATACATAGAAATGAAGTAATGGGAGCTCGCATATGGTGGAAGTGGCTCTCAAATCCACACATGCCATGGGCCAAACTATGGAAAGCCAAATACGCCAACAACAGACCCCCTGGAGATCTGATAAGGTTCTCCCTAGAAAATGTTGGATCCCTTATCTGGAACGCAGCTAAGCAACATTATGCTCTTATTCAGCAACATAGCTTTTGGGAAGTTCGTAATGGTAATACAGCTAGATTCTAGGTGGACTCCTAGTAGCAAAATCCAAAGCTGGTAGACACTCTCTTCTACCCCAATCGTAGCAACATTTCTGGCCTAGAGGAAGAAAAGGTTAGCCAATTCTGGCTAACCACGAGCTGCAGCGAATACAGGCAATGGAAGCTCCCACTTCATATAGCTCCTCACGCCCAAGAGGCCACCTGGGAAGCCCTCAGTGAAGAGCTTCAATGCAGGAAAATCAGATGCTTGGAGGAACTAGATATTCTTAGATGAGGTTACACCAAAAGGGGAATGTTCTCAACTAAGGAAGCCTATTCTCTAATGCATCCGATGCCTCTTCCTCATGACCCGCTATGGCAATTAATCTGGTCTCCTGATATTTGGCCAAAAGTCTCCACTTTTCTCTGGTTACTCAGTCACAAAAAATACTTACTTGGGACAACCTGATTAAAAAAGGCTTTATCGGTCCCTCTCAATGTCCCAACTAAAATCAAAGCAGCGAAATGATCCAACACCTCATGATTTCCTGCACTCTAGCCAGCACTCTCTGGGAGAAAATCTATTTTCGATGTCAAATAAAAAAGTTGGATGGAGACATAATCAATATCATTAGAAACTGGCCCAGGCATCCCTATAGAAGTGCGCTCCTCAACACCCTTTGGCAATTAATCCCTGGTTTACTTTTATGGTATCTTTGGAAAGAGAGAAACAAGAGAATATTCAAGAGTCAATCCACCCCCTTGGAAATCCTCTAGATCAACTTCAACAATAATCTCCAAGAATCACTTGCTCTCCACTCCTGGCAGGAAGAAGACCTTCCAAAACGGCCAAAGGAAATCACCATATGGAAAAACTGGCAACTCAAAATCATAACCACTCCCAGTCCTATTAGTCGTAGTACTCCTAACATCCCGTTACATTGGATTCCTCCACCCTCCGGGATAGTCAATTTGAACTTCGATGGAGCATCAAGAGGCAATCCAGGTCAAGCCAGATTTGGTGGCATCTTCAGAAACTCAAAGGGGGACACCCTAGCTATATATTACGGTGCCATAGGCTGGGACACCAATAATTCAGCTGAACCGGAAGGGCTTTGGCAAGGGCTTCATATCATTCAACTCTATAACTTTTCTCCCACCATCATTGAAGGGGATTCTCAGATTCTCATCAATATAGCCAATCAACTTCTTCAAGGTACCAACTCTGCGAAAGTAACCACAAGTTGGCGAATGGAAACCAGAATTGAAAGGATAAGCAATTGGCTGAAAGATAATCAAGCAATCTCCTTCACCCATGTAAAAAGGGAAGGTAACAAAGTTGCAGATCTCCTAGCCAATCTAGGAGCAGACAATACCAATACCCTCAATCATGACCCCCCTAATATTATCCATGAAAGAGATTTGTTGCAGAATTTCACTATACTGGTGCATAATGATCGCAAAACTCCGGATGCGGATGAACGCCTTGGTTGATGGAAAAGCAGTCCCTGGGCGACTCCCAATGGAGCTCGTGTGGGGTGGCCATATGGCCCTCTGCAGCTCCACCATCGTCGCATTAATGTTTCCAAATTTCTCCGCATTAATTCACACAGGCTGGCTCCTTCATTATCTTCCTCAGCTCGATTAGTTAGAAATGGCGTTCGTCTTGGATAGTTTGGATTGTTTCTGTGCTGAATGCAATTCTCTGCCTCCCTTGTGGAGCGCCTGCCCACCTGCGTGTGTTGAGGCAAGTACTCGCACCCAGACTGGGCGACGTTGTTCTCTCCTCAGTTGTTTAGAAACGCTGTCAGGTTTTCACTTCACCCAGAGCGCCCTTTGTTGTTCGAATTTCCATCTACATGCTCATTTTGTTAACTCCTGTGGGCTCCCTACGCTTTCCACTTGCTCTTCTCGCCCTTGGATCTTCCAGCGCTCCTCTGCGAACATGCCATGGCTCCGACAAAGGATGCGATGCCGACGCAATGTCAGTCGAGGTCAGGTGGTTCACTCATGGCCTTCCACTAGCTCAGATACTGAAACTGCCTCTGAGGACACTGAATGGGGTCGATATCCAGATACCCTAAGCCAAAGGGGTCGTGCCTGCCACCTTGGCAATGTTCGTTTCACCCACCCTTCCATGCCTCCTTATTTCGGCCCACCTAGACCTGTCTCGCCTGCCTCTCACGCATCTATCAGTCACTCCCTCCGCCAATCCTCCCAGAGAGCAGAGTTTCACTTTGAATGCTCTCTTAACCAGCCCATTGTCATTGCTTTTGTAACCGTAACCTTGAGAGAAGAGTTGCCTGCGACTGACCCTATTCATTTGTCATGCAGTCTCAACCCCTCACCGTCTAAGAGCAAAGCCCTGGACCCGGATGCGCCCTCTGATCCTGTGCACTCCAACTTGGGAAAAGAACCCATGTAGGTGGACATCCCCAACAAAAGCAGCGAGCTAGAGGAAGGAGACGAAGCTACAAGGGACGAGTACTGGTGCAGAATTGTGGAGGAACCACCCTCCCCAGCTCATGAGCAGTGAATATCGCTCCTCTCGGCTTGCCATGGTACAATTGCTCAATCATTCTAGAAGAATTTTTTATTTCCTCTGCTTCTCATCAGCTCAAACAGCTGATTGTTACTCTAGTCTAGTTTTCATGTTATATTTAACATTATGAACAATGAGCCGGTTTCCCTATCAAGGGTGGAAAAACTCTTTCCAAAAGAACTAGTTTCCCTTCCAGGGCAGTTCAGTATTTTTGTTAAGCTTGGACATCAAGCCTAGTTTTCAGGCTTCCATAGCTGAAACTGTGGCAGTTTTTTATTATTATGTTTTATAAATAGAATTAGGTATTATTTAGAAAAAAAATGTAACCTATTGGCAAATTTTTTTCGGGAGGATGAGAAAATTTATCATTTTTTGAATAATGAGCAAGAATTTCAAAATTGTCAAATCGATAAAAAAAATGTAACATAGATTCACCTTGTGATATAGATTTAAATTTATGTGAAATAGATGATGTAGATAATTTAGATGTACATAAATTTGAAAAGTTCACTATTTTTTACTCAAAGTGACATTGATGAAATGGAAAAAAATAGAAATAGAGGAATTGATTGAAGATGAAATAGATTTTATTTATTTAGAGAATAACATTTTACCCGCAGGTTTAACTCCTCTAGAAGATTTATTTGACTCTAATGATGTGCCCGTAAGGCGAAAAATGGAGCCGAGTTAAATCGACATAGAAGAATATAACCTAGGGACAGATGATAAACCAAGAATCATCGAGTTATCCAAATCCTTACCATCGGATGAAAGGGATAAATATATTGAACTTTTTAAAAGAATTTCAAGATGTCTTTGCATGGAGCTATGAGGAATTAAAAACTTATAACACGGACATTATTCAACATAAAATTCCTTTAAAAGAAAATCAAAAACCTTTTCAACGAAACTCAAAAATATCAACCAGGTTTTGTTGCCATTAGTTGAAAAATAAATCAAAAGAATGTTTTATGCTAAGATTATTGCACCGATCAGTTTTACGAATCGGATATCTAATATAGTGCCAACCAGAAAAAATTCAAGAGAAATCGGATTATGCATAGACTTTAGGAATCTTAATAAAGAATCCTTGAAGGATAACTACACTTTGCCAAAAATGGACCATATTTTTACGAGAGGGTAGCGAGGTTCTTCCGGAATCTCTTAATTAGATGGTTTCTCCGGGTTACAATCGGGATTCTAGTTCACAAAGATGACCAAGCCAGCTGCCTTTACCACTCCATGGGGCACTTTCATGTATGTGAAAATGCCTTTTGGGTTAAAAAATGCGAGGGTTATGTTTTAAGGGCCATGGATATTGCCTTTGCCAGGAAATCCATGAGTTTTTAGTCATTTATTTGGATGATATTATTGTGTTTTCTAAAACAAATAAATATCACTTGGATCATACGAGACAAAGTTTTCATTAAATGCGAGAAAATATGGTATATCTCTTAGTCCAGAAAGGTCTATTTTTTGGGCTAGAAGAAGGAAAATTTCTAGGTCATATCATTTTTAAAATAATTCATTACAATTGACCCTACAAGAATCGAAGCAATCTCGAACATTCAACCAGAGGAACATTAAAGAACTCCAAGCATTCTTGGGAAAGATCAATTTTCTAAGAAGATTCATATCAAATACAAGTTTGAGATTATAAAATATCTTAATAACATGCTTAAAAAGGAGTCCTCAATTAAATGGATGGTAAAGGCCAAACAATATTTTTGAATCTATCAAAGCAGGCCTTAACTAAAGCACCGGTACTTATCGATCCAGATTACAAAAAATATTTTATAATATTTCCCTTTGCATACGAACACACAATAGGTTATGAGTTCTTCTGACAGAAAAATGATCAAGGCTTTGAACAACCCATTGCATTTTTTAGTAAAGTTCTCGAGAGATGCACCACTGAAATACAACATAATATAAAAATAGGCTTTGGCTCTGGTTAAAGCTATAAAATATTTCGCGAGTGTATATGCTTCATTCACATATAATTACATATGTCCCAAATGCGGTAGTTAAAGATATTTTGACCCCAAGATGGACCAAACAACAAAGAAGAGGAAAAAGTGGATAGCCACAATCCTTGAATATGATCTAGAAATTAAATCAACTAAACTCATCAAAGGACGGGTTTTAGCCATACTTATGGCTGAATCTAATTGCAATGCATTAGACATTAATTTCATTGCACAAGTAGATGAATAGGAGGAGATGACGACTCCATCGATCGATGAAGCCTATCAAGACTCACCTGGTACTCGACATAATATTTGGCCTTACAAACTTACAAGCTCCTCCTCGGACTTACCAAAACCAAGGCAAGATTTATCAAACAAAAAGAAATGAAATTATGTATCTTAAATAATGCAATCGTATTGGAGAGAAATGCTTTTGGAATTTTACTTAATTGTTTATTGAAATCTGAAGCTAAAAAAATCCTTGAAGAGTTTCATGCAGGTGGTACATGGTGGACATCTATCATTTGAAGAGCACAGTGATAAAATACTCGGTACGGTTTTCTATCTGGCCATCCTTGTTTTCGGATGTTTAAAAGTTTGTTACCTCTTGTCATAAGTGCCAGATTTTTTGAAGGTAAAAAATAAACTTTTTGCCATTACTTTTGAAACCAATATCCATAGAGAAACCATTTCAGTTATGGGGTTTAGATTTCATAGGTGAAATTCATCTCCATCCTCGGAGTCAACACAAATGGATTCTAACCGCTACGATTACTTTACTAAGTGGATTGAAGCAATTCCCATTAGGCAAGCTATAGACTCAATTATTATCTCATTCATTGAAAGTAATATTTTGTCTAGATTTGGATGCCCACACAAAATTATCACGGTGCAATCTTTCATTGCTTTCAAATCTAAAAAGATGATTGCTTTTTTTCCATAAATACCATATTGCCTTAGCTCATTCCACAACATACTACCCTAAGGTAATATTTTGGGCTGAATCCTCGAATAAAAGTTTAGTTAACATCATCAAAAAAAATACTCCAAGATAATAAAAAGACATGGAAAAAGAAGCTTATATATGCCCTTTGGGGTTGATAGGCTTACTACAAAAAAAAGTCCATAGGAACTTCACCATATCAAATTGTTTATGGTACGGATGAAATTTTTTCCTTCTTCCTTGGGTGTCCTAGTCATGAAGATTATCCAGAATTACGGAGTTGAAGCTAATGACATTCAAAGAAGAATCAATGATACCATACACCTTCAAAAAACTAGAGATGAAGTTTATCAAAAGTCATAAGTTTTCCAAGACAAGATCAAAAAAAAATTGACAAAAGAGTTAAGAACATGACTTTTTCATAGGAGATCAAGTTTTAAGATGGGATGCAAGAAGAAGATAAAGGTAAACATGTGAAGTTTGACTTTTTACGCTGGCGGGGACACTATGTCATATATGGTTACGGAAGGGAAACAATTCCTTTTTTATGAGGAATTTGGATGAGTACTAGAGCTTTTCAGAAGGACCAGGTAAATGGAAGAATGTTGAAACATTACTATTCCCACTGCAAGTCACTTAACAACTAGACCCATTTACTTTATCATTGTAAATATTCATAGTCGGAGTGTAAGATTGGATTGGATACATTATCTACAAAGTTGGAAGCTCAGAAGAAAGCTCTAACCTTTGCGGTATAACATATCATAAATATGATTGTTGCGAGAACACGAGAAGACATTCTAGAGATTCACCAAGGTCGATGGATTAAGGCTACTTGATCTCAAAGTTCTTGGCATTTCACAAGGAAAAGCCATCCCCAAGTGGAGCCGATGTTAGTAACCTATAATATAGGGGGTCATAATTTTGACTTGACTATTGGTAATTTTGTAAATTTGTACATACTTTGTCTTCTGCGAAAGTTGTATTCACATATTTTTGTAAAAAAAAATCCAAAAAATCAAAAAAGAGGGTAAAAAAAGGTCCTAAAAGAATAATCGAAGGACTTAGAAAAAATAAAATACCCCAAAAGAAAAAAATTAATAAAACATGAAAGTGAGCAAGCATAAATGCGACTACTTTTTACTTTTTGACTATGGAAGAGTGTCGATAAATGCCATTAGTCCATGATGAGTTAAACGAGTTCAATCTTAACTTATCATTGTTTCAATTTCCATTGTTTTAGATAGAGAATAATGAGTTGTTAGACTATTTAATCCCTCAACAATTTAGTAGTTAGGTAGAGAAATATGGTGAATCCAACAATTTAATCTAGATTCATGGATGAAATAAGTGTAGAATTAGATAGTTTTACTTGCTTTGAAAAGAATAAATGCTATGAAGGTTGGTAGCTTAAATTCACCTACTACGAAAGGAAGGAAAAAATGCTAGCATGAGTAATATGGGTAGGTAGAAGAAGGTGAAAAATCTCAATGTAAATATCATTCATCATGGGCAACAAAATAACTAACTTCCCCTTCCCATAGTCATGAGACATTCTAGACTATACGATCGGAAAGGCTTAAGACATTTCCTTGATTTTTGTTGGGATTGGACCCTGAGGCTCTATGGTAGATTAGTTAAAAGTGTGGAAATGTCTATATTAATCCCTTAATCACATAATTTACCATTCATGCACTCCATTCCCCTGAATAATCATAAGTAAAACTTCATTTTTACTTAAAGATACTATAATCCTCATTTGATTAACCTCACATCATTTCAAAACATAAAGCCCTCAAAAATCACATTTTATCCTAAGATCTAAGTGATGAAGTTATTATAATGCAAATTTGTTTTTAATCTCCACTTTCCTAGTTATATTAATGTGTTTTGAGTATACATTTTCCCCTTTGTCATATTAACTTTGACTTATGTATTAATTCCCTACATCTGACCTTTTTCCTATTATATAACTCCTTTTATAAATAAATCCCCAAAAAACCCACTTATTATAACTTAAGCCAAAGTAATTTATTCCCACATGCTTAAATAAAAACCCCCCCCCCTTATAACCCTTTGGCTAAAGTATATCCTTATATATAGTCCCGCCCCCTATGGTAATTAAATATTCTTGATTTGATTAACCATATAATAAAATATGAGAAAAAAGAGCTTAAAACATGTGTAATATGTGTTTTAAACAAAAAATTACGAGTTTGATTAAAACTAAACTTCAATAAAAATGACCCTTTCCTTGTATATTTTCTACCCCATCTCCCTTAACCCTAAGGTTAGAACCTTGACCTTACCTTTTCCCCGCATACATTATTCCTAATTCCAATCCCTAACCTTAGTTAATTCCTTGATAAACCATCCCGATCACCTAATTTTCCATTAAAAATAGTCATTTACATGCACTATGGCTTAAACAAACCTTCTCCGTTAGATTCATTTTTTGACCGCTCCAATCCCGTCAGAATCCATTTGATCCTACGAGTAATAAACTTGCGTGAAAGATTTTAATACATTTATCCCTCCCCATCACATAAGATTCCGAGTGTCCAGATCTATCCTTCATTTCCCAAGATCATGGCCCCTTGTTGAATCCGATAACACATTATTCCACTGCACCTTCCTCTTAATCTAAACCATTCACTTTCTAAGACCAAATCCGATGGCGATTATCAATTTTTCACTCCAAAAATAAACGATCAAAGTTTCGGCAAAGTCATGCGAAATGGGTAGTTTTTCCAAACCACCCCGCGCTCACGATGTCGCAATATCATTGTATCATGTTCAAAAGTTCAATACCACTTACCACCATTCATCGAGCATGAATACCACTAGCGGTATTCCTAAACCCAACTCTCTTAACCACATTTCATCGCGACTTAACCATGGTTTTCACCATTGGTTAGTACATTAAAATTTAAAGTTTTCATTCGAATTTTTTCACTATTTTCCCTTTAAACCCGTGAAAACGTTCATAAACCATTTTCTTCGAAATTGCGCCTGTTTGAACCACGAGAAAATGTGCGAGAGGCTTTTCGGTCTACCGGTGCCATTTTAGATGCCCATTACTCTGAATTTCAACCACAAAGTGCCGCATTGCCCTGCGAGAAGCCAATTTCACGGAATTGAAGACTTAAACACTACGCGAACGTCTTCAACATAATTTCAACGTGGTTTTTTAGGTACTTTTTTTTCAAGCTTACCCTCTAAAACTTCAAAATTCTGTTATTTTCAAATAATTGCTCGAATTGCACAAATCAAACTACATGAAAACATCCATTTTACTGGGGAAACTTTGTCAAAATTTCCCCCGAATCCCTAATCATAATTTCTAGAAGATTTTTCCCAAACCCTACTGCTGATTTCCACCGCTAGAATTGATCTTAATATATATTATGAGCTTTAAAACCCTTGCTTTACCGGAAACTCTGCTCGGAATCCCCATTTTCAGTGAAATTCACCAAGAAGCCCTTCTTTTCGATAAAAATAATTTAGCAAAACCCATCTAAGCTTGCTTTGTTCAAATTTAAAATGACAAAGAAACAAGTAACTCCTAAAAATGGAGGCCCTAAGCCTCAAAAGAAATCCTCTACAAAATTCCCTCGGCCCTCGAGTCTTCCAAGATTGAAAAACCAACTCTCTGCACTCACTACGATTCCACGAGAGGTGGTCGGACCCGGTTCGAGCCTCCAATCACTTCCCCCCGAGAGAATAGTCCCTTGGTTAGACCTTGATTATATAATTATGTACCCTAATGTAGAATTTAACTTTGCTTGATGTCTATAATTGGTGCTTTGGAAAATCGATGGAAAAAAGTGACAAAGACATTCCGGTTGGGAATCCAATTTGCCAAAATATATTGTCCCTCTCACTCATTCGGGTCTTGAATTTATCGGATTATGCCAAGATTATTATATGCGCGAACAGATGCATTGTGAACAAAGAGAAAGAGGTCTGTTTTACATCATCGAAGAATCAATAAATTCCATCTTTACATAGTCAGGTCTCCGACCCAATGTTGATTCATTATCCATAGAAGAGTTGACTCAAAATTACCTATAACTTGAATTTGCTTCTAAAATCAAAGTATTCCGGACTTTTTGTCCTAAACAAGTGGATATTCCCAAACTTAATCCTCCTTTTTGATTCCTTTGACTTCCCGGATGAAACCGGAAAATAGTCTCAATGCTATCATTTATACCCTAGGATACACCGAGTGATGAATTCAACGATATAGCTATCTTAGGGTTTTATTCAACTCTTAGTCCTCGGGTCAATCTCCATCCATAGTATACAATTTTTTCTAAATTCATTGTTGAAAAACATGCATTATCAATTATACAAATTATCAAGAAGGAGTTTTCATATACACTTCATATCTACTTCACCTCTTCCTATATTATCAAGCAGAGATAAGTTCCCCCATTGAATGTCGAGAAAGTGGATGCATAAGGGAAAGGTTCCTTTCGGTAATGTTTTGGTCATATATTTTAAGAAAATAGAGTAGAGAATATAGCTTTGTAGATTTCAAAATGACCTATGTATAGCTCTCGCTATGAATATTTTTGGAAAAAAGAGCAAACCCCTAGGATCAACGAACGAGACGAAGAGAATTCTACATTTTGTACGAGAGTCGTAGAACGAGGGACCTGGTATTTATATAAAAGCTATACGAGAAATTAGAGTATATGGTGCACTCTTTGCCCCATATAAACTACCAAGATTTGTTACAACAAGGATATTTTCATTGGAATATTTGAGATAACTATTGAATGAAGATGAAATTAATTTCATAGCTTCCGGGAAAAGGACTCAATTTAAAATGAAGAATCAAATTGTGCCATTTATTGTGAATAATAGAGAAGCAATCAATGAAATGAATGTGAAGTTGAAAGAGTACAAATTTCCATATAGTTTCATGTGGAATTATGATCCACGAAAGGTGTTTTAAGCGCACTAAGAGTGAAATGCAAGTTACATGTCTTTCTTGCATGACTCCAAGCCCCATATTGAAAAGTATGCTAACAAAATTGAATGGGAGCCCAACACTCTAGTGGATGATGATTCATGGAAATGCGAGAAAAAATTTGAAAAGGGTAAACGGGTTGAACGAGACACGAGTTACTACGAGTGAGCAAGGAGAGCGAAAATGCACTTAAAAGGAGCGAGAGAAGAAGATAGTTTCATAAGTTTGAAACTATTCGGGACAAAATATTTAGAATCCCTTAGCGAGAAAAGTAAATTGACGGATGAAGAAAGGAATAAAAGTCTGTTAATATTGAAGATAATGAAAGCGATGATGAAGCCACAAGAATAGTGGCTGAAACACTTAAAGATATTCAAATGTCAAAAATTGGAACACGACAAAAGGATACGGTCATGGGGGAGAAGCAAACAAGCGTTGACATGCCTTCTTCCTCTAAGAAAACTAACAACACGAGAATCAAAAATTCGAATCAGATTCGAACTGATTAAAGAGAAGAATGAAGAAATCAAGAATCAAGCATATTCTAGATTCCTTAAAGAAAGCTCGGAAACAAAGACGGACTTCTTTCGACATTTGATTATTCATCTAATAAATTAGTAATGTCATTCTTGAAGCTCACAGTGATTGATCCAAGATCGGTAGGAGATTATTCCAAAACGAGTTTTTTGAAGTTGATGCAAATGCCATTCATGAATTGGATCAAATTGAATTTCATAGGATCAATACTAAAATGCTATATTCAAAAATTTTCGGTAAGACTATGAAATCTATTAGGCTTGAGAAAATAGTGCTCAACCTCCGGAATGAAATGAATTTGGACAACGCCTCACTATATGCCAATAATTTGAGGATCAAAGCAATAGAATATTTGGTGATTGAAGCGGGCGTTGATCCTGCTAACATGGAGATTGCAAAGACTTTGATTAAACGAAAAAAATGAGGATATAGTTGCCCTCGGAAGCGGCTAAAGTTGCCCCAAAAAATGAAAAAACCTCAAGGAAATGAAATTCTTCGACGAGAAAATTGAAATTGATGAACTCAAACAACTTGTTCATGAGATGACTACTCAAATAAAAGAAATGGAAAGTCAATTGGAAGATTCCATAAGAGAAAATGAAGGCCTAAAGAAAACTCAACGGGTTTCACATTCCTACGATAATCCCTACGCAAGTATTGTAGTTCCATCCACATTAGCAGAAACACTTGTCTCCACGGGGACTAATGGCCATTGCGAGTGCAATTAACTTCCCATGAAATATCTTCTTCTTCTTCCTCAACTTCACGGATATCAATACAACAGCGGAAAAGATGTTGTAATTAAAGCCATGGAAGACATGTCAATTAAAGAGAAAGAGATACTTAATTTAAAAGGAACTATAAAAAATTTAGAATCTTCCAAAAGAGATGCCTTGATTACATCTAAAGGGGCATGAACAGAAGGGCGAGATAGATTGCAGAACGAGTTAGAATTCTTCAAGCACGCAGTGTAAATCTTGCGATCGGGAGTGGCATATATTAAAAATCATTTATGGAAAAATATCATTGAAGGCATTCACTCTCGAAATGGACTTCAATTCAAATAATTTATGAGCAAAAAAGAGTTACTACGGGTGCAGCTAATGCAGAAATTGACAAAACTAATAGAGAAATTGAAAATAAGCTGACTCAAGCACTTAAACTCATAGCCTTTTTAACGGCAAAAACGGGGGAAGAGTTATAGGAGTTAAAAATCAACGATAGGAAAGAGACCATCCTACAAATCAAGAAAGTCCTAAGTAAAAGAAACATTGTGAGTAACTTAGAAGACGAGGTGTAAAGACATGAATTTGCGTATCTCAAGATTTTTGGGCCAAATACAAGATATTAGTCGAAGTAGGTTCGCCGAGATATTCATGCATTGAATGACAAGTTGATGCCTCGGAAAAGATTATGATCTAAAAATTATAACTCGTGCAAAAAGAGCAAGCCCTAACGACCATACGCACAAGGGATCACTAACTTGCAAAATACTTCTTCCGTATTTTTGCAAATGCTGATTCTTTTTGGATAATGAGATCAAACATATGTTCCCTATAAAGCCTAAATTTTCCAAGTATACGAAGCGGATGAAAAGCTACTGAAAATTGAAAACTATGAAGATCCCCTCGTCGAAAAAGTGGCAAGAATTCACGGATCTGCTTTGTAGATACGATGGATAGGAAAATTACTTGGAAATTCATCTTTTATTGTTACCTCAAAGGTAAAAAATACGAAGGGTTAAAGTGTATTAGTAGGTGAAAAGAGTATCGGTGAAAATAAAGTTACTTGCATTGGTTGATTTTTAATTACTCACGGTAAGATAGTTCAAATCGGATGAATAAAGAGTATCGAGCGTTGAAAGTCAAAAGAAGGAAAGTTCTTCAACCAATTTCCACAACTAAGATGCACGTAAGGCTAGCAAAGCTCACGGCCACATCAACAAGTAGTTTAAATTAGAATAATCGGTTCTATTTTTGCTTGAAAAAAGGGAACAACTTACAAACTTGTTTTGCGAGTGTCCCTCTTATTATGCTTTCTTTCCTATTTTTTTATTAAAACATTATCTCAATTTACGAGATATTTTGTAAGCAATTTTTTTGTAGTAAATACTTCACAATTCGAAGTATTCGGGGGTGAATAAAATTTCTCAAGACAACTATAGTCTTATTTGCTGGACATATTGAAGTTGGTGAGTCAATTAGCGAAAGCAGTAATGGAAAGAGATTAGAGACATCATAGCTAAGGATTCTCGTGGTGACAAGATGAGTCTCGTTCTTTCCTTGTTTTTTTAGTGTATTTCTTTAAAGCTTTTACATTCATTCATATTATTTTTTTTCTTCTGTAATGATCAATTAAGGAGAAATTAAACGAGATTAGTGATAATAAGCTCCCTGTTTCGAAACTTGTTGGCATTTTTGATGTTTTCTACTTGTTAACCCTAGGACCATAGAATTCTTAATTGCTCTAGGTCCTAGTTAAATCCCCTTCTTCAATCTTCTTATCTATAGTTTAAGGATTCTTAAGTGCCCTTTTGATCAGATTCCACCCACTCCATCAAATCAAGCCTATACAAAGCCTTAGAAGGTCACCCTATCTTTCCCTTAGCACATTTTCATCTGCGAGCCTTATTTCTTAGTTACTGTTTTCCTAGAGATTTGACTCCATTGCCTAATATTCTGGTAGATCCCTCTGGTTTACACTTGAAATCTCTTTATTCCCACCAATATTTTTAAAACAAACCAAAATTTTTCACTCATATCTAGCCTAATATCCATTACCCGAAACAAAGCTAAATCTTAAGGAGAGATCCTCTCTGCGGAGCTCGAAAGGCTAGATCCTAAATTCCTAAAGTGGTTCTTGGTTACCCACAGTGTTCTTAACTACAAAAATCCCCATCCCACAACCCTGAGAATTACTAGAGGTGATAACGAGGATCATTCCTTAATCAAACGGACGCCCATCTTAAAAGTGGACTCGGAGACGTAGTCGACGAGGGACGAAAATACGTAATCAATGTTTTTTGTCTTCTATCTCTTTTTTTTCTTTGGAAATTCATGTTTAATTATGCTTCTTAAGTTATTGATTAAGTCATAAAAGTCAATTTATTTCCTTTCAATCTTCCACACTAAGCGATCGAGTTAACAATCAATTCACTTTGGCAAATATTCGGTTCTACTCCGGTATTATTTTTAGATCAAGACTTGTCACTAATTTTTATTGGAAGTGGATGCTGAATGGAAACCCTAAAAATAGTTTATTGATATTTTTAAAGATTTTATATTTAATTATCCCCTCATTTTATGAAAAGCTTAGTAACCCTTAGTAATATATGAAGGTCTCAATCACCTCCCCTCATGTTTTAATTTCAACAAAAACTTAAGATCCTCGGAGCAACATCTAAAAAGTTGAATAACGAGATATTTTATAAACGTCATGGAGGCGAAGCTTATAATAAAATAATAAATGAGAGAAAAATAATAAAGAATTATTATGGAAGGGAGAGCAAAAGGAGCTCATTAAAGAGAATTCGAACACTCTCTCCCAAGTCGAGAAGCACAAATCCCAAGAAGAACTATTATGGAAATAAAAAGTATCGAGTGAAATGGATTAAAGAGGGAGAGAGGAACACTAAATTCTTCCATAAGTATATGATGAAATTTACAACATCACTCTTTCATTTTCTCTGTGTTGAACTTTGAGGGTCATAGAATTAGATGGGATAAGGACTTAGATGATGAGCTCACACTTGCTACTACAATATTTTGATAAATGACCCCAATGTGTATCATCGATAGGAAATCGACAAAATCATTTCTAGTATTCCCACTATAATTAACAATCAACATAATGACAAAGTAATGATGGAAATTACCCTTTTGAAAGTGGAGGAAGAAGTAATAGGTATGATGCAAACTAAGGCCCCTAGGCCAAACGGTTTCACTATGTATTTTTTCCAAGCCTACCTACCCTTTTTTTTAAATGATATTCTTGTTGTTGTGGAAGAATCTATAATTTCCACCCCCCATCCTCCTTTCATCTATTTCCACTCTTTTCAATCTCATTACCAAGTCAATTGCCTCATGGTATTTCAATGGCTTACTGCCCCATTTCCCTAAAATAATTACAAAGATAATTATTAATTTCCTCAAAACCTATCCTCCCATACCTCAACTCAAAAGAACATATTGGTTATGTGGAATTCTACCAAATTATAGATGGAATAATAGTGGTGCATGAGATCATTCACTCTCTAAAAAATATGGAAAGGATGGGAAATGATAATAAAAAATGATCTCTCCAAATCCTTTGACAAGCTTAGTTGGACAAACATTCTCCAAATTGTATGAGCCTTTTTGTTTTTTTGAGGATTGGACAAGATGGATTAGATATCTTGTTTTGTCCCTTTTCTTATCCATCCTTCTTAATGGATCACCAATTCGTACATTTAATTCCTCATAGGAATTTTTCCAAAATTTGGTGATTTATTCCCCTTTCTCTTTATCACAACAATAAAAGGACATAGATGCACTCTCTTAGATGTTGTTCACCACTCAACCCTTAAAAGGTTAAAAATATTGCTAGGAATACCTTGACCATTTGTCATTAATAGTTTGTAAATGACACTATGCTCATGTGAATTCTAATGGTTAGTGAGGCTAATGAGATCAAATAGGTCCCGAGGACTTGATAAATTCATATTGTACCTCAATCACCACAAAAAATATGAAATCTACTTCTTCGAATGCACCCTATTGTATAAGTGAATATTTCCGAGACTTCACTATCTTCCAATATAGTACGTCTCCTAAAAAATACATGGATGGTACAATGACATACAATTCTCTAGGATACATGCATTGGAATACCTACTTCTGAAAATATCCTACAAGTTTATTGGGTCGTACTTTTTTGATCACTTAACCTTGCGGGGATACTAGTGCTTCTAAAATAAATTTTTTGATGGCCCCCTCCGGCTATATCACATCTTATTTTTAGCTAGCTATCAAAGGATTCTTAGAATCTATAAATAACCTTTGCCCCCCCCATTTCTATGTGGTGGAGATATTTGTGAAAAGAAACAAGATTTTTGGCTTGAAAGAATAACTTTCTATCTAAACTAAAAGGGGGGTATTAGGGTTGAAGGATCCTAAAATTCTAAATCAAGTTCTCAAGTCTAAAAATCTAGTAGTGATGGATTCAAGGAGGAGAGGAAATTTGGAAGAAATATGGAATGTTAAACATGGTGAAAATAAAACATGTCATACGATACTTTGATGTCAATAACTTGCAAGGGTCCTCAATTTGGAATTTTTTCCAACAAAAAATAATATCTTTGTTCAAAAGCATATCTTCCTAGGAGAGTACGGAGTTCATCGATCAAACTTATTTTTTAGAAGACTCTCAAAGTAGCTCCCAATATTGTTGGATTATAAAATATATAGGTAATTTTTTTCCTAGACTAAAACAATAGAATTCCACATTAGTATAAAACTACTAGAAATCCAATGAATTCTCCACATCTGGAGAGATCGGAAATTAAGGCAAGTTTGTGGTACTTTTGATTCTTTTGAATAATGGAATTATTTTTTAAAGAATTATTTAGAATATAAAGATAATTGTTCTCAATGAAATGGATAGAATTATAAGAGGCTATAAAATATCTAGCACCTCACATAAATTTCAAGGAAGCCTAGAATCTAGTAGTAGGTAACAATAAGTTTCCTCCCATGAATTTGGGGGAAAAAATGGCTTCAAAAACCTGCGGCCTAAAGTTGCAAAATTTCTATGGTAACCATTCATAAAAAAATCACTCTCCACATGGGAAAAAATTATCCTTAGAGGTTTCAACCAAACTTCGCTCTACTATTTGTGTTGTTCGAGTAGAAAAATTTTTATGTAGTAGCTTTTTCAATACATGCCTTTGTTGTTGAAGTTTTATGGACCCGATATGGAAAACTACTTAGAAAAATGAATATGGATAGGGTGATCCTATTGTAACCATTGAGGGGTAGATTGGTTCTTTCCCTAGTACCATTTCCATTCATTCTTTGACACCTATTCCTAGATTCCTTCTTTTCATTGGTCCAAAAATGAAGAGAGTCCAAAATTATAAGGAATTCCTCCTCTTTAGATGATGTAGGTTTGGTCCCTTATATTTACTTTGTATGATAGATTTTTTTTATTTCGTACCCTTGATGGACTTCCAATTGGTCCTCCTCTCTATAGGAGACATAGTTCTTTCTAAAATTAACCTCTCCCATCCCTCTTCTCTCCCTTCTCCTCCCTCGCACTCCTCCTTCCTCCTTGAAATTGAGTCTCACGATCCCCCGTGACTTTCATAAACTCAATTTCACTCGCACCTCGAAAGGAAATCCACGAGATGCAAGATTCAATGATCAATTTTGAAATTGTGTGGGCTAATCAATATTCCTATTGTTGATGTCCCAAGGCATAAATTACAATCACACAACCAAATTTCATGTTATTTTTAGAAGGTCTAAACATTACTATGAAATTGGTATTCTCTAAGATTGTAGTAGAAGGGACTCAATTTGGTTGTTATCACTCTAAAAAATGTAATCAATGTAGCTAATATTTATAATATAAACTAAGAGTTGGAGAATAGAACTTTAGTTCTCCAAAATTTCCAATCTCCTCACTGAGATACTTGTCTTCATCCCCATTGATATCTCTATAGCTACCAACAACCTTTTTGATCACTTCCATATTCATTTTTGTGATTATCATTTCCCTTATCTCTCCCTCCCCTTTTAATGACACTTATAGCTTGTACTAGAAGGAATATTGATCTAATATTATTCGAGGGATGTTCAAATCTCGATTGAGGTGAAAAATATCAAAGAACATATACTGAGTGATATAAGGGACGGGGAACTAACCCACCACCATCAAGCCACTCAACAGATGGGCGAGGCATGGTCATCCCACTCTCCACACGTTCCACATAAAATCTTATTATGAAGCTTGTGAAACACCTCCACCACAACACATTCTTTGCAAAGGATGTGTCAATTAATGAATGATCCTGTAATGGCTTAAACTACTCCTTATATTTGCTAAGGAATTTTGGAACTCCATTTTTACTCCACTATACTAGAAAATTGCAACTCCTCGGGTTTCCTTATTTCTTATCTTTATTAATTATATCATATTTTGGGGGTCAATCCTAAATCCCACAGACCTAGCCTCCCCCCACGAAGTTCTCCACGAATTTTTGTTCGTTAACATGGTAGGATTGTTAGTTCTCAAAGGCTCTAAATAGGTAAGGTAGAATGAAGAAATGTGGCGGGGGGAGCTTAACATTATGGTAATAGTTCTATGCCTTAGCAAAAATCATGGTTATATTTCTCTAAACTCGGCTAGAAAGTGTCAATTGGTCCCCATAGTGTGTGCCCTCGGGTAACATGATCCTCTCACTTTTGTATGTACTTGGTTCTTCATCCAATGTCATTTCCAAGCTATTATTTTGACATTTAATTTCCTATTATTCATTGTTTATGTCTTGATCCACAGTTTTTATTTGTGTCACAACAACTCCATTTTTTCTCCTACCTCTCTTATGCCACAGACCACCATCTCATGCTAGGCCAATCTCTTCTCGTTCTACTTCCCCACACTCTATAGTTAAACTTTTGTTTTCACCATCATCAATTTTACTAAAATGTTTAGGATATATATATAGATAGATAGATAGATATATGATTTTTTATTATTAATTATTTATTACTCAATATAATTAAGCTAAAGTTATTTGAGCTTAGATTTATTGGGAAAGCGTATGAATCCCAATTTAAATTACATCATAAAATTTAAGGTAAAAATAATTTGTTCTTATTATATTTGATAAATCAAGAATCATAAATTAATGTGGAAAAATGACATTTTTTGTATGATCAAATGGCATCTCAAATTGGGAAAACACAAATTTCTTTTTAATTAGATAGAAAAAAATATTCAAAAGTTCGGAAAAAAAATAGATAATTTTTTTATCGACTTGACATAGTAAATTGGAATAGGCATAGTTGCACCAAGTAAAATTGAACGAGTTTTTAGACACTCCAATTGCTCTTACATAATGGAACTATAAATGTGTCCCCTATTTGAGCTTATATGTATAATTAGTAAATAAGAGAAGTTTCATGTTAGTTAATGAGAGAGTAATAATAATCATTTTCAGATTTGGAAAATTAGTCATCTGTCATGGCTTATTATGGTTGATTGTGGTTAGGTATGGATGAACACATTTGACCATAGTTGAGCTTGTTTCAACAAGTTGAACAAGGTTGAATATGGTTGAGCTTGGTGACCATGCTTGACCCTTGGGGTCTCCACTTAGTCAATCTATTTCATAGTGTTTGCATATGTGGGATATTATAGAATACTCTAATCTTACCAAATATTCATAAAAAACCTTGAAAAGTCCTTTTGTTGAAACCCCCCTCATATATGCAAGTTTCTAATAAAAATAACCCCTATATTTCATATATATCCCCCTATTTTTACTTAATATTGTTTTTTTACAAAGCTCTAATACCTATAATTCCCCCTACACATGACCATTGTTTGATCCCATGGTTGAGCTTATTCAAGCTATGGTCAACTATTGTCAAGAACATGATTGATTATGATTACACATGGTAGATTAGGGTTGTTAGCATCTAGCTATAGATGATTCTATTTTACCATAGCTAAAAATGGATATCCATCTTAACCATGTTTACTATGTAGACCATTTGTGAACATGGTTTTTCCATGTTTGACATTGGTTGAAAATGGTTGGAAATATTAAAGATATCGACCATGGTTAACATTTTTTATCTACAATTGGTTATGCACAATGATACCATGCAGACAATGGTTGATCATGTTAGTCCACAAGTCAATGAAGGGAAGATCATGGTTGACATTTCGAACATGATTCACCTTGGTTGTCCATGGTTTTTTTTGTCGCATTGTCAACAATGTTTTACGTCAAAGCTGCGGTTAAATTTTATATTCATCAAATTGTGGCATCATTTGTTGTTCATCACATTCCGACAACATTTATTATCCATGACATTATGATGTTTTTTATTGTTTGTGGCATTGTCGATGTTTATTTTTCATTAAATTGTGACATATTTTATTGTTTGACACATTGAGATGTCATCAATTATTCATCATATTGTGATGAAGTTCATTTTTCGTCACTTTGTGATGACATTGATGTTTTTTATCACATTGCGATGATATTTATTGTTCATGATATTTAAAAAATGTTTATTTGTCACATTGTGACATTGTTTATTGTTCATTATTAAATATCTCCTATTGATTGTCACATTGTGATGATTTTTATTGTTTGTTGCAATATAATAATATTTGTTGTTCATAACATTATGACAATTTTTGTTATTAATCACATTGCAATGATATTAATTATTTTTCATGTTATGATAATGTTATTCATTCCTTGCACTCTAATTTCCATCTTGACCATGGTTGATCATCTTAACTATGAACAACATATTTGAGCATAGTTAACCATAATTAAATATATACTGAATGGAGGATTTTTTGAGTATAATTGCTTAGCAATATATCCTACGGATCCTTCACATAAAAATATTGATTGTTGGCATGTTTCAAAAGAACTAATGTGGTTCATCATGGGAATGAAAAATATGAGGAAAACATGATATAACATGGGTATCAAAAAGGGAGGAAAAAGTCTAATAAGTCAAAGGTCAAATAGATTAGTAGTTATTCGTCACATTGTAATGATTTTTCTTTTCATCGCAATACTACATTGTTTGTTATTTATTAAGTTACGACGGTAGATACATTTCATCACCCTATGGCATCATTACTAAATCTATATTTCAAAAATTACGAGTGTAATATTAAGGCTAATATCTAATAAAATTATAAAAGTTATATTAAAAATTAAATGTTTAAACACTTAGAATAACATTATCATTAACGTTATATTAAATATTAAATATTAAATTTAATATATGAATTAATTTAATTTTAAAGTTATTAACTTTATTGACTATATTAATTTATATGCCCATGTTGATTATAGCTGATTGTGGTTGATGAATGTAGATATAATTTCGATGACATGATGCCAATGTTAACTATAGTTGACTATCATTGACTTTATTGCATATGGTTGACTATGGATGACTACTATACTTATAATTTCCAAAATACG
Source organism: Pinus albicaulis (assembly GCA_034641835.2). Lineage (NCBI taxonomy): Eukaryota > Viridiplantae > Streptophyta > Pinopsida > Pinales > Pinaceae > Pinus > Pinus albicaulis. The sequence goes on along the minus strand of CM076577.1, from coordinate 169,377,902 downwards.
ATGCCAATATTGACTATAGTTGACTATACTTGATTAACATACATATAAGTTGATAATGAGAAGAGATGTTGAATTCAAAGAAAATGAAGCATGAGATGAAAACATTGATATATATATATATATATATATATATAGATAGGTGGAGCAATACCTCACAGAAGATGGTGCAAAGGGACACATTGTTTGAGGATGACAATAAGGTTAAAAAATATAATCATTATTCAAAAGTACTCCACCAAGAACTCTAACACTTTCTATTCAAGGTGACTAATTTTTCTTGAACAACTCAATCTACTTCTAGTACTTGATGAAATAATGAATATGATCTTATAATTTATTCATCGAGAAGGCATAGAAAGACTAGAACACTAGAGAATTTATGAAGACACGGGACATGAATTCATAGTTTTCACTATTTACTCATCAATTAGCATGTTTTGAAAATGAAATGAAGGATTAAAATTCGGGTAAAAAAAAGGATAAAAATATGGATACCATAAATAAGAGTGACCATACATGATATAAGGTAGAATTAATAGAAGATAAATATTTCATTTGTATAAAATGGGTTTACAAAAAGAAAGCTCAATGAGAAAGTAGAAATAAAAAATTAAAAAGGCTATACTATTAGAAAAAGGATTTGCAAAATGGCTTTGAGTGGATTACGGTAAGACCTTTGCAATAATGCAGAGTTAGATATAGATAAAGGTGTCTTAGCCATAACAAGCTGAAAATAGTTGGAAATTTTATCGGATAGATGTAATGTTAAAATTCTTGAATGACATTTTTGGAAGAAGAAGTATATGTGGAGTAGCTACCGAGACATGTTATAAAATGTTGTAAAAAAAAGTTATACATGTTCGAAAGCTCTCCATTGAATTAAACAAATTCCTAGAGCTTTGTATAATTGATTGATTCATATATAATAAACATTGGCTTAAAGAAAGTAACAATGAGTCTACATTGTATACAAAGGCGAATTAGTAAGGGAAAATTCTAAATGTTTGTTTTTATGTTGATGATATGTTCCTCAAAAGGAATCTATTAATAGACACATTTAAATGAGCTATGAAGAAAACATTTGAAATGACATATTTGGGGTTAACGAGATTCTTTCTTGGAACTGAACACAATATAGATTCAAGTATTTTTGTGTTCCAAACAAGGCATGCCATTGATGTGTTGAAAAGGTTCCACGATGGAGAATTCTAAACTAGTATCATCTCCAATTGCAACAAGATCAAATCTCAACAAAATAGACATAAGATTCGGGAAAGTAGATTTAACTCTATTCAAGAGATGTGTTGGTAGTCGTATGTATCTTACTTTCAATGTATTGTGCATTATCTATAGTGTTATTTTTGACTTCTAAACACATGGAGTCTCTTGTTGGTCGCTTTAATTGTTTTCACAATTCAAGCTCCACATAAATTGTCAACCCGAGAGTATTTTTTTATTCCAAAAGACAATCACGCATCGGATATGCTCAATTTCAAAAGCAAAAAAAATGTTGTAGTAAAAAGTCACACAATTATCAATCACACAAATCTAATTATTCACACTCAGTTTAATCAAAAGTTGGAAGTCAATTATGTTATAGCGAGTAATTCCTAGGTTGCAGTTTAGAATCCAAATAAAGGGAAATCAATGCTAGGGAAAGAGAAACCAATCAACCATAACGGGAACAAGACCCATATTCCTTTAAATAGGAACTTCAAACGCTGCTCGACACTAATCACTGCGTAGAAAAGATAACTCAAGAGACCAAGACCCTATTCCCATGAGACAGAGAACCTTGAGCACTTGTCTCTGCTTTCTAATCACATAACAGGGAAAAGAAAGGCAATTAGTGGGAGCAGGACCCTATTCCTTTGTACGGAACCTTCATGACCGCTTCCCGGCATCATACATTCAAACATATAACGAAATAGAGTTATCGCAACTTCTTAAGAATGAATGTTACGAACACATGCGAGCGTTAAAGAAACGAGAATACTCAATAAACTACAGAATTGTGTAAGCTGGTGTCTCAACAACGAGAATTAAAGTAAAGTGCAAACAACATAAAGAAATTAAACAAACTACGAAAAGGGACGGAAGGGTGAATCTTGTGAGGAAGGCGGGCCCTTTCCCTCACTGAGATTCCCCGGGAAATAATTAAATTGGAACGCTCACAAAAGAAGATTTTATTCATGCAGCTCGAAAGAAATGATACATTACGGATGGAGTCTAGCTCCGATCTCTCAAATACAATGTTCTCCTGTAGCTTTCAAACTCGAACTCCCTTCTAATGATGATGTCTCCTCTTTTTAAAGAGGAGACATCTCTCACATTACATGAGAGCAAATCTGTGTTTATCCCAATTCTGTTCTTCTTTCTTAAAACGAGGACTATTACATTTCTTCCATAAAAAGATATTGTTACAACGGATACAACAAGAACGCTATCTTTCGAGAATAATCGTGTAAGCACGTCTTCATGCTTGTTGCCATTGTTCCACAAAATACTCTTCCGGAATCGCAAATTACGAGTGACGGAATTTGCATGCTTCTTTAGACTTTGTCGTAACGAAGTCAATCTGATATCTTGCAACGAGAGTCGATTTGTTTTCGACAACGAAGTTTGACTGTCCAACAACGGGCCGATTGTTCCCGGCCACGGCCATATAACTTATGCACGATCTTTTAGACTTATGTTAGCAACAATCCACTTCGATTAATGATAAAATATAAGAGTATTATGGGAATTATATGTAATGATTAAACATATAATAAAGAAGAGGATTTTATATACCTTGGGATAAAGTAAATGAAAATGATAATGGAATCCTTTTTAAACATGGTTATAAAGGTAAGATGGTGTCAAAGTATATAGTAAAAAAATGCTACATAGTGGAGTCCTAACATCGAATTTGAAAATGTTGCATGTCCTCGGGGCAACTCCTAGTTTACGAGTCGGAGTACGATGCGGCTACATGTGCATGCAAATTGCTCAGCGACGTAGTTGGAGAAGGTGGCATTCGTAGGAGCTCGGAATCCTCTATTATTTCGCAATTGCTTTGCCATGCTACAACTTCATCTCTGCTTGACCAATTGATAGTGACAACGATATTTCTCCTGAAGGCATCCATAGAATTGGAAAATGAAAATGGTAACCAATCCAATTTGATCCACAGATGTCGAATGCACCGATGTAATTAGGTACCCTGGAAAGTGCGGCTTGGAGATTATCGGGAGGGCTGAAAGGGTGATAGTCTTGTCTTTCTTTACATATTCGCTCGCTAAAACATAGTGTTGGCCTTCGATGCGTAGCCTCCTTTCTACGATTTCTTGTTGACACTTCAAAAGTGTTGAAAGCCCTGTAGTTGTTACATGTACCTATGCATTCACAGCCTGTAAGAGTGGTGATATTGTGCTATAAACATGACTTTGGACTTAAAGGTTCCGGTCTAATCCAAAAGGAGCCCTATTCTCCTCATTATGACTACTTGCAATAAACGTGATTTGCCGGGTGAGCTGATTGGCCAAAAATGAAACAAATGCCCTTATTTGTATATCACACACACAATTGGAATGAGATTGACTCTTCTATTCTCAGGGAATGGCCTCATTATGGGAGGTAAAGTTCGCATAGCAAATGTTGGTCACTTTCGAGGGCCTCGGCAAAAAGTCTCAACAAATTGTTCGAGTAAGTAAATTCATGAGAGTCTGGCATCCTTTATTGCCTTCAATTGAAAATAAACTAAACGTTCGAGAAAGGAAGAGAGTAATTTACGGAGGGTTTGTAGGGTAGCCATCAACTCCTGCTTTAATGAAAACATTAAAACCATCTTTTCCTTCGATTCCTTAACCTCTTTCTTGGAATCTACGAGACATGTTGCAATATACATTCCCCAACTATCCCAGTTGGCATACATGTGATTCTGCCATGCTAACTTATGTTCTGTCTGTAATATTGTATCTTGTTCTTCGACATATTGTTTCTTCCATTTGTTCATCAGTTCTAATTGATTCCATGGCGGGGTCTGCGTGTCTGGCATTAGAATCTTTGGGTTGGGACTATTGTTTGAGTGGCTGCATTGACTAACTCAGGGGCCAAGATACCGTGGTTGTGATGCTTGTACGAGTGGGTAGGTGACTAGCTCGGGACAAGATATCTGTGGTTGTGTTTTCAATGCAGTGGGTTAGGGGTGACTAGACACAGGGGTGAGATATCTTTGGTTTAGTTTATTTTTTCTACATTTATTGAGAGCCCTCTCTGGTTCTTGTGGAGCGATAGGGCATTCTTCTTTTAATTGCAAGTGATGTAGATGCCTCGGATACTGAATTTTGACTACTTTGTAGCACACTGTCATTGTAAATATTACGAGACTCATGGCACATGTATTCCTTACATGGCTCCCTATTTTGTGATGATCTTTGTGTGTGCTAGCATATAGAGATTCAATTCTATATCAAAGGCTTCTCGTGCCACGATTAATTCATTCTTATAGGCTTCTAGCTCGGACTTCAAAAACTCATTTTTCTTCCAATAAAGATGCCGAGTATGTGAACCTCTGTGTCTTTGGTTGATTCTTTGGGGTTGCTTTACTGATCCACAATTGTAAATTTGGTTCTTGTGGAGCGACTACGACTGGTTTCACTGTATCATCATGCTTGGTGTATGATTTTTGTACCACGATGCGGTTTGGTTCTTGTGTTTCGGCTCCTCTGGGTAAGTGAGCTGGTTCTTGTGTGACGATCCTAACGTTTGAGCCATAAACGATGTCGTATTATCCCGGGGACCTTGGTTCTTGTGTGGAAGTGCCACCGGACGAGACGGGTTGGGGGGGGATTTGAAATGGGGGTGAAGATTGAAGTTTCAACAGAATAGTGGCGGGGTCAGGGGAAATGGGAGTAACTCCTGTTTCAACAGTCATCTTCATTTTCCTTTTTGGTAGGAAAGCAGAGAAGTCACTATCTTTCCTTTTTTGTGTAGGTAATCTGGATTTATGGAGGAACGCAATAGAATAAACACATAACCATAAATACAGAGATGCAGCGGAAATAACACTTCATTTCATTAATATCAAAGAACTGAAATTTTCTTACAGACAATGAAAATAAAACTAGCTAGGGTACTGGTAGCTATCTCTGAGAAGAGATGTGATGGCTACAGACCTCTGAACTCCTTTACAATGAGGCACGAGGGCCTATTTATTATTGAGAAACAATGGAGAACCCTAAACATCCCAAAAACCTAACCCTAGGAGATGAAGCGCCAAAACTATGGGCCCCGTTTGGGTAAATTGGTGTTTCAACTTCCCAGAGACGTAACTTTGGCATACTATCTCCGTTTGACGCATATGATACATCATTAGAAAGCTCTATCCGAGGACTACAGCTGTCGGGACGAATTTTATCAGAAAATTCGCTGCCGCTTTCGTACCCAAAAAACGTCGTTTAGGGCCTCAAAACGGCTCCGGAAGTTCAGGACCCGAAAAAACCGCTAAAAATAGTAAGTTATGCCAAAACGGAAAAACTGAAAGAGACAATGGTGGGGGCCCAAGTGGAATAGGCGGGTGGCCACCAATATCCACCTGGATCATTCCTCCCCCCTTAGGAAGCAATGGTCCCCATTGCGTTAAGTTCCTCCATGGGATGAGGAAATTTCTGCTGAACTTGGTCCCTGGTGAACCACTTTCCTTGGTGCAGGAGTTGGCCAGCTTTGACAACCCGATACAGTTGGATCTGCTGTTGATGAGTGTTCTTGATTTGCATGTCCATGATACAATCTATGGTGGCTTGTTCCATGCAGTCTGGGTTTAACTCTGTTGGTGTGAGTTGTTCTGCAATGTCCGAGGTGTCCAGTAGAGGTGGAAAGTAAGGACGAAGGCGATCCACATTGAAGACTGGGTGCAGACCAAGGAATGGTGGAATACTAAGCTCGAAGGCATTGTTACCTACGGCCTTGGTGATGGTGTACGGCCCGTATCGGAGCGGGCGAAGCTTGCGGTGAGGTCCAGTGAGGCGCTCCTTCTGCAAATGTAGCCATACTTTGTCGCCCACCTGGAAGTGGTGTGGCACCCGGTGTTGATCATGGCGCTACTTGTACTTCGCATTGGCTCTGTCCAATATATCATGAACCTGTTGGCGGATGTGTTGAATGCGCTCGATGAAGCTACTTGCTTTGTCAACTTCAGACTGGACATGAGCTGAATCGGCCTGAGCAGCTGCAAACGGCATGGCTATGTCAATGGGACATAGTGGTTGGAATCCCAAGCCCACCTAAAACGGGCTATGGCCAATTGAACTGTGGAGAGCCCGGTTATAACTGTGTTGTACATAGGGGAGGCTCTTGTCCCATGTGCATGGATGCTTTGAGTTGTACATGCACAGAATGTGTATAATCATTCTGTTGACGACCTCTGTCTGGCCATCTGTTTGGGGATGGAAAGCTGTGGACTTGGTGAGCTTTGTGTCCAACATTGACCAGAGGCTGGACCAAAATGTGCTGAGGAACCTGCTATCTCGATCTGATATGATAGACTGTGGGATCCCAAAGTGCACCCACACTCGTTCAAAGAAGAGTTTAGCAGTGGCTTCTGCTGTGATATTCTTCTTACAGGCCGCCATGATGGCCATCTTCGAGAATCTGTCAACGACCACGAAAACACAGTCATTTCCATTCTTAGTAGAAGGCGGGCCCGACATGTAATCCATGGAGATGGATTCCCACGGTCGACTAGGGGTAGGTAGTGGAGTATATAGGCCTTGCTTCTTGATGGTCGGTTTGGCAATGGCACAAGCAGTGCAGGATCTGATGTGCTTCTCGACATCCTTTCGAAGGTTCGGCCAATAGAAATACTGCTGTAGTATTGCTACTGTTTTCTCGACCCCGAAATGCCCAGCGACTCGACTGTAGTGTGCTTCCCATATCATCTTGGCACGCTCGCTTGAAGGAACACAAAGGTGTCCCAGCTGACATAAAAGTGCATCTTGGAGGTGAAAATTTGGAACTTGCGTGCCCCCCAAGAGTGCCTTGTAAGTGTGGCCGAATTCTGGGTCACTCTCATAGAGAAGCGCCCAATCAGAAGTCTCGTGCCCACAAGAGTTGAGCACGGTGGTGAGCGCCACGATCGGTGGTCGGCTGAGGCAGTCTGCAACATTATTGGTGCTACTCTTCTTGTACTTGATGTTCAAATGAAACTGTTGCAGATATGTGGACCACTTCTGATGGCGATCATTCTGCAACTTCCCTTGTGTCTGTATGAACTGCAGGGGCCGGTGGTCTGTGTGGATGATTGTTTCCTTCCCCAAAATGTAATGCTTCCATTGTCGACAGGCTTGCACAATGGAATACATTTCTTCGTCATAGGTGGGATACTTGCGAACTGTCTCAGACAATGTCTCACTGTGATATGCCACTGGATGTCCCTGTTGAGTAAGAACTGCCCCAATAGCATAGTCAGAGGCATCTGTCTCGATCTCAAATGGCTGCTGCAAGTCCGGTAAGGTGAGCACTGGGGCAGAACAGAGGCGATTTTTCAATTCTTTGAACGCCTTCTGTTGAGGTTCCGACCAAAAGAATTTTTCTCTCGCTCCTCCTTTGGTGACTTGACTCAAGGGCCAAGTGATATGAGAGAATCCCAACACAAATCTACGGTAGAAATTAGCAAGACCCAGAAAGCTGCGAAGCTCGTTATAGTAGTCGGGGCTGGCCAATCCCGAATGACTTGGATCTTGGCTGGATCCACATGCACCCCCCTTTCATCAATAATTTATCCCAGATATTGAACCTGGGTCATGCCAAATGTGCACTTCTCCAAATTGGCACACAACTTATGTTGCCGCAGTGTTTGGAGGACTTGTCGGATGTGATGAAGGTGCTCTTCCCAAGTCTTGCTGAAGATCAGAATGTCATCCAAGTACACCACTACGAATGAGTTGGTGAATGACCGCAAGATGTCGTCCATCATCCTCATGAAGGTTGCGGGAGCATTCGTCAACCCGAAAGGCATGACCAGCCATTCAAAAAGGCCTTCCTTAGCTTTGAAGGCAGTCTTCCACACATCAGAGGGTTCAATTGGTACCGGGTGATACCCAGACTTCAGGTCGATCTTACTGAAATATTTTGCACCTTGGAGTTGGTCCAGAAGGTCATCAATCCGTGGGATTGGGTACCTATTCCGGACAGTGATCTTGTTCAGCGCCCGATAGTCAATACAGAGTCTCCACGTCCCATCCTTTTTCTGTACCAACACGATCGGGCTCCCACAGGGCGATGAACTTGGTCTGATGTGACCTTTCTGCAACAGCTCCTGAATCTGCCTCTTGATTTCATCATTTTCCAGAACAGAGCGTCGATAGATCGGCCCATTGGGTAGTGGCGCACCTGGGGTCAGATCAATCGGGTGCTTGACCTGGCAGTGCAGAGGAACCCCTGTGGGTGAGGTGAAGATGTCCCCATACTCCTCCACGACCTTATCCATTTGTTGTTGTCGTGCAGAGGGGCCCTGTCTGGAGGTCGTGGCCACAGCCTTCTTCTTGCCCTGGGGGCGGATCATCAGAAAAACGAATTTCCTGGTTTGGGAAATGAGCTTACTACATTGTTTTGCAGTAACCAAAGAGATAGTCATAGGAGGTGGTACCTCTGGTATCCTGTACAACTTATTTCCCAAAGTAATAATAACAACACGAGGTCGAGACTCATACACAGCATGACGCTTCCACAAGTATGGTTGTCCTAATAATACATCAGAAACATCAATAGGAGCAACGTCACATAATACCTCATCCGTGAAGGGCTTGATGCTATAGGGAAGGCGACACTGCCGGCTGACGCGGAGATCTCGTCCTTGGTGAAGCCACCCGATGGTGTATGGATGTGGGTGAGCCGTGGTCGGCAAGCCCAACCGCTTCACGGCGTCTGCTGAAATGAGGTTCTTTTGGCTCCCATTGTCGACAATGAACTGTACAGGGGAGCCCTTTACCCACATCTCGGAGTGGAAGAGACGTTCCTCCTCCTCTGGATCTTCCGGTTCCTCCTTCTGGATCTTTGTAGTGGCAACAGTGGCATTGGGCTCCGCATCAATAATCTGTTTCCCTTTTTCATTCCCCTTTTCAGGTTCTGATTCAGAGTCAGAGCATGCATCTGACTCAGAAGCCCTCATCTCGGCCACTAGCGACTGTTTGGCCCGACACTCACTTGTGTTGTGAGTGGAGCTCTTATGGAACTCACACCACTTTCCCGTGTCCTTCTTTGGCTTTACGGTGTTGTTCTTGTCTTGTGGCTTTGACGGGTTGTCCTTAGCCGCCATGCTCTGTCCTTTGTTCTGCGGTTTGGAAGCACCCTTTCCTTGCTTTTGATTCGCAGATCCAAAGTCTCGCTTCTTCTGTTTGAATTTCTGCTCAATCTTGGCAGCATACCGGTATGCCGTACCAAGCGAGGAGATGTCGAGAAACTCCATTTCCTCCTGAATGTATCTGTGCAGACAACTGCGATACTTTAGCACCAAATGTTTCTCTGAATCTTTGATACCCAACTTTGTGCGCAGGGTATGGAACAGATTCGTCAGCTCGTGCACATCTTGATCCCTTTATTGTCGCAGCGTGGTCCATTGTATGTACTTGTCCTCATAGCTCCCCACGGGATAGTACTGTACCTTGACGGCGTCTCGGAAAGAATTCCAAGTTGGTACGGCCGAGAACAGAGAGGGTTCTGTCTGGTCCTTGTTCTCACAGTAGGTTTCCCACCAGTCCTTAACATGGGGGGTAGCTTTGAGGAGTGCAAAAATAATCTTCCCCCGGTCTGAAAAGTCATGAACAGAGAAATATCCTTCTAATAGATTCAACCATCTATCTACGGCATCTGCGTCTATTTGACCCTCAAATATGGGAATGTAAAAATTTACTTGTACCTTAAAGGGAGTCGCAACTCCAGAGTGGCTACTGGATGCAGATGCGCCGCCGGTGGGCAGCCGTTGAAGGATCTGAGCAAAGCTATCCATCATCACGTTCCTTTGTTTTTCGAGGGCCTCCTCGAGCAATATTTTGATAGGATCTCCTGCTCTCTCATCTTTCTTTTCGTCCCCCATGGGCGTCCGTCGAGGTTTGCGAGGCTGATCTTGCAAAGGTTCCACCAGATCAAGCCCTAGCTCCTTATACCCCGACCTCGTTGGGGACATGCAAAGAAGGATTGAGAAAAGCAGACCGCTCTGATACCACTGATCCGGATTTATGTAACGCAAAGGTGCATTAAACATATAACCATAAATACAGAGATGCAGTGGAAATAACACTTCATTTCATTAATATCAAAGAACTGAAATTTACTTACAGACAGAATGGAAATTAAACTAGCTAGGGCACTGGTAGCTATCTCTGAGAAGAGATGTGGTGGCTACAGGCCTCTGAACTGAGTTACAATGAGGCTCGAGGGCCTATTTATTATTAAGAAACAATGGAGAACCCTAAACATCCAAAAACCTAACCCTAGAAGATGAAGCGCAAAAATTATGGGCCCCGTTTGGGTAAATTGGTGTTTCAACTTCCCAGGGACGTAACTTTGGCATACTATCTTCGTTTGACGCACATGATACATCATTAGAAAGCTCTATCCGAGGACCATGCTCGCCGGACAAATTTATTTTAAAATTTGTCGTCTCAAAACGGCTCCTAAGTTCAGGACCCGAAATCGCTAAAATAGTGTTGGTGCCAAACGGAAAACCGAAAGAAGAGCATGGTGGGGGCCCAAGTGGAATAGGTGGGTGGCCACCAATATCCACTCGGATCAGTAGGGAAAATTCTTTTCTGGGGGAAGGGCTTTCGGAGGAAGTGAAAATTTGGAATTTGGCCCTTGTTCGTCGTTTTGAGACAGAGACTATTGGGGTTCTTTTCTTCCTTTTATGAGTAGGCGGGGATGGGGGTGTTAGAGAGTCATCGCTAGGGATAGAAATAGTGGGAATGGTTGACTCTACTAAGTGGGACGAACTTGGGGTTGGGTCAACTGGCTCTGGGGATGGAATTACTGGGGAGTCTGGGATATCGTCCAGTTGCCCTTCATAAGGAATCTCAGGAATTTCTTGGGAACTTTCGTCTTGTTGGGGAATTTGGGCCTACTGAGGAATTTCAGCCTGCTGGGGAATAAGGAGTGGATTATTCAGAGGGGGGTTTTGCTGAGCAAAACCCCTCTGAATTAACAATTGGCATAAACGATGATGGGTGAGGGATAACAATGGGAATTTAGCCCGTCTGCAATAATAGGACATGTTTTTGATACAACCAAGCAGATAATAGGGAATATTAACTAATCGACCATTCCTTAAATGATTCATCAAAATGAGGTCGTGTTGGTAGACTACCTGGTAATGCCCTTCGCATGTCAAGTAGTGCTTGATGAATTCTGCTACTATTGGCCATGGTCGAGGAAGTGAATGCATACTTACACCGCGGCCTTTAAGTTCAACTGGTT